>JAVGWX010000023.1:5659286-6167961 GCA_036924085.1 Ariolimax columbianus
TCGTGTGCTGTGATTGTGAAGTTCAAGCGCATGTTTGTGATGTGATTGTGAAATGTGTATGTGTCTGTTTGTTGTCATTGTTTAGTATCTGTGTGTTCGTGATTTTATTGGTTTGTGCATTTATGAACGTGTTAGCTGGTGTGTTTGTGATGTTATTGGTTTGTGTGTTTACAAACGTGTTGGCTGGTGTGTTTATGATGTTATTGTTTTGTGTGTTTACAAACGTGTTGGCTGGTGTGTTTGTGATGTTATTGTTTTGTGTGTTTATGAACTTACTAGCTGGTGTGTTTTTAATGATATTGGTTTGTGTTTTTGTGTTTTGTGATTGATTGTGAAATTTGTGAGTGTCTGTGAAGTTATTAGTCGGTGTATGTGTCTGGTTTTATGTGCTGAATTTGTGTAAGGTTGATGCTCTGAAGATTCTGCGGGTTGTTTTTGATAATCTTTGCTCGGTTAATCTGGGAAATATTTTGCGTTTGTTAAGTCCGTTTCCGTTATTTGCGTTATGCAATGTTTTGGTGTTTTGTAATATGTTCTTGGTGTGGCTCTCGGAGGGTTATTATCTTTTATTTCGAATTTGCTGTGATTAATTTATGTTCTTATTGTTTTTAAACAAATTTTGGAAATGTGTTCTTTCTATGCTCAAATGGTATGTTTGTATATATGTATATAAATGTTTGAATGGGATTTGTTGTGTAATGTGTGTTTGCTCTTATGTGTAGTATTAATGTTGCTCCAGCATGCTGTTGTTGTTCAATGTTTTTGTGGATGCGTGCATATGTATGTATATATATACATATATATATATATATATATATATATACATATATATATATATATATATATATATATATATATATATATATATATATATATATATATATAGTCGTATACTGAGTGATGTCTGATTTGATAAGAAATGTGACCACTGTAACATCCCAAGATTGCAGTAAAAGACAACAAGAGCGTTCCTAATGATACTACCACTGCAGTTAACGTAACACAAATATTTTGTCGAGTGATCAGATTTAGGGAGGGCGATATGTGATCTACTTGAAATGAGCAAGTGAATCAATCATCAATACATGAATCAATCATCAATACATGAATCGATAGCAATATGTTAATCACTAATCAATATCTGAATAGATAATCAATACAATGATCACATATCCAGACATGTATCGATAATAAGTACACGAATTACTAATCAATACGTAAATCGATAAGCGATTAGGAAATCCGTTCATTAGTACGAAAATCAATGATCAACAAGTGAAACAATGATACAAAATGAATCAATCATGAATATTGAATAAATGACCAATATGTGAATCGATTATCAGTAATCCAAGCTTTCATAACACAGGCAGCGAGTGAAGGGATAGTTATATCCTATCGTGTGTTTTACAGACAGTAGGGGAAGATACAGTGATATCGTATCGTGTGTGACACAGACAGTAAGGGAAGATACAGTGATATCGTATCGTGTGTTTTACAGACAGTAAGGGAAGATACAGTGATATCGTATCGTGTGTGACACAGACAGTAAGGGAAGATACAGTGATATCGTATCGTGTGTTTTACAGACAGTAAGGGAAGATACAGTGATATCGTATCGTGTGTTTTAAAGACAGTAAGGAAAGATACAGTGATATCGTACCGTGTGTGACACAGACAGTAAGGGAAGATACAGTGATATCGTATCGTGTGTGACACAGACAGTAAAGGAAGATACAGTGATATCGTATCGTGTGTGACACAGACAGTAAGGGAAGATACAGTGATATCGTATCGTGTGTGACACAGACAGTAAGGGAAGATACAGTGATATCGTATCGTGTGTGACACAGACAGTAAGGGAAGATACAGTGATATCGTATCGTGTGTGACACAGACAGTAAGGGAAGATACAGTGATATCGTATCGTGTGTGACACAGACAGTAAGGGAAGATACAGTGATATCGTATCGTGTGTGACACAGACAGTAAGGGAAGATACAATGATATCGTATCGTGTGTGACACAGGCAGTAAGGGAAGATACAGTGATATCGTATCGTGTGTGACACAGACAGTAAGGGAAGATACAGTGATATCGTATCGTGTGTGACACAGACAGTAAGGAAAGATACAGTGATATCGTATCGTGTGTGACACAGACAGTAAGGGAAGATACAGTGATATCGTATCGTGTGTGACACAGACAGTAAGGGAAGATACAGTGATATCGTATCGTGTGACACAGACAGTAAGGGAAGATACAGTGATATCGTATCGTGTGACACAGACAGTAAGGGAAGATGCAGTGATATCGTATCGTTTGTGACACAGACAGTAAGGGAAGATACAGTGATATCGTATCGTGTGACACAGACAGTAAGGGAAGATACAGTGATATCGTATCGTGTGACACAGACAGTAAGGGAAGATACAGTGATATCGTATCGTGTGACACAGACAGGAAGGGAAGGGAGTGTAACAGTTCCAGCCAGAGCTCGACCGTTTAGGGCAGGGATGATGGTTTCGCCGACTCTGGGAACATTGGTACCTCAATGTGTGCCAAGGTCAGTCTCCGTCTCGACACTAAACCAACAAAGTAAAAAAGGGGGATGGGGGAAAGAATGTGTCTAGTACAGGTAGGGGCTAGGTGCTAACCAATATGGCGTTCCGATTTGGGGAGTGTGAGTTTAATTACAGACAGAGACCGGCGGAGCTTGCTGCGACATTGTTAGTGAAAGTAGTTCGGATTGATTCATTCCAATAACAACTGAATGGAGGTTGAACCACACTAGATAATGGCTGGAGCAAATATCCCTAGAGGTCAATTGGACAGCTCTGATTCTGCTTGTGACTAGATAATACTATACAAAGTTTAACTAAAGCAGACTGGACATGGAGAGAGATAGAGAGAGAGAGAGAGAGAGAGAGAGAGAGAGAGGGAGAGAGACATAGAGAGAGAGAGACACATAATTTAGCTAGGAGTCTGTTTAGCTCTCCGACTTTATAGAAAAACGATTGATAGGCTCTTTGACAATTGTTAGTGAGATAGAATGGAACAGTGTTGCTAAACCAGCATACGCCTGTCAGTCTTCGCCAATCGCTCTATAAGGTGTGTGTTTTGCGACCTGTGTCTACTAGATATCTGAATGTGTTTGTGGTAGGTGCAGAATAATATACGAACGATATAACTCCTGAATGGTTACACGAGTGTGCAGATCGAATGGGAGAGATCTGGATGAGTGTGAGGCGTGTGAAGAAAAACGAAGGAACAATGTACATTCCAGAGTGTATATAGGCAGATTTATTGAGTATGTGATAACATGGGAGTATACGTTGAAAAGATTGCATGCATTATGTCCAGATCAGCAGCCTGAGGGAATCTTGAGTAAGTGAGTGTGTATTCACAGAATACGATCGTGAAGACGAGTTTTTGAGAGTGTGTTGGGGGAAGGGGTTCGGGGGGGGGGGGGGGGTGAGTGTGCGGCTAGAACTGAGTTGGGGTAGTCTGGAGCAACATTCGATTGCTTATGCTTATAAACTCCGAATAACTATTTAGACAAGATGTATTTCTTGTGTTGTTTGTAATCACATTGCACTCACTTTAATAGTTGTTGTATGAGTATGATGTAATAAATATGCCACCTGCTGCGTGCTATATTATATGATGTGTGGTCATGAATGATGTGAATACATGTTTTAACATTCTAGATAGAAGAGCCCCAGTGAATACCTAGACTCTGCTACAGGGGAGTGGTATCGCATCGTGTGTGACACAGGCAGTGAGCGGAGGAAAGAGTGATAGTGTGTCGTGTGAGATAGTGAGTGAAGGGATAGGGATCTCGTATCATATTCCTTGCTGGTCCATATTGTTATCTCTACATAAACCTTCTCGATGTTATGGGAGGTCAGTATTTATCATTTCCAGAAAGTTCCAGCAAACAATATTTTAAGAGAGCCATTGCTGAAGTGCCCAACAGCTCACACACAAAAGGAACATTAAGCCACGCCTAAAGGCGTTTGCTATTTGGGAATACAGAAATATATGGCCTGTCATCAGCAAGGATGTGTCTTCTGGTATGTGAAAACATACATTCATGACCTCTAAAACTTGGTAAACGGTTTCTCGTTGAAGTATTCGATATCCGCCATGAGTAAACGCGTCTATATATACTGCTTCTGTCACAATTCAGGGCAGAGCTGATTTGGTAAGTAGACGTTCTCCATTGTCTAGGACTGTGTCTTATTACCTAGACGTTCTTCATTGTCTACGACTATGTCTTATTACCTAGACGTTCTTCATTGTTTACGACTATGTCTTATTACCTAGACGTTCTCCATTGTCTAGGACTATGTCTTATTACCTAGACGTTCTCCATTGTCTAGGACTGTGTCTTTTTAGCTAGTCGTTCTCCATTGTCTAGGACTGGAACTTATTAGCTAGACGTTCTCCATTGTCTAGGACTGTGTTTTATTAGCTAGACGTTCTCCGTTGTCTAGGGCTGTGTCTTGTTAGATAGACGTTCTCCCTTTTCGCTGACATTGTCTTGTTAGCTAGACGTTCTCCCTTTTTTCTGAATATGTCTTGTTAGCTAGACATGCTCCATTGTTTAGGACTGTGTCTTCGTAACTATACCATGTCCATGTGTCTCTACTGTCGTTCTAGTAGTCCATGTGTCTCTACTGCCGCTCTAGTAGTCCATGTGTCTCTACTGTTGTTCTAGTAGTCCATGTGTCTCTACTGCCGCTCTAGTAGTCCATGTGTCTATACTGTTGTTCTAGTAGTCCATGTGTCTCTACTGCCGCTCTAGTAGTCCATGTGTCTATACTGTTGTTCTAGTAGTTCATGTGTCTCTACTGTTGTTCTAGTAGTCCATGTGTCTCTACTGCCGCTCTAGTAGTCCATGTGTCTCTACTGCCGCTCTAGTAGTCCATGTGTCTATACTGTTGTTCTAGTAGTCCATGTGTCTCTACTGTTGTTCTAGTAGTCCATGTGTCTCTACTGCCGCTCTAGTAGTCCATGTGTCTATACTGTTGTTCTAGTAGTCCATGTGTCTCTACTGCCGCTCTAGTAGTCCATGTGTCTATACTGTTGTTCTAGTAGTTCATGTGTCTGAAGTGTTGTTCTAGTAGTACATGTGTTTCTACTGTCGTTCTACTAGTCCATGTGCTACCAAAGACGGACACTAATGCAAATTTGTTATTAAATACTGACATGAAACATATGCTACAGTCGCCGTGTCGTGTATCTAAAAAGTACAATTAAAAACACCAAACTGTTTGTATTGTCAGAAACCCAAACCAGCAACCAAAACAAACCCGTTGAGAATGTCTGCGCTAATCTTCCTGATCTTTTTTCTGGCTATGGTACCGGACAGTGAGACCATACTGTTTGGTCTGGTAGGTTCGTGTATTTGAAATGCTCACTTGGAAGTTATCGTATGTTTAACTGGGTGTGAAAGAACAGTGTGTTGGTATGTACAAGAAGATATCGACAAGCAAAAGATGATGATGTAAATATTCCAGCCGGATCATGAGCGTTTAATGCAGGGATGATGTGCTCAGAGACTCTAGGAATAAAGGTACCTGAATGTGTGCCAAGGTCACTTTCCGGCTCGAAACTACGCCAAGATCACTAGCCGTCTCGATACTAAGCCAAGATCACTAGCCGTCTCGATACTAAGCCAAGATCACTAGCCGTCTCGATACTAAGCCAAGATCACTAGCCGTCTCGATACTAAGCCAAGATCACTAGCCGTCTCGATACTAAGCCAACTGAAAAAAACAGGGGGTTTGAGGGACGAATGAGTCTAGTACAGGTAAATGCTAATTGCTGACTACTGGAATTCTGATTTGGGTCGTGAGAGATTTGTGACAGGTAGAGGCCAGCAGAGCTTCCTGCGACATTTTGAGCAAACAATAATTCAGAGTGATTCTTTCCAATAACGACAAAAGGGGGGTAGTTTCCAAACTAGATGATGGCTCTAGCAGACATCCCCCAGAGGTCGATTGGACATCTCTGATACAGCTTAACACTATCAAAAACTAGACCAAGTTCAACTCAATCAGAGAGAGAGAGAGAGAGAAAGAAAGAGAGAGAGAGAGAGAGAGATAGAGAGAGAGAAAGAGAGAGATAATTTAGCTTGTAATCTGTTTAGCTCGCCGACTTAACAAAAGAGTGATTGATAGGCTGTTTCACGAATGTTAGTGAAATAGGACAGGAATAGCTCAACCAGCTTACGCCTTTCGGTCTCGGCCAATCACTCTATAAGGTGTATGTTGGGCGCCCTGTGTCTAGAAGAGATCTTAATGTGTGTTGTACGTGCAGGATACATTGACAACGATGTATGTACTAAATGGTTACACGAGTGTACAGATCGCATGGGAAATATATGGATGTGTGAGATGTGCGAAAGACACCCAGGGAACGATGTATGTTCTACAGTTTTGTATACACAGATAAGGGATTGATTGTGTGATCACATGTGAATATACATTGAATAGATTGAATGTGTAATCTCCAGATCACCCCCCTGAGGGGATCTGAGTGTGAGTGAATTTACAGCATACGATCGTGAAGACGAGTTTTTAAGAGTGTGTTGAGGGAGCGGATAAGGGAAGGGGAGTGTGTGGTTAGAACTGAGTTGGGGTAGTCTGGACAAAGATCAATAGCTTATGCTTATAACTCAGAGCATCTATTTAGTTAAGATTGTATTTCTTGTATTGTTTATTTTCACATTGAACTCACATTAATAGTTATTGTATGAGTATGATGTGATAAATATGCCACCTGCGGTGCGGTCATGGATGATGTGGACACATGTGGTAACATTCTAGATAAAATAACCTCAGTGAAAACCTGGACTCTGCTACAATGATCTATAATAGAACAAATCGACAAGCAACAGATGATGGTATTTAATATAAGATGTCGACAAGCAACAGATGCTAAACTGTGTTCTTTGAAAAATAAAATGATTCTCCTGTCTGTCACTCCATCCATCGTTAATTAACAACTGTTTAACTTCCACTCATCGATCGACCTGTCACGTTATCTTTCACCCATCTTTCGTACTGTCCCCTTATCTTCCATCCATCTATCGTCATGCCCCCTTAACCTGACCTTATCTTCCATCCATATATCGTCATGTCCCTTTACCCTGACCGCATCTTCCATCCATCTATCGTCGTGTCCCCTGACCCTATCTTCCATCCATCTATCGTCATGTCCCCTTACCCCGACCTTATCTTTCATCCATCTATATTCATGTTCCCTTACCGCGACCCTATCGTCCATCCATCAATCGTCATGTCCCCAGACCATATCTTCCATCCATCTATCTTTATGCCCCCTTACCCCGACATTATCTTTCATCCATATATCGTCATGCCCCCTTACCCCGAACATATCTTTCATCCATATATCGTCATGTTCCCTTACCCTGACCTTATCTTTCATCCTTCTATCGTCATGTCCCCTTACCCCAACCTTATCTTCCATCCATCTATCGTCGTGTCCCCTGACTCTTTCCTCGCGTCATGAAAATCTCATGTATCACCATTAGCCATGCAGAGGATTACTTAAAGAATGTGGTTATGGTAGAGGGTGTTGCCCTGGATTATACTGTCGTCAAACATCCCTTACTTTTCGCTGTAAAGGTAAGTGTAATTATATTTCTGGTTTTTATGTGTGCGTCCTAAGTGTGTAAGTGTAATCCGATTTCTGGTTTTTATGTGGACGTCCAAAGTGTGTAAGTGTAATCCTATTTCTGGTTTTTATGTGGACGTCCTACGTGTGTAAGTGTGATCCTATTTCTGGTTTTATGTGGGCGTCCTAAGTGTGTAAGTCTAATCCTATTTCTGGATTGTATGTGGACGTCCTAAGTGTGTAAGTGTAATCATGTTTCTAGTTTTTATGTATACGTCCTAAGTGTGTAAGTGTAATACTATTTATGGTTTTTATGTGGACGTCCAAAGTGTGTAAGTGTAATCCTATTTCTAGTTTTTATGTGGACGTCCAAAGTGTGTAAGTGTAATCCTATTTCTAGTTTTTATGTGTACGTCCTAAGTGTGTAAGTGTAATCCTATTTCTAGTTTTTATGTGTACGTCCTAAGTGTGTAAGTGTAATCCTATTTCAGTTTTTTATGTGGACGTCTTAAATATGTAAGTGTAATTATGTTTCTGGTTATTATGTGGACGTTTTAGGTGTGTAAGTTTAATCATATTCCTAGTGTTTATGTTGACGTCGTAGATGTAGAAGTGTAATCATATTCCTGAACATGGATCCTTCTATTTACAGTAAAACACACACGTGCACTTTTGTGAACGATGTAATGACTGAATTAGCACTTGATAGAGGACATGGATGACTTGACTGACTCCTAAGTCATTCTAGAACGTGATATTGTATGCTAAATCACAGACCGTCTTATAACTCCCTTCTTTTTTTGTCTCTAAATGAAAAGTGAAAATAACTGTTATAGATTGTTATAGTTGTTGTACATTGATATCTTTATTGTAATAACAATTAAGGATTTCATGTGTCAGATTAACACACATTTATGTGAAAAGAGGAAAGTCTTGTGTTGTATGGTTGTAGTTAGCGTGTTTGTTCATCACTGGCAAAACAATAGTCGGTCACTGGTCACCTACTAGAGAGTCACTGACAACTTACTAGAAGGTCCCTGACAACTTACTAGAAGGTCACTAACAGCTTAACAGAAGATCGCTGACAACTTTCTAGAAAGTCGCTGACAACTTACTAGAAGGTCACTGACAACTTACTAGAAAGTCGCTGACACCTTACTAGAAGGTCATTGACAACTTACTAGAAGATCACTGACAACTTTCTAGAAAGTCGCTGACAACTTACTAGAAGGTCACTGACAACTTACTAGAAAGTCGCTGACAACTTACTAGAAGGTCATTGACAACTTACTAGAAGATCACTGACAACTTACTAGAAGGTCACTGACAACGTACTAGACGGTCACTAACAACTTACTAGAAGGTCACTGACAACGTACTAGACGGTCACTGACAACTTACTAGAAGGTCACTGACAACTTACTAGAAGGTCACTGACAACTTACTAGAATGTCACTGACAACTTAAAAGAAGGTCACTGACAGCTTAATAGAATGTCAGTGACAACTTACTAGAAGATCCCTGACTTTGTAATAATTGTTAGTGACCACTTTTCAAAGTTTTCTGACCATCTTTCGTGGATGATCAGCCTTTAAAAAGCCGTTGACCTGGAAACTGAAAAGTCATTGACCTCTAGTATCTGCTGATCTAACATTGAGAAACACAATTGAGCAAATAAATATATTTACAACTGTAAGACATAAACAATACGAGAAAGGAGCAAAGGAGTAATAGAACGCACCAACAGATACAAACGTTGAAGTCCTAACAGTTATTTGAAGTTAAACATAAGATGGACCAAACGTACAGGTAGCAACATTAGAAAGGTGAGTCTGAACACTTGGTGGCATCGTTACACGTTCTTGGACAAAGACAACAGGTGAAGACTAAAACCTGTTTCGCATTCACAAGCTGACCAACAAACAAAGAAGACATAAAAGAGGCGGGTAATTTGTGGAATGTTCTAAAGACAGGCGTGAGAACTCAATAAAGGTACATGTCGCTAACCCTGGCACATGATAGTGGTAATTAACAGGTAACCAAAACAAAATGATTGTATTCATGCGCTGACACGTGATATGAAGTGTGGAAGAAGTATCTTCTTGATCGTCTTGCACATCTGTTTCACCTTCCTCGTCGCTGTCTTCATGTTGAGAGATGTTCTGGCCTCCATGTTTGTAATATCACTGATACTAATTGTAAGTGGCTCATTCTGTTTCAGGAAGGGAAATACCTCCTCACAAAACCTGACAACATGGAGACCTCTGACTGTACACGTGTCTGACTGGCCATTACATGTCGGCCATGTTTTTGTGTGGCCCAGATTAAAGTCAATTATGATGGACACACGCCTCAAGTCTTTGTTTCTATGTTTCCTGTGTTTGTACAGTCCATTATTTATTAGAAACAACAATTGTATTGGCCCGGTTCCGGGGTGTGTATGTCAGATAACAGATGGACACTCAGAACGATGTTCCGGTGGCCATTTGGTTAATAAAACACCCACGGGCCGCACATCCGTACGATGACCAGATGATCTCATGGCAGACTTAAATCCGAAATGGCACGACACGGAGAAGGATATGACTTGCTGCAGGACATTGTTGATTACCTCGCTTACGGTTCACACACAAGACTGGAGACCATGATATTGTACATTATTGTACTGTGGTAATTATGTTTATCTGTACACAATAACATTCATCATTGAACTGCGCCCACATGTGGCAGTCAGATCTGGTTAAACACATACGCACACACACTCATGCAATACATACATACACGCAAACACATATACGCACACACTCATACCATACATACTCACACGTAAACACATCTGATCTGATTCAAAACATAAATATACATAAGCACTGAAAAAACATAACACAAACTACAACTCTCAACAAACATAACAATAACTACAACACTCAACAAACATAACAATAACTACAACACTCAACAAACATAACACTAACTACAACACTCAACAACCATAACACAAACTACAACACTCAACAAACATAACACTAACTACACCACTAAACAAACACACACAACGCAGTCGAGATGGACAGACATGATAGCCAGGTGACCAGGTCCATATGCAAAGCCAAATACTGGACAAACCGTCACCTGTTTGTATCTAATCGAAAAACGCATCAAACCAGACATACGACCTAGTGGAAGGTAACTCAAGAAAAGACTCCTTGACCCGACTGTGCTATAAAGGTCGCCGAAGTGTTCCTTCCGGCCCTTTCCTAACGCGGGACCCAGCTGTAGACTGCACATTTTACCTTTGCTAATGATTGATTTTGGATGGTCCCTCGGTCTCATCGGTTTGAAGTTCTTGTAGAAGTTTCAAGGATGGGACATGTACACGTTATCTAGATCAGTTCTGGGACATGTACGAGTTCTTTAGATCAGTGCTGGAACATGTACATGTTCTCTAGATCAGTGATAAGGCATGTACATTTTCTAAAGTTCAGTGCCAGGCCATGTAGATGTTCTCCAGAACAATCCTGTCCAACCAGCGAGTACAACACTAATTTTCGCTAACCAAGCTCTGATTCTCAAGGAAAGATCACTCTCTTTTAGTCTAAAACCAAATGTCACGTGACTGTGGAGTGTCCACCCTTGAATGTGCTCGTGTGCCATCTTTCAAACGCCTGCACTGTCAGATGTCAGGTGGTCCGTACCGCTTAAATAGGATTCATGGTTTGGTACCGACTAAGTAGGATTCATGGTTTGGTACCGACTAAGTAGGATTCATGGTTTGGTACCGACTAAGTAGGGTTCATGGTTTGGTACCGACTAAGTAGGGTTCATGGTTTGGTACCGACTAAGTAGGGTTCATGGTTTGGTACCGACTAAGTAGGGTTCATGGTTTGGTACCGACTAAGTAGGGTTCATGGTTTGGTACCGACTAAGTAGGGTTCATGGTTTGGTACCGACTAAGTATGGTTCATAGTTTGGTACCGACTAAGTAGGGTTCAGAGTGGAGGACTAAGTAGGGTTCAGATTTAGGGTCGACTGTGTAGGGTTCAGATTTAGGGTCGACTGTGTAGGGGTCATATTTAGGGTCGACTGTGTAGGGGTCAGTGTCTGCCGACTAAGTGCGATTAAGAATTGGTACTTTCAACTCTATGATACAAAAACACTTTATACACTGTAAGAATGGAGCTGCCAATACTACACTTGTTAAACTATTCTTAAACCACATTAAAAAAAGCTTGAACTCTATGTGCACATGGATGTTTTTTTGTTGTTAAAGTAACAAAGAAAAACATGTTGATCTGATTAATAACCGTCACCTGCTATTGATTAATGTAGGGACTCTACACTGACACACAGCTGAATAAACATCCAAGTGATTACTGTAAGCACTCTACACTGACACGCAACTGAATAAACATTCAAGTGATTACTGTAAGCACTCTACACTGACACGCAACTGAATAAACATCCAAGTGATTACTGTAAGCACTCTACACTGACACGCAACTGAATAAACATTCAAGTGATTACTGTAAGCACTCTACACTGACACGCAACTGAATAAACATTCAAGTGATTACTGTAATAGCTCTACACAGACACACAGCTAAATAGCCAGTCAAGTGATTACTGTAAGCGCTCTGCACTGACACACAGCTGAATAAACATCCAAGTGATTACTGTAATCACTCTGCACAGACGCACTGTAATCCTAAAGACAAAACACTTTAGGAGCAGACCTAAACACTTTTAGAAAATGGAAGGCGAGACACGTCTATAAAGACACGAAAGGCGTTAATTTGAAGAAAGGGAAGGGACATGACTGATTGCGCATGACAGTGAGACTCGGCACGTGTTTGTTAAGAACATTTGCTCTACATGGAGTTGTATGGGTTCTATTTCTTGTTATTTGAGAATATCGGGCAGATGTTCTGGGCTAGTTAGTTAGCTGAAATTGTTCTTCTTGCCATGGGAACCACTGGGGTCAAATCCCAAATTGTGTTTTATAATTGAGCACTGATTTACTTGTTTGCATTAATCAGGATTAATTTTACAATAATTTGTTTAACATAGGAAACATATGTCCGACTGTTAATGGCTTCTCAAACTGGACCGTATAATAGTCACACTGTAACGTGCAAGGCACATTATAAGAGACGTGTGCATGCGCATATAATCCAAATTGGTATAATAGACGTATACACTTCAAAGAAAAAATCAAGGACAGACAAATGCATTCTTTTGTAAGCTTAAAAATATATTAATTGCCCCCCTTTGATAGTCCTCTCTAGTTTCTCTAGTTTGCTGTTATCGATCGTTTTTCATACACAGTTAAACAAACTTCCAAGTGATTATTAAACACACAAATTCCCATAGTAGTGAACGACACGCAGATGAAGCCAAGCACAACACAACCCCATATAAGATCCAGGCCCACGTTCATCAGCACGCTCGTGATGTGACGAACGCTACTGCAACCTGCCACTTAACGCCATTTTCAGGGCGCACACCAGAGTTCAGTTAATTTCTGTTGGAATTCAACAACAGCAGCAAACACACAAACCTACCCCATCTGCAAAAACGTTAACACTGCCCAGAAAGAATATCAGGAAGATTAGCGCAGACATGTCCGGCAGATCAGATTTGACTTCTTGTGTCCTTTTGTTTTTCCTTTATACAGAAAAGAGTTGAACTTGTTTTCCTGTTTCAAGACAAGAAACCAAAACTGTAGCCTGCATTTTGTCAGAAATATGATGTCTCTGGATTCAAGTTTTTCATCATGGAACGATGCTGAATGAGAGTTTTGTTGAAAGTTATGGAATGAACATTGTGTTTGTGGCAGTCTTTGAATGAAAATTGTGTTTGTGGCAGTCTTAGAATGAACATTGTGTTTGTGGCAGTCTTAGAATGAACATTGTGTTTGTGGCATTCTTAGAATGAACATTGTGTTTGTGGCAGTCTTAGAATGAACATTGTGTTTGTGGCAGTCTGAGAATGAACATTGTGTTTGTGGCAGTCTTAGAATGAACATTGTGTTTGTGGCAGTCTTAAAATGAACATTGTGTTTGTGGCAGTGTTAGATAAAAACAAATGCCGTGTTCTTTTCTATCTGATAGAAGAATTACTTTTGTGTCTGTTTGACAAAATGATTATGTTTATGTCTGCCTGTCAAAAAAATTGTGTTTGTGTCTCTCTGAGAGAAGAATTACGTTTGTGTCTGCCTGACAAAATAATTATCTTTGTGTCTGTTTGACATAATAATTATGTTTGTGTCTGTCTTATATTAGAGTTACGTTTCTGTTTGTCTGATATAAGGATTATGTTTGTGTTGTTTGATTTATGGAAACACAGTACAGCTCTTGGAAAACTAATAACAGTAGTGACGTAAAAACTACTGTCAACGGTAACGATACACATGAAATACCAGACACACGTAACAGACACATGAACTACCAGATTCACGTGACAAACACATGGACTACCAGACACGCATCACAAACACATTGACTGCCAGACACACGTCACATAACTTAACCTAACGCCTCGTTTAAAAGACTCTGCAGAGTCTGTGTACAACAGTTTCATTTACACTACCTTGCTCCAAAAGCTATGCGCATCTAATTTATTTTTAAATGCATTAACTGTCCCTGCCTCATCTACTTCCCGTCTCAATGCATTCTAAGCATTCTCCATTCTCTAAAAACAAATCCCCTAATATCTAATATACATCGCTCATTAAATAATACTCAACTCAAATGTGCAGAGTAGGGCGTGGGTAATGGTGGCACAATAGCCGTTAAGCTTAGTCGTTTCCCCACACCCTCGAGTGCTACAAACAAATACATTTTCTAATCTCTGCTATTATATTTGCTACTCCATCAGAAATAATCACCGATGTCGACATCCTAATTCCAAGGCACATTTTTTCAGCTGCTTGTAATCTCATTCCTCTCACTATAACCACTGGCTGCTTATACGATGTGTCTCGTGCTGGCTGGTATATGCCCTCGGTTTTCTTTGTGCTTGCTTGCTTGCTGCTTTTTGTTTTGTGTTTTTTTTGTTGTCCCACTGCTCTTTCCTTGCGGCGTCGCATAGAGGAGGTATGCGTAGCGTCGCAGAGAGGAGGTATGCGTAGCGTCGCAGAGAGGAGGTATGCGTAGCGTCGCAGAGAGGAGGTATGCATATATTTCTGTTGTGCGCTAGGAGGGAGGCTTGTGTGGTTGTCATATTGAACTTTTGGAGTTTCCTTGACCCCTTCGATCCAACGACGTCGTGGTCGCCCTTTTGCTCGAGGACCATCCACCTTCAAGAAATATGATTTCGCTGCTGGTTGTGCATAATGCATTCTAGTCAGATGCCCGAACCACTTTACCCTCTGTGCTTCAATATAGTGGTATACTGGTGTAGTCCCCACTATTTTTCTAAGCGCGTCGTTACTGATTCTGTTCCAAATCGTCTTTCCTGCAGCATTTCTGATCCCTCGCATCTCACAAGTCTCAATCTTACGCCTATGCCTGTCTAGTAGTGTCCATGTTTGACACTGATAACACAGCGTAATGATTCTTCTGCTTCTTCTTTCGTTCGCTTAAAAATATTGTCTATATCTGCAATGTTGTCTCTTGTATAAACTTCACTGTCTTTTGTAGTTCACATACAGGTCCATAAAGTTTCTTTTCCAGTGGTGTTTCTATGGGCCAGTGAGATTTTCTCTGTATATCATATTCGGGGCAGTTTTGTAGTATGTGCTCTGCTGTCTGGACGCCTGTCCGCATGTACACATGGCTGAGTTGCCAATCTTCATTTTTGTGAACATGTGGCGGCGGAGTCGGTTGTGTCCTGTTCTAAGGCGCAACACAACAGTTTGCTCCTGTCTGTTCATGTTATGGTAATCGTCTGGTGTTACTGTTGGTGGCTTTCTGATTGATTTGATCATCCCTATCTTCTGTTCGTATGTAACTGGCACATCTGGTTGCTCGTCTGCAGCACCCTCCTTTGCCAGTCGATCTGCTCTCTTGTTTCCTGGTATTCCACAATGAGAAGGTATCCACTGCATGACAATCTTGCGCTGGCTGCTCAGTTCAGACAGTAGAGCCTGTAGATCTGGCATTTCTCAAATTTAAGTGCTTGGAGTGCTGATTGTGCATCTGTCAGAAATACTACAGGTTGTGGACCGACATTGGTGTTCAACAGTTTCTCAGTTGCCACCTTGATTGCCTGTATCTCTGCATCATATATATGACAGAATTTCCCAGTTGGTACTCTTACTGTATCCCTAATGTTGTTTGGGTATTCTATGTACACTCTCGCTCCACCATTCTTTACTGCATTCTGTGCTCACCCATCTGTGTATACTCTGATCCAGAGGTCTTGTGGGTATTCTTCATCCAGGAAATTGAGGATCTCTATCCTACGTTGCACACTGTTCTGTTCATCCTTGTCTAATATTCCTTTCACTTTTGTTTGAATGCATACTGATAGTCCGTGCTCCTCTCTCCAAGGGGTTTAATTCTGGCACAGACTTTAGGGGGATGTCAACTTCAGGTAGATCCATAATTTTCCTGCGAAGTCGTTTCGCCTGATGTATAAACCTACTTCTTTTCAGTCTTCCCATTGCTAAATTTTGAAATCTGTCTTTCATTGGATGGCTCGGCATGCAGTGGAACTGTTCTGCCTGTGTTAACATCTTTGTGTCTCTGCGCTCTCTTAGTGCTTGTATCCTTCCCCTTTTCTCCATCTCTACAATAGGTGTTGATTTCATTGCTCCTGTAATGACCCTAAGTGCCTGATTTTGCACCTTATCCACCTCTTTTAGGGTAGTGTTTGCTGCGGGGCACCACGCTGCTGACCCATATTCCAGATGTGGCCGTATACCTTGTTGGTAAACTTTGTTAAGTATTTTTCCACTAGCACCCCGCGTGGTTCCACTTAATTTTCTCAGGATGGCTAACTTCCTCCTGGCTTTTTTGGCTGCCTTCTTGACGTGTTCCCTCCATGTCAACCTATCATCAAATGTAACTCCAAGATAGGTGGGTTGTTTATCTTCTTTGAGGTGTTCTCCATTTATCTTGATAACTCCAGCTTTTTGTTTTGGGGAGACGGTGAAAAGCGTAGTGCTACATTTTTCTGTGTTAATGTTTACACACCATCTGTTTGTCCATAAGGTCAAGGCATCAATAGCTCTTTGCAGCATTCTGGTGGCCACTGTTGCTTGCTCATTTACACACCATATTACCAAGTCATCTGCATACATTGCAACTTTTGTTCCTTGTGGTAGCTCAGCAATCAAGTCATTGATGAAGACTATGAAAAGTGTAGGGGAAAGAACTCCTCCCTGAGGCACACCATGAGGCAGTATAATTTTCTTACTCTTGAGACCATTTAGTTGGACTCTGGCTCTTCTGTTATGTAAGAATGCTTTTATCCATTTGTACAATCACTCCATTATTTCTCAGTTTCTTTAAAAGTCCAGCGTAGGGATGATCAAGTTGTTGATTAACTTCCGTTTTGTGGCCATGGCGACATTTCGGTGTTCCAGTATCGGTGCCAATTGGTACTGCATCTTATTTGCAATTTGGATTCTAGTTTCTACCTCTCTGCCAAATCTGCCGTCGTCAGTGAAGACACTTCCTAGATATGTAAACTCCTGTACCTGTTTTAGTATTTTGCCCTAGGTGTGGTAGCTGCGCTGTATTGGTAGGCGGTTGATTGTCATAGTTACTGTCTTGTCGCCGTTTATCTTCATTTCATATTTTACGCAGGCTGAGTCGAGGCTTGTCAGGTGACGTTTTAAATCAGACTGGTCCTTATAGAAGAGGCACTGATCGTCCGCAAAGATCATTTCGTGAAGAGATTTTTCAGATGGATTTGCCCACCATGTAATTTTATCCTTGTATATAATGAATAGTAGGGGTGAAAGCACACAACCTTGCCGGACTCCGCTCTTTATTGGAAACCAGTTTGTCTGCCCCACATGTGCTCTAACAGTCCCTTCGCTATACGCGTACACGGATCTTATATTGTTCAGTAACTGCCCCGTAACACCATAGTACTCCAAAACGCCCCATAATTTATTCCTGTTTACTCTATCACAAGCCTTCTCTTGATCAACAAATGCCACATTTAGTTCTTTGCCATACTCTATGGACTTTTTACTCAACTGTCTTAGTGCAAATATCGCATCAGTGCAACCCCTGCCTCTTCTAAACCCACATTGTGAATTACTTAACAGAGGCTCCACCCTTGCTCGAACTCTCTGTTCTAAGATCCGCGCATAAATTTTCCCTACATGGCTAAGGAGGGATATACCTCTGTACGAACCGCATTCTTTTCTGCTGCCTTTATTTTTCCAAATGGATACCGCTACTGCTCGTTGCCAATCCCTGGGTACCTTTCTCTCTTTCCAAGCCTGCTGGAATATTCCAGTTAGCCAGTCTATCCCCACTTCTTGGCACGCTATTATGGCATCCACTTTGTGCTAGTTTAACCAAAATGCATACAGGCAGCAGGGTACCGCAGCATCCTGCCCTGTACATTAAGTTCTGAGCTACTGTTCAGAGCACAGTTGTCTGCAAGTGTCATTCAACTCACGAGACCCTGCCAGGCCAGTCTTCTAGTACGTAACAGTCTTATAGCAGACGAAAGGTTTTGGTGTTGAGCACGTCTGTGTTTGTTTTCTTGTCCTGCCACCTGATGTTCATAATACTCCACAGGCAGCGGAGGTGAAAAAGTGTTTAGCCGTCTCTCGTGCCTAGAGTATGTCGTCCATTATCTCTGATGCGTACATCAGAGTGCTGAGAACACAGGCAGGTCCGATATATCTGCATGTTTTTCTGCAAAGTCAGTTTAATATTTCTCTTGAAAAGGTTGCCAAAAGTAGTCGCTATTCTTCCAATTCTGATGTGTATTTCTTCGTCTAGAGAGAGAGAGAGCGCTTGTAATTGTTGACATGAGGTACCTGCCATTTTTGGTTGATGCTAGGCCATATCCATTGAGAGTGATGTTTGTTGGATTGTCGGTACCTGACCCCAGGACCAACCTCTTCTAGACGTTCATTGACAGCGAGAATAAATCACATGGCCCGGCTAAACTGTCAATTGCAGATTGCAAAGTGGCCTAATCGTGAGCCAAAATGGCAGCATCTTCAGCGAAAAGAATGTCTCTGAGTAGGTCTTCCGTGGCTTTTGTCTATGCTCTTAGTCTGGCTAGGAGGTAGAGCGAACCATCAGATCTGGTGCGAATGTAGACGTCTCCAGCAAGTAGCATGTCTTTTGTAGAGCGTCGCTTCCTACAGCCGTCACCTATTTGGCTGTTATAAGTTTTTTGGCTGGTGTTAAGTACAGTAGGTTGCCATTACTTTACTGACGAGGAGGAGCAATCGCCCGAGAAATAATAAAGAGTGTCTGCCAAACTGGACATGGCGGGAATCGAACCTGGTGCGTTGGGATTTTGAAAACAAGAAAGTTCACCCCTAGGCCACGGAATCTCGAATATCTATATATAGATATGTGTTTGTGGAGGAAGCGTCGCATAGGAATGACTCGTCTCTTTATTTTACAATCTCATCTTACCCGGCTCGAACCATGATCGTGTTCAGCTTGGCTGACGTGTTTTTTTTTGTGTGTTGCTTCCCTACACACTAGTTATGGCAAACTTCGGTTCTGCACACTTGCAAAAAACTTATAACAGCCAAATAGGTGACGGTTCTAGGAAGCACCGCTCTGGACAGGACATCCGACGTACTTATTATATATATGTGTGTATGTGCGTGTATCTGTGCATATGTGTGTGTGTGTATATATATATATATATATAGTTATTAAGTAATGTACATTTTATTAATGACATTTTGTACAAGCGTTTGAATAGAAATTGTTGATGTTCTTTCGACATAGCCTCCGTACCTGGTAGCACACCTCCTCTACCTGTGTACACAGTGAATTTCTTCTAGAAAAACGTTTTTTGGAGAGACTTTTAACCAGTTCTGCACCGCTTCCATTATTGTGTTGTCAGCGGCCTTTGAACCAATCTGTTATTCATTTCATGTAGTTGAGGTTAGCATAGACAATTATATGCGTGGTACCATGATTTATGTATAAATGAATTGATGCTTCATCAATAGTGACTTGCCTATTGCGGCAGACTAGCTGGTCTATCAGCTGTTTCACCGTGTTAGCTACCACGCCTGCTGGTCCCCTTGCCGCAGTTCATCGATGACATTTTGTCTATCGTTTTGAAATCTTTCTATCCATTTATACCCTCTCTTCCGTTTTGAAATCTTTCTATCCATTTATGCCCTCTCTTCCGTTTTGAAATCTTTCTATCCATTTATGCCCTCTCTTCCGTTTTGAAATATTTCTACCCATTCATGCACTCTCTTCCGACTCAAACAACTGTCTCCATACTGAACCTTTATTCTTCTGTATGTTTCCCACACTCTGACCACAAAAAGCAAACAACGTCTCCTTGTTCTTCCACGGTGGAAGTCGACAGTATGACGGCCATGTTGTAGGTTAAATTGTGCATACAGCTCGATTATCATAATTCATAAATTGAGTATTGCTAAAGAACCATGTTGTGTACACAATTTATTATTTTTTATTTTTTTTTGGCGTTTGCCTTATTTCTCTATTCCCCTAGGCAATGTGCGATGCACTGTGGTTTTTATTTTGCGCATGTTTGCTCAGTGCATCCAACTTCAGCATGCATGTTATGTTAGAGTCTGCTTCCTCCTGCATGTGTTAAGGGTTTTCTATCCCGTGGTAATTGCCGATGCCGTGATGGGGATCGAACCCGGCATCTTCAGGATTTGAGCCGTGTCACTTAACCACAAGTCCACGCCTTTTCCGTGTCCTTAAATACGATTTTCAATTGAAATTGTGCTTCTAAGGTAGACTTACTATTAGTCGACCTGTACTTCTAGAGGAGCAGATGCCCCTGTGCAGGTCCCAGTGTGATCTGAATGTTGCCAGACGGAAGATTTTTATGTTGAACGGACAGGGCACGAGCAGTTCATTAATCCGTGGCTTTGATACAAGAACTGTTGAGATCAGTTACCAATGTGAGAGCCCATCTTAACAGACTCAAGCAATAGACATGCAGCCTGTAAGGCACCATTTATGATACTCTTAACAAGCACTTTATTATTAAATATAGCTGTTACTTAAGGACTTTTGCAACCCTACTCCACAGGGAGCATGTTGTAAGAGCCGACTAACTGTGGGCCTTTGTATAACACCGGCTACGGCAAGATAAAAAACGTTTAGTGTGACGTTGTCGAATGTGAATCCGATACCTACGCTAACCGCCCGGTTCATCTGCTCAGCGGTAAACAACTCCAGATATGCTGCACAAAACGAATATCTCTTACCCTCTGAGATATCTTTCCATACGCCTAGCCATAAAACTGATCTAGTCCAACATTTTTCTGTTATTGTTAGCAATAAATAAAGAACACGAACAAGTGAGTTGGGAAAAATAAACAAAGTAATATCGTCATTCTTGTGTCAATGTTTATTTAATGCGACCTAGATCACACAAATACGAACTTAAATGTCCAGGAAGACACTAGTACAGCAATACATGGCCATAAAGGCAGAGTGCTTGTTCCTGTAAACAATAATTGATCTCTATCAATAAGAATTGATTTCTATTTAAAAAAAATTGATCTCTATGAAAAAGATTTGATCTCTATAAAAAAAGAATTGATCTCTATAATTGAAGAATTGATCTCTATAAATAAAATTGATCTTTATCAGTTTTTATGGGGACCATTGACAAAAGATGTTACAATGTATGTGGCGTACAGTATTTTACTATTTCCAGAAGGTTCTACAAGCATGGCTTAGGTACGAGTGCATACCAGCTGTTGAGGCCTCAAACCTGCAAGGGTCGACCTGTATCTAGTCCTGCTCATGTTGGGGTTCATGGCAATGGAAGAGCTGGCATCATGGCTTCCCAAGCTCCCATCATGAGCAAATTAGTGATGGATGAAAGTGACATTTTGAAATCAGTCAATGAGAGCCTGCTAGATGAGGACATAGCAATAGATGAAGCAGCAATCCACGGACTGCAAATTGCCACATTAAACGAGGTCC
Source organism: Ariolimax columbianus (assembly GCA_036924085.1). Lineage (NCBI taxonomy): Eukaryota > Metazoa > Mollusca > Gastropoda > Stylommatophora > Arionidae > Ariolimax > Ariolimax columbianus. Next base: position 5,681,021 of record JAVGWX010000023.1, read on the forward strand.
CAGCGGAGTGGAGTGCATGAGAGAACGGAGCAGAAGTGTGTACAACCAGTGAGCTGCATGGACCAAAATCACCCATACCTTTCGCCATTAGCTGAGAGAGACTGAGCACCTATGAGTATGCCCGGAGTACAGTGACGTCGATTCTTAGAGGCAAAAAAACAGACTATTTCCAGAGAGTGGTATAAATGGAGAGAAGAGCTCGAGGTTGCCAGGCTGATAACTGATTACATACAGTCTAGATATGCCATCATATCTTATGTTAAGGCGGATCTAACTTGCAACTTCTGCAAGGAACGACCTTCACAGCGTGTGAAATAATGGTGGTCTCTCTCTCGACTCCACAGTTCGTATTTACCAGATGTGTGGAATTCTGGTCCTCCTGTATGGCTCAGAAACTTGGACCCTACTTGAACAGAACAAATCAAGACTCGATGCCTTTGAAATGCGCAACCAGCGACACATTCTCGGTCTCAGATGGTTCTAACTCGTCCCTAATGTCGAGATATCTGAACAAACGAGTCTTCCCTATATCTCGGACACCTGTCCGCCGCCGTCTGTCTGTTACGATCACGTGGTTTGACTGGACCAGGACGTTCCGGATCAAAAGATCATGTCCAAACCAGGTATTTGTAACAATGGTCTCCCACCGGGGGCTGGTAGTGTGGGATGGGCCACCCCCGTTCTAGGGCAGGTCGTCGCTGAGTAGAGTGGGGCATACAGAACAGTAACCTCCACTACGAGAATGGAAATAGAAGCAGTTACTGCAGATCTGAGATATTCATTAAGAAAAGGCAACACAAAACAATTAAATATATATATAAAGGTGGTAGATATGTGGCCACTGCAACGGAATAAATGTAAAATGCATGTTACAGGCGTGTTCAAATGAGACCGGATCAAACTGCACTAGGTGAATATTAATACGACGATGTCAGTTCTGATGTAAAAAATAATATATCATGCGTTAAGTTTGCAAATTTGTATTTTCCTATAGTTTCAGTAGCAGACCGTTGAAAACATGGCCAGTGTGATACGGAATCCGTCCAGAGTTGATCAGTGAGCGGTGATTCGGTTTCTCACAGCTGAAGGGAGTCGACCAGTTGACATTCATCGCATGATGCAGGCAGTGCATGGTGACAAAAGTGTGTCAAAGACAACAGTTAAGAACTGGACAACGATATTTAATGAAGGACGTGAGTTAACGCAACAATTTGCGCCTGATCTGATCGGGGAAAATCTTTCTATTACTCACGTCAATCTTCAGACTTCGTTGTCAAGTTCTTCGCTGTTTTCTTCGACACACTTTGGTCACCATACACTGCCTGCATTCTGCAATGAATGCCAACTAGTCGACATCTTTCAGATGTTAGAAACAGAATCCCCGCTCGCTGATGAACTCTAGAGAGATTGATTTCGTATCACATCCTCCAGGTTTTCAACGGTCTGTTGAACAGACTAAGTCAGATTATATTTAAATTTAGCAAAATTGACGGTTGACATGGCTGGTCTCACGAGAAGTGACGTCATCATCGTACGTGTATGGATCTATGAAAACAGCAATAATCAATGACTCACCAGAAATAGTATGAACCTCACACTTGGATTTGATGCAATCCAAGCCTTGGCAACATCGTGTGGGAACGTTACATGCGCCTGCGAGTTGTGTACATGCATTCTGTGAATGTTGGCAGATTTCCATTTAGAATTTATTGTTGACATAACACAGACGGGCTCATTATTTTTGACATGGTAAATTGTTCGTTTATGGTTTCTAAAGATGGAAATTTGTGTGAGATATATTGTTTAAAAAACAGACATTTGTGTGAGATACAAGGTGTTATATGGATAAATATTTGCAGTGAATAAATGGTTTATAAAGATGGACATTTATGGGAGATAAATGGTTTATATGGTGGACGTTAGTGGGCGATTAACGATTTTTATAGTTAAATATTTGGGGGAGATACAAGGTTTATATGGATTTATATTTCTTGGAGATGAATGATTTATTTAGAGGAACATGTATGTGGAATATAAGGCTTTTAAAGATCATATTTGATGGAGACAAAAATGGTTTATATAAATGAGAAATGAAAAGAGTGAAATATACTTGATTGCAATAAATTAGCTCTTGATAGGGATAGAGATATAGATAGAATAATATTCACTTTACTTTCAACACAAATATCCCTACTCTCCGTAGCAGGCAAGATCCTAGTTCGCTTAATGCTAAACAGGCTCAACAAACACATTGAACAAAGCCACCACCTCCCAGAAAGCCAATGTGGATTCAGAGCCGGAAGAGGAACAGTGGACATGATTTTTGCCGCTCGCCAAGTACAAGAGAAGTGTCGAGAGCAAAATCAGGCCTTGTACAAACCATTTATTGATTTGACAAAGGCATTTGATACAGTAAACAGAGGAGAGCTGTGGATGATAATGTCTAAGTTTGGCTGCCCCAACAAGTTTATAACAATGGTGAAACTGCTACACGAAGGCATGTGTGCTCGTGTACTGGACAGCGGTGCAACCTCTAAAACGTTTCTAGTATCAAACGGAGTAAAACAAGGATGTGTACTCGACCCGACTTTGTTCAGCATGATGTTCGTGGCCACGATGACAGACGCCTTCAGATCATTGGAGCTCGGAATACCCATATAGTACCACACAGATGGCATGTTACTCAATTCCAGAAGAATGAAGGCCATATCCAAAGTGGCTGGCGACATAATCAGGGAACTTGTATTTGCTGACGACTGCGCTCTAATGAGCAACTCAGAACTGAACATGCAGGTTGGAATGGGCCAGTTCTCTGCCGCATGCGAACATTTTGGCCTGACCATAAATGCAAAAAAAAAAAAAAGAGATCATGTACCATCGAGCACCAGGCATGCCGTACACAAAACCAGAGACTACAGTTAGCGGGCAGACGTTGAATGCTGTGGACAAATTCACATATCTGGGCAACACGCTGTCGAGATCTGTCAGCCTAGACGATGAGGTGGCAAGCAGAATAGCAAAGGCCAGCACAGCCTTTGGTAGAATGCGCTCGATGGTCTGGACACGTCGTGGCATCAGCGTCAAGACCAAGCTCAAAGTCTACCGTGCAACCATCATTCCAACCCTACTATACGCTTGCGAAAGCTGGACTGTATACTCTGTACATGCAAGGAGGTTAAAGCACTTCCACACAGGTTGCCTGAGGAGAATATTCTACATCCGATGGCAAGATCGTGTCATTGACATCGAGGTTCTCTCGAAGGCTAACATGCCCATCATCCATGCACTGCTAGAAAACGCACGACTAGGATGGGCCGGACACCTCGCCCGTATGTCGGACGAGCGGCTTCCAAAGAAGCTTCTCTACGGCGAGCTGAGAGAGGGATGGCGCGAGAGAGGGCGCCCAAAGAAACGTTTTAAAGACGGTCTGAAGGACTCACTAAAAAGTTGCCAGATAGACATCGACACCTGGGATCTGACTGGAGGAGCGCAGTCAAATCGGGTGTAGCTGCCGGTGAAGATGACCGTGTTGTGAAAGCCCAGAACAGACGCGAGACCCGGAAATCCCGAGCAGCGGGAACACCATCCCCTTCTACAAACCTCGTGTGCCCGATATGTAGCAGATGTTTTCGTGCTAGCATTGGCCTGTTCAGCCACATGCGCACCCACAACCAACAGGGAAATCTGTGACAAGGATGATGTCGGCGGTCCTCATCGACAACGATGGACAGCTATTTTTATTACTTTCAACACATGAAGACCTGGGATACACAGATGCCCTTACAGCACTTGTATATTCACACCAACAGATTACTGATTTATTGGCTGCCCCGCCCCTCACACAAACACATTACCGGCCGCCCCTCCCTCACATCAACACATTACTGGCCGCCCTGCCCCTCACACCAACACATTACTGGCCGCCCCGCCCCTCACACCAACACATTACTGGCCGCCCTGCCCCTCACACCAACACATTACTGGCTGCCCTGCCCCTCATACCAACACAGTACAGGCCACCCCGCCCTTCACATCAACATATTACAGTGACACGCGGAAACTTGTATTCTTGAAGACATGACCCAACGCTGACTGCTAGCGACAGGGCCAGCGAATCAGAGGTGTCAATAACCTTCTACACCTACATGCGGTGATCCATACCAGGCTGCAACAGGGCAGGCTGGCTAAGGAGACGGAATCGAAAAGGGAAGACTGGGTAACGATAATTGATCACAGAGGGAAGACTGGCTAAGGAGAAGGGCTTGGTAGCGGGAGTTTGAGAACGGTCAGGCTTATTAGCGAGAGCTTGAGGACAGTCAGGGCCTGGTAGCGGAAGTTTGAGAAGTCAGGGCCTGGTAGATGGAGTTTGAGAAGTCAGGGTTTGGTAGCGGGAGTTTGAGGACAGACGACGACGAAGAAGAAGTATCCAGATCCTAACTGACGCACAGTCAGCAATAACGACCTCACATTTCACGAGATAAGTGGACTAAACGAATTGACGGCAGCTTTGGAAAAACTGTACATAAATTGTTCCATAACTGTTCCAAAAATTGTTTCAGATATTGTTCTAGAAATTGTTCTAGATTTAATTCTAGAAATTGTTCCATAAATGATTCCAGAAATTATTCCAAATAATATTCCACAAAGAGTTCCATAATTTATTCCATAAATTGTACAAGAAATAATTCAAGAAATCGTTCCAGAAAGCAGTAATACCGTGATTTGCACTGTAGCATCAAGAGAAGCGAGAAGGCGGACATCCTAGCCAAAAAAGACAAGAAACTTATAAAGAACGAATTCCTTGCCAACTATGAAGAAGCTAAGGCCATAATAGACGGGCAATACAGTGGCAGGAAGAACACTCCAGCCAGCCCAGCAGGTGACGGATGCGACCAACTGGCCAGAAAAGACCAGGTTACCATACTACTTTCCGAACTGGCCACAACAGAGTGAGACACCACCTGCAGCTAAGCCTGTGCCAAATTGTCATGCTTTACCATCCTTTTGATTACACCAGCGAAGCCGAGAGGGGGATCCTGCAGTTTGGGCAGCCCATGGTCTCCATATTCAGCCCGCAGGCCTGCGCCCTGAGAGGTTACTCACAGGCTGCCACGCCCATGATCTACAAAGACTGTGACGTCTATGAATGAATTAATATATATAGATAAATAATGATGTTATCAATTACTAAGTATGAAATCAAAGAATCTTCTTCTTCTTCTTCTTCTTCTTCTTCGTACGCAGTCAGACAGTAACCATTATTTTTTCGAAAAAAGCGGCGGTCATCCTGAGGCTGTCGACACTGCCATAGAGCTTGTCTTGCAGTTCCACTGGTGATGGCCACATCTGCTCTCGCTGATCCTCGTATGTCGGGCAGTTCTGCAGCAGATGTTCAGCGGTCATTTTACCGGTACCGCACGAGCATTCGTCGGTACCACCTATCTTTAATTTGTTTAATAGGTGGTACCTCAGTCTATTGTGGCCAGTGCGAAGTCTGAAGACAACGACCTGCTCTCTTCTGTCCAACTGGTAATAGGCATCGTTTTTTGTGTGGCCAAATCAAACAATGACTTTGTGTTTTGATATAGGTATTCAGTTTGAATGTCTTCTATGTGACATGATAGTGTAAATTGGTGTAGTGACCAGTGGTCACTAGATCAGAAGACCTTGATAAGCTAGCAGCAGAATCAGCGCTGATACAAGCCTACTTGACAACAACATGTCGACTTATCCATGCACGAATTCACTGAACAATGATTTATCACCATACACTAGAAGCATTTCCTGATTAATATTCTGTGTAAAAAGTTCGTTTACCTCCCGCCGCCCATACCGTACCCACAAAGTGTACAACATAACGATGTTCTCTGACTGTTCACTTTATGCATACGACACCTACATCAATAACTCACCTGGATGTTGCAACCACAAAGTAACACCTTCATAAACTAGCCAACTACATGAATCAGCTATCCAATATCAGTGTGCGACCAACTTACTGACTCCCTCTGATACGTTCTGACAGTCTACAATGTAGCACATGAACGTCGCGTCATCGTACTACACTGAACTACGGTTACACCAGCGTCACAACCAGAAACAACATTGCTGATGTTATACATTGTTGGTTATATGTTATTGTAATGTCGCAACAACCGGTCTGGGTGTTAACTTACAGAAAAGATACATATTGCGGGACTGTCAAAATTTTCTTGGCATTCTGTGTTGCCGCAACACACATCCGTCTTTGTGCAGGCGTGAAAAACTGTTACACAATTCTGTTTGGATTTATGAAAGTTGAGACCAATAATAACCAGATGAATGGATTGGTTCCGTACAACAACCAGGTGTAAACTATTGCCTAACTGGCTTAGGTGAAATGATGATAGACAGGTAAAAGATTAGCAGTGTGATTGTGAGATAGGTTGTTTGCTTGTCAAAACAATCCTTTGTCGGTTTTGTTCTTGGAGGAACAGGGTTCACCAATCCATTATTTGTCACCATATTCTATTATTTATCACCATCTGTCTGTACATTCTTGATGTACGAAATGTTTTGTGTCTTTCTCTGACGTTTTTCTCCAGACGTCATCTGTAGAGTAATTTAGTGGTAGATTGCGAGTTTCTCTAGACGTGTTATCTGTAATGTTTTCTTTATAGACCGTTAGTTTCTCTGGACTTGTTGTCTGTAGTGTTTTAGTGGTAGACGGTCGGTTTCTCTAGACGTGTTATCTGTAGTGTTTTAGTGGTAGATCGCTTGTTTCTCTTGACTTGTTATCTGTAATGTTTTCTTTATAGACCGTTAGTTTCTCTGGACTTGTTGTCTGTAGTGTTTTAGTGGTAGACGGTCGGTTTCTCTAGACGTGTTATCTGTAGTGTTTTAGTGGTAGATCGCTTGTTTCTCTTGACTTGTTATCTGTAATGTTTTCTTTATAGACCGTTAGTTTCTCTGGACTTGTTGTCTGTAGTGTTTTAGTGGTAGACGGTCGGTTTCTCTAGACGTGTTATCTGTAGTGTTTTAGTGGTAGACGGTCGGTTTTTCAAGACGTGGTATCTGTAGTGTTTTAGCATTAGATCGCTTTCTCTAGACCTGTCATGTGTAGAGTGTTTCAGTGAAAGATCGCTAGTTCTGCAACCCAAATGCAGCATATTACATGCGTTTGACCGAAACGCTTCCGTGTAATCGTTTTATATGGAAAACTTGAACGTTTTTGTGAAAGGAAACACAACGAGAAGACGGAACAGGCACAAACACCCACTCCACTAGTGGAATCCAAGAAAAGTCATGACTTTGATCACTTCCTCGCTGACAGCAGTACTTGCTATAGTTATACATGTTACTTTTATTACTGTTCAGACTCGACCGGATATCCTGACTGCTCCTCCTCTAACGCGGTTACCTTTCTGTTTCTACTTCCTAATTCAATTTCCAGATGGGCGTATCTGGCTCAATAGTTCAAAGAGGTCAGAGAAAGACTCACATCCGTGTCATAATAACCTCCTATTCACTTCTGTAAACGATGACTTTATTGTCTTCCGCATCATCTGATATTTGTAACCAGACCACATATCCTATTATTATCTTTGCCTTCAACCTTTGTATGATTGGTTTGTTTCTCCATCCTCTCTTCGAGTCATATTTGTTATCTATTGTTGATAAATATATAGATCTTTTGACATCTTGTCTTTCTATTATTTCTCTTTGTAGAAAAGAGTTTACCTCTTTTATTTCATCAAATCTATATTGTTATTATTTATAATTCAGCAATGACTTCAATGTTTGTTTTAGGCTGGATTAATCTTCCCATAACTTAGCTAACATATTTAAACAATTCCCGTGTTCTGAAATGGGAGTAGAGACCAGTAAGACGGTAACCTTCCAGTCCTGTCGCAAGTGGCGACTAGGTAGGGTTGAGAGTCAAGGACCGACTCAATAGGTTTGAAGGAGGGGACAAACTAAGAAGGATTCAGGAAAGGGACAGACTAAGTAGGGTTGAGGGAGGGGACAGACTAAGTAGGGTTGAGGGAGGGGACAGACTAAGTAGGGTTGAGGGAGGGGACAGACTAAGTAGGGTTGACGGAGGAGACAGACTAAGTAGGGTTGAGGGAGTGGACAGACTAAGTATGGTTAAGGGAGGGGACAGGCTAAGTAGGGTTGACGGATGAGACAGACTAAGTAGGGTCTAGGGAGGGGACAGACTAAGTAGGGTTAAGCGAGGGGAAAGACTAAGTAGGGTTGACGGAGGAGACAGACTAAGTAGGGTTGAGGGAGGGGATAGACTAAGTAGAGTTGATGGAGGGGACAGACTAAGAAGGGTTGAGTGAGGAGACAGACTAAGTAGGGTTGACGGAGGAGACAGACTAAGTAGGGTTGATGGAGGGGACAGACTAAGTAGGGTTGATGGAGGGGACAGACTAAGAAGGGTTGAGGGTGGGGACAGACTAAGTAGGGTTCAGGGTGGGAACAGATTATATATGGTTCAGAAACCTACCTTCTCAATCATTGTGTTCTTATTGTCCGGTACCACAACCTGAAACAAGAACAGTAGCGTTTTCATGTTCTGCAGATTACATTTAACGTCTGGTGTCCATTTTTACCAGCTTTTATTTAAACCTGGTATACCCTTTGTCGGTTAGCGTAGACTTATCTGTCTACTAAAGTATGCAACTTCCTCATCACCCGCAGAGCTGCCATTGTGTACACCTCATCTACTAGCGTGACCTAGAGAGCTGCCATTGTGTACACCTCATCTACTAGCGTGACCTAGAGAGCTGCCATTGTGTACAGCTCTTCTACTAGCGTGACCTAGAGAGCTGCCATTATGTACACCTCTTCAGCTAGCGTGACCTCTTGATGCATATAATGGAGACGGATCCTGGACACATTTTTCATTCAAACCTGAACTGAAAACTTCGTGTTTTAAATATTGAATATGATGATGTTTGTCCATCACATGTGATGAAGACCACTCTCTTTGTTCAGCCTTGTGGGTAATCTTTTCTCATACTGAATCCGATAAAATGGGATTTATCTGTGATTTTGATGAAAGTGACGAAGCAACTGCGCATTTTGTCAACCTCACTCTCTGGTTCTGAGCTACCCTTGGCCAGTGGCAAGATTTTATTGACGACACGAGAAAGCACATAATGCAGAGATTTACTACGGGATATACTCACGATGCTTTGTCCGATAACAAGTATCCCGCAAGGCAGCTGATGGGGGGGGGGGATGGGGGGGGGGGGGTGATATCTAACGTTGTTTGCCATGCCTTTTCCATAATCGCAAGTGGTAGTAGGGGCATCATTCTGCGTGTAAGTAAGTTGGGCATCTATCTCGAGCTGTGCTCAGTCCATTATCTTCGTGTCTAAATTTCACACACTAAAACCGACACCGTTTGCAGCTAGGACAAAGGGCGCCAAGTTCATGTGAACTGGACAGTGAAATACGACACACGTTTAAGCGTTATGCTATTTATATATCCAATATCCATTCCAGAATAATCGGTCAGAAGAAACTACATTAAAAAAAACAAACAATGAATGAACTAGTCCAAATGGAAAACACGCATCCGTAAACAAACGTGTAATTTGTCGACTAGTGTGGATTCTAGGCAAATCTATTTCATGTTGTCGTCCAAAATGAACTAAAACAGCGGAGCAATGTAGACCCGTGGCCGACTACGGCGCCATCTTCGCTACATTTTGAATGTAATCGACAGGGAGAACAACAGCTTCCAGGTTCATTCGTACAAGCTCGCGCTTTCGTGGGTTTAGGAAATCATGAAACAGTTCAAGGAGACCGTACAAGCTCGCGCTTTCGTGGGTTCAGGAAATCATGAACCAGCTCAAGGAGACCGTACAAGCTCGCGCTTTCGTGGGTTTAGGAAATCATGAACCAGTTCAAGGAGACCGTACAAGCTCGTGCTTTCGTGGGTTTAGGAAATCATGAACCAGCTCAAGGAGACCGTACAAGCTCGCGCTTTCGTGGGTTTAGGAAATCATGAACCAGCTCAAGGAGACCGTACAAGCTCGCGCTTTCGTGGGTTTAGGAAATCATGAACCAGCTCAAGGAGACCGTACAAGCTCGCGCTTTCGTGGGTTTAGGAAATCATGAACCAGCTCAAGGAGACCGTACAAGCTCGCGCTTTCGTGGGTTTAGGAAATCATGAACCAGTTCAAGGAGATTGTACAAGCTCGCGCTTTCGTGGGTTTAGGAAATCATGAACCAGCTCAAGGAGACCGTACAAGCTCGCGCTTTCGTGGGTTTAGGAAACATGAACCAGCTCAAGGAGACCGTACAAGCTCGCGCTTTCGTGGGTTTAGGAAATCATGAACCAGCTCAAGGAGACCGTACAAGCTCGCGCTTTCGTGGGTTTAGGAAATCATGAACCAGCTCAAGGAGACCGTACAAGCTCACGCTTTCGTGGGTTTAGGAAATCATAAACCAGCTCAAGGAGACCGTACAAGCTCGCGCTTTCGTGGATTTAAGAAATCATGAACCAGCTCAAGGAGACCGTACAAGCTCGCGCTTTCGTGGGTTTAGGAAATCATGAACCAGCTCAAGGAGACCGTACAAGCTCGCGCTTTCGTGGGTTTAGGAAATCATGAACCAGCTCAAGGAGACCGTACAAGCTCGCGCTTTCGTGGGTTTAGGAAATCATGAACCAGCTCAAGGAGACCGTACAAGCTCGCGCTTTCATGGGTTTAGGAAATCATGAACCAGTTCAAGGAGACCGTACAAGCTCGCGCTTTCATGGGTTTAGGAAATCATGAACCAGCTCAAAGAGACCGTACAAGCTCGCGCTTTCATGGGTTTAGGAAATCATGAACCAGCTCAAGGAGACCGTACAAGCTCGCGCTTTCGTGGGTTTAGGAAATCAAGAACCAGCTCAAGGAGACCGTACAAGCTCGCGCTTTCGTGGGTTTAGGAAATCATGAACCAGTTCAAGGAGACCGTACAAGCTCGCGCTTTCGTGGGTTTAGGAAATCATGAACCAGCTCAAGGAGACCGTACAAGCTCGCGCTTTCGTGGGTTTAGGAAATCATGAACCAGCTCAAGGAGACCGTACAAGCTCGCGCTTTCGTGGGTTTAGGAAATCATGAACCAGCTCAAGGAGACCGTATAAGCTCGCGCTTTCGTGGGTTTAGGAAATCATGAACCAGCTCAAGGAGACCGTACAAGCTCACGCTTTCGTGGGCTTAGGAAATCATGAACCAGCTCAAGGAGACCGTACAAGCTCGCGCTTTCGTGGGTTTAGGAAATCATGAACCAGCTCAAGGAGACCGTACAAGCTCGCGCTTTCGTGGGTTTAGGAAATCATGAACCAGCTCAAGGAGACCGTACAAGCTCGCGCTTTCGTGGGTTTAGGAAATCATGAACCAGCTCAAGGAGACCGTACAAGCTCACGCTTTCGTGGGTTTAGGAAATCATGAACCAGCTCAAGGAGACCGTACAAGCTCGCGCTTTCGTGGGTTTAGGAAATCATGAACCAGCTCAAGGAGACCGTACAAGCTCGCGCTTTCGTGGGTTTAGGAAATCATGAACCAGCTCAAGGAGACCGTACAAGCTCGCGCTTTCGTGGGTTTAGGAAATCATGAACCAGCTCAAGGAGACCGTACAAGCTCGCGCTTTCGTGGGTTTAGGAAATCATGAACCAGCTCAAGGAGACCGTACAAGCTCGCGCTTTCATGGGTTTAGGAAATCATGAACCAGTTCAAGGAGACCGTACAAGCTCGCGCTTTCATGGGTTTAGGAAATCATGAACCAGCTCAAGGAGACCGTACAAGCTCGCGCTTTCATGGGTTTAGGAAATCATGAACCAGCTCAAGGAGACCGTACAAGCTCGCGCTTTCGTGGGTTTAGGAAATCATGAACCAGCTCAAGGAGACCGTACAAGCTCGCGCTTTCGTGGGTTTAGGAAATCATGAACCAGCTCAAGGAGACCGTACAAGCTCGCGCTTTCGTGGGCTTAGGAAATCATGAACCAGCTCAAGGAGACCGTACAAGCTCGCGCTTTCATGGGTTTAGGAAATCATGAACCAGCTCAAGGATACCGTACAAGCTCGCGCTTTCATGGGTTTAGGAAATCATGAACCAGCTCAAGGAGACCGTACAAGCTCACGCTTTCATGGCTTTAGGAAATCATGAACCAGCTCAAGGAGGTCGTACAAGCTCACGCTTTCATGGCTTTAGGAAATCATTAACCAGCTCAAGGAGACCGTACAAGCTCACGCATTCATGGCTTTAGGAATTCATGAACCAGCTCTAATAAATCGTACACGCTCATGCCTTCATGGCTTTAGGAAATCATGAACTAGCTCAAGGAGACCGTACAAGCTCGCGCTTTCATGGTCTTGGGAAATCATGAGCCAGCTCAAGCGAACCGTACAAGCACACGGTTTCATTGCCTTAAGAAATCTTCAACCAGCTCAAGCAAACGTTAAAGATGACGTAGGTAAAGAAATCGAAAAAAACAATGATTTTCAAAGAATAAAGTCGGAAATAAAGAAAGAAATTGCATTCCCAAACAAATACAATCAAGATAACTGAGAAGAGAATTGATAACAAGATAGAAGAGGTTCCGGAAGATAACCACGTGGAAAAGGTACCTGGGATACCATTAGATCATTACGGTTTGTCGCACAAGGAATGGTCTATCTAGGGCGACTACTATTTATCTGCTTTATTGATTTAGATAAATCCTTTGATCAAGGCCCATTGAACAAACTATTTCAGATTTTCCAACAAATATGTATAGTTAGATCAATCATTATGTTAATCAGGAACATATCTGAAAATCAGGGAGAGATTGTTTCAATCAAATAAGGACTAAACATTCCAGTTTCAATAAGACAGGGGGTACGACATAGTTGCTTGCTTTCACAGAGTCTCTGTGGGGCATATTCTGAGAGGGTGATGGAAAATGTATGCCGGGGTTGTAATAGGGGTATGACTTGGTTTTGCTTCATTCGTTCTCAATCTCCCGCTACCAAACCCAGACAATGGCTTAAGTAGCATAAAGTAGTACAGAGACCGGAATGAGTTGTGTCGTAGTTTGCAGCTTGACTACGATATTTGCATCATGCTGTCCAGCACATGTGAATTTAGCAATCAGTTTTTTTAGTACCGGGTTAGCATTCCCTCTTCGATCCCTTATTCTTAGTCAGTCTGCTCTGGTGCAGCCTTTTATCCAGGATCACCACGTGGAGATGTAGAAGGGTCTTCGCAGCTCTGGTTCGCTGGACCTGACGCTGACAGTCATGGTTGGGTCGCTGACCGCCCCAGCTCATGTGCTGCTCAGCCTTGGGTCGCTGACCGCCCCAGCTCATGTGCTGCTCAGCCTTGGGTCGCTGACCGCCCCAGCTCATGTGCTGCTCAGCCTTTGGTCGCTGTCCGCCCCAGCTTATGTGCTGCTCAGCCTTGGGTCGCTGACCGCCCCAGCTCATGTGCTGCTCAGCCTTGGGACGCTGACCGCCCCAGCTCATGTGCTGCTCAGCCTTGGGTCGCTGACCGCCCCAGCTCATGTGCTGCTCAGCCTTGGGTCGCTGACCGCCCCAGCTCATGTGCTGCTCAGCCTTGGGTCGCTGACCGCCCCAGCTCATGTGCTGCTCAGCCTTGGGTCGCTGACCGCCCCAGCTCATGTGCTGCTCAGCCTTGGGACGCTGACCGCCCCAGCTCATGTGCTGCTCAGCCTTGGGTCGCTGACCGCCCCAGCTCATGTGCTGCTCAGCCTTGGGTCGCTGACCGCCCCAGCTCATGTGCTGCTCAGCCTTGGGTCGCTGACCGCCCCAGCTCATGTGCTGCTCAGCCTTGGGTCGCTGACCGCCCCAGCTCATGTGCTGCTCAGCCTTGGGTCGCTGACCGCCCCAGCTCATGTGCTGCTCAGCCTTGGGTCGCTGACCGCCCCAGCTCATGTGCTGCTCAGCCTTTGGTCGCTGTCCGCCCCAGCTTATGTGCTGCTCAGCCTTGGGTCGCTGACCGCCCCAGCTCATGTGCTGCTCAGCCTATTACGGGTATCACAGTTAATGATGAGCAAAGCAATCGTTGGAAAATCACTAGTTAGAAAGTTAATGGTAAGACAGTTAATGGTAAGACAGTTAATGGTAAGACAGTTAATGGTAAGACAGTTAATGGTAAGGCAGTTAATGGTAAGACAGTTAATGGTAAGACAGTTAATGGTAAGACAGTTAATGGTAAGACAGTTAATGGTAAGACAGTTAATGGTGAGACAGTTTATGGTAAGACAGTTAATGGTAAGACAGTTAATGGTAAGACAGTTAATGGTAAGACAGTTAATGGTGAGACAGTTTATGGTAAGACAGTTAATGGTAATTAAGTTAATGGTAAGACAGTTAATGGTAAGACAGTTAATGGTAAGACAGTTAATGGTAAGACAGTTAATGCCGACAAAGGTGTCCATGTCCACGCTGTAAATGGGAAGATCAGTAACACAGTTGTGATAGTAATTTTTTTTGTAAATATTGGCAGCACATCCAAAGTTATTTTGGATTGAAAATAAACACAATGAAGAGAAATGCCATGTAATATCATAACAGACCAGCAGCTCAATCACATGAATATAATCATCAATACATACATAGTAGAACGTGTTTACATATTCAGAGAAAAACGGTTCAGAAGATTCTCTCAATCAAGTTTCAAACCCTAATCCTCTTCATAGTTCTCTCCTTGGATCTTCACACTTCTCCCAGCGGTACCGCCATTGGTCGAAGCATTTCATAAAGGTCTCATTGGGATGGAGTATAGTTGGGTTGTTGCGTTCCGCATAAAGTCTTTTCGTGACTCAAATTCTGTCCCTTACATCGACCGGAAAAGGGGGGTGGGCGGGTGTTCAGCTTGGGAGACAGCCACTAATCTGGTCCCTTTCAGGAGGGGAGATGAGGTTCAGCAAGGGGGGAGCCACTAATCTGGTCCCTTTCAGGGGGGATGATGTTCAGCTGGGGGGACAGCCACTAATCTGGTGACTTTCAGCGGGGGGATGTTCAGCTTAGGGGACAGCCATTAATCTGGTCTCTTTCAGTGGGTGGAGGTTCAGTTTGGGGGACAGCCACAAATCGGTTCTCTTTCAGTGGGGGGGGGGGATGTTCAGCTTGGGGGACAGCCACTGATCTACTCCCTTTCAGCGAGAGGATGTTCAGCTTGGGAGATAGCCACTATCGCACGGAGCCGTGTAGGGAGATGGGGGATCCTGACGAACGAGAGGAATGTTTGACACAAAAAGATCGGGAGGAAAAATTGGACATGTTCATTTTGTCCTTCAAGCATCTCGACTCAAACACGTCTGTCTTATACAGTTCAATACTGACTTTGTTGTTTGCATTAATCATGATTATTTCTACAATAATTTGCTTGCCATTGATCAGAAACGTCTGTTTATTGATGGGTTCTGAAATGGGATGTACGTTCCAGATCTATCATTGATACTGTTATCAATCTGTTCTAATAAACCGCTAAACAAACTTTCTAATGGTTATTTAAAACACTAAAACTTACTGCTGTTTTGCTACGTTTATTTCTCTCAAGATTTGAGTCGCTCTCAATATCCTGCACCACAACCAGACTCAAGATCAGGAAGATTAACGCAGACATTTCCGTCAGATTTGATGTGACTTCTTCTGTCCCTTTTTTTTTGTTATTTTGTTTATTGACTGAAGAAAGTTGAACTTGTTGATGTTCTCCTGTTAAAGACAAGAAACCAAAACTGGAGGATTTTTTGGGTGAGAAATTTGGTGATCAGAGAACGTGTCCATATTGTCATGAATATATATCAGCAACTATGGGACATACATTGATTCAATTATCGATGTTCAATTACTGTTAGAATAACGATGTTGTAACAGTTCCCGCTGGAGCAAGGGGAGTTTAGGACAGGCGTGAAGTAGTTTCGGATGCCTGAATATGTTAAAGCCGTAAGCTTCCTGAATGCGTGTCAAGGTCACTCACCGTCTCAACAAAGGAAAATAGAGTTGGGGAAGGAATGTGGACAGGTGGAAACTGACCGCTGGCCTGCCGATTTTGGTAGGGGGAGATTGATTGACAGACGAATTTGGCAGCGGGGCTTGCTGCGAGAGAATGAGTGACAGGTGTGCAAAGTGTTTTGTCCCAATGGGACTGAATGTGGCAATCACCTGAAATCCATTGGACGAGCTCAGACTTTGCTTGAGTGTATATAATTCGACAGGACGTTTGGCTCAGGGGACTGGTTGGAGAGAGGCTGGATAGAGAGAGGCTGTATGGAGGAGAGGCTGGAGTAAGAACGAGAGAAAGAGACTGAATGTAGAAAGTATATCTAACTCACCGACTTAGATAGAGGAGCGATTGATAGACTGTTGGACGAATGTTTAGTGAAAGAACAGGATCGCTCAAATAGGTGAATGAGTTTTGCATTAATAGATAATCTGAACCTGTAAGCAAAGACACGTTGTGAACGAGTTATGTCGAGATCGCCCGCCTGAGGGGATTTTAGTGAGGAAGGGTATTTGATAAAGTGTGTTGAGAACGCAATTAAGGCGATGTGTGTGTGATGTAATTGCAAAGCAATAGAACTGTTTTTTTTTAGTTAGTTGGGAATTCAATCAATAGTTAATGCTTACAATTCCCGTTTTAGTATTTTGTATATTAACATATATATAATAATAGAATGCTTAGTTAAGTTATGTATTATATTGTATTTGTAAATTCTCTACTCATTCTATGATATCTTCTTCTTCTTCTTCGTACGCAGTCAGACAGTAACCATTATTTTTTCGAAAAAAGCGGCGGTCACCCTGAGGCTGTCGACACTGCCATAGAGCTTGTCTTGCAGTTCCACTGGTGATGGCCACATCTGCTCTCTCTGATCCTCGTATGTCGGGCAGTTCTGCAGCAGATGTTCAGCGGTCATTTTACCGGTACCGCACGGGCATTCGTCGGTACCACCTATCTTCAATTTGTTGAATAGGTGGAATCTCAGTCTATTGTGGCCAGTGCGAAGTCTGAAGACAACGACCTGCTCTCTTCTGTTCAACTGGTAATAGGCATCGTTTTTGGTGTAACCAGTATGTTCGGTTTCCCATTTGGTCATGTATCTGGCTTTGATAAGCCGTTTTGACTCTTCGTACGTCATACTAGTATCTGTTTGTGGTAGTCTTGCACCTTCTTTTGCCAGTCTGTCTGCCTCCTCGTTGCCTTGGATGTTGCAGTGTGATGGGACCCACTGTACTCATAAACACGCGAACATATGACTACTCTAAGGCAGATGTTAAGAGGATGAAAGAGGCAGCTAACCACATAATCTGGAAAGATATTGTTGTAGGAACAGATGTTGAACAGGAGTGAGAAAGTTTTAAAACAGTTCTAGAAACGCTAAAAGAGGAATGTGTTCCATGTAGGGAGGTAAACCCCAAGCGTAAAATGTGGATAACTAGATTTGTAGTGAAATGTAGAAGAGCAAAAAATAAAGCATGGAAAAAAATATATAGAGGCAGGTAAATCAAAAGAAACATATGTAAAATATTTGGACAAGCAGAACATATCTCAGAGAGCAAATAAAACAACAAAAATAGACTTTGAAAAAAAACTTGCTCAGAGGATCAAGACTGACAGTAAAAGCTTCTTTTCTTATGTTAGAAATAAACAAAGAACGAAAGACAAAGTAGGCCCTCTCATAGACAGTACAGGGAAAATAATAAGTTAGAATAGGGAGGCAGCTAATCTGCTCAATCAGTACTTTGGCACAGTCTTCACAAAGGAGGACTGCTCCGAGATCCCAGAGCATATAGATATTTTTCAAAGAGACATGGATACAGCGGGATTAAGATCAATCTGTATTACAGAGGAAATGGTTTTTAAAAAATTGGAGGGGTTGAAAGTGAATAAATGTCCAGGTCAAGATGATATTCACCCAAAATTGCTGTATGAAATTAGAGACCAACTAGCAAAACCATTGGCTATATTATGTTCTCAATCACTTACAAAATCAATTGTTCCAAGGGATTTGAAAGATGCAGGAGTGATCCCCTTATTCAAAAAAGGAAAACAAATCAGATCCGGCAAATTATAGACCGGTGAGTTTAACGAGCATAGTCTGTAAATTGTTAGAGTCAATAATCAAAGAAAACATTGTAATACATTTAGACAAATTTAATCTAATTAGAAATAGTCAGCATGGGTTTACTAGAGGGAGATCATGCTTAACAAATATATTAGAATTCATGGAGGAGGTTACTAAAATCATAGATAAAGGGGAGCCAGTGGATGTTATTTATCTAGACTTTGCAAAGGCCTTTGATAAAGTACCTCATCAAAGATTATTTCGAAAGTTAAAATCACATGGAAAAGGTGGGGAAGTTGCAAAATGGATTGGAAATTGGTTAACGGGAAGAAGGCAGAGGGTGGGCATAAATAAGGAGTACTCTGAGTGGAGTGAAGTGAAAAGTGGTGTGCCACAGGGCTCGGTTTTGGGACCAATTTTGTTCTTGATATATATAAATGATTTGGACATTGATATGAGATCCATGATTGCAAAGTTTGCTGATGACACAAAACTATGCAGTAGTGTCTCATCTAAAGCGGAAGTGGATATATTGATGTCGGATTTAGATAAAATTCGAGAATGGTCTGTAAGCTGGCAAATGGAGTTTAATGTAGATAAATGTACAGTCATCCACATGGGTAGATCCAATATGGAACATAATTACAGAATGGGAGAAAACAATATTAGAAAGATAGATAAGGAAAAGGACCTAGGGGTTATAATAGATCATACAGGAAAGGTGAGTGAGCAAGTTAAGGTAGCAGTGAAAAAGGCAAATGCAATGTTAGGTATGATAAAAAGAAATATTAAACATAGGAGCAAGGAAGTGATCGTCAAACTGTATAAAGCTTTAGTTAGACCTAGATTGGAGTACTGTGTACAGGTGTGGAGTCCTTATCATAGAGGGGACATAAACATGCTAGAAAGAATACAAAAAAGAGCGACAAAGATGATAGTGGGATTCCAGAATTACAGTTATGAGGAACGACTCAGAAAAACCGGCCTACAATGTCTCGAAGAGAGAAGAATTCGTGGTGACTTAATACAGGTTTATTAGATGATCAGAGGAATCGATACATTAGACTATAACAAGTTTTTTTAAAAATACAGCCACCTACAATAACACGAGGGCATAGCTACAAGCTGACTAAAGAGAGGTCCAGGTTAGATATTAGGAAATATTTTTTTAGTCAGAGAGTGGTGTCTGCTTGGAATGCATTGCCAGGGGAGGTAGTGGAGGCAGGGACAGTTAATTTAAGAATAAACTGGATGCGCATAGCTTTTAGAGCAAGGTGAATTAAATGTAACTGGTTGTATACAGACTCTACAGGGTCTTCTAAACCAGTATAAAGACGTTAAGTTAAGTTAAGTACCACTACCCTTTTTGGTGCGGACTGCTGGCACAGCTTGCAGAGTGCTGCTCTTAAGTCCTTAAGCTCCGTGTTTTTCTGGCTTTTTGGCGTCACCATTTTTTCCACTGCCGACCTCAGTGCCTCTGCCTCCGCTCTGAAATTGCTTTTGTACTTAACAGTAGCGAATGACAGTGTTATTTTTCTGCCATTTGGTAGGTTCAGGAATGCTCCTGCCCCTCCGTTCTGTGTAGTGTTTGTTACAGAACCGTCGGTGTATGCATGGGTCCAGTCCATGCTTGGGTAGTTTTTCGATGTAAAGCTTAGGGTAGTATCTCTCCTTTTTTTTCAGTCTGGCAGTTTTTGTTTCCAATACCTGGTATATTTTCTACCACCTCTAGAAATATATCCTGCCTCCAGGTAGGTTTTCGTACAGTAGTGATAGGTTTTGGTGTTGTTAGTGCGTTTATGGGATCTTCGTGCATCTTTGCTTTGGCTATTTCTGCAAAGTTTCTCCGCTTTAGTTTCCCATTTCCCAAATTGTTTAGTCTCTGGTGCATTGGATGGTCGGTCAGTCTCCGGAGTTTATCTGACTGCAGCTGGGCTCTGCAGTCTCTTCTATCGGTCATGGATTGCAGTTTTGAAATCTTTTCAAGTTCTATAATTGGCGTTTACTTCATGCCACCTGTTATAACTCTCATGGCTTGATTTTGAAGTTTGCTAACTTTATCGAAGTTCGCCTTTGCTGCTGTTGTCCATGCCGCAATGCCATACTCGAGAACTGGTCTCACTCTTCCAGTATACAGTTTCTTTAGTATGCTTTCGTCTGCTCCTCAGCTTGTGCCAGCAAGTTTCCTCATGATTGCCATTCTTTCTCTGGCTCTCATTTGGTTTCTCTCGATCTGACTTTTCCATGTCATGCGCCGATCAAATGTGACTCCCAGATAGTTTGGGTTGTCGTTTGGCTGCAGGAATTTGCCATTTAAACTTAACTTGGTATTTTGGGGTTTGATGGAAAGCGAGAATATTGTGCATGTGGTTTTTTTCTCCTCGTTTATTTTGACCAGCCATGAGTTCGCCCACTCTTCCAGCGATGTTAGGGCCTGCTGCATCCGATTTTTTGCTATGGTGAGATTTTTTTCAGAGGTCCACATAGCCAGATCGTCTGCAAACATTGAGCTATGGACTCTTCTTGGTAAATTCTCTGTAATGTCGTTTATTTACACCAGTAAGAGTGTGGGTGACAGTACTCCCCATTGGGGTACTCCCTGCTCGAGTGTCACCTTTCAGCTCATCTGCCCTTGTACTTGGACTCTGGCCGTTCTGTTTTTGAGGTAGTGGTTGATCCACTTGTACATTTTCCCACATACATCATTTCTTCTTAGCTTGACTTTAAGTCCATCTTTCTTCTTTCCAGACTTTGTCAAATGCCTTTTCTATGTCCACCCAAACCGCTACTGTGTGTTTCTGAGCCTGGTAGGCATCTTCTATTTCCTGGGCTATTAGGATGACCTGGTCCTCAGTGGATCTGTGCTGTCTAAAGCCGGCTTGCTGTGGAATTAGTATTTGTTTTTCTTCCAGATGCCACATCAGTCTTGTGTTTATCATACGTTCCATCAGTTTGCCGACACAGCTCAGTAGGCTGATAGGCCTGTATCCATTTGGATCGTTTTTGTCCTTTCCTTTTTTTGGTACTGGTACTATTACTGCGTCTTTCCATGCCTGGGGTACAATTCCCCTTTTCCAGCTTTGGTTCAGGACCGATAGCAGCTTCATCTTCGCTGTTTGGCCCAGCCCCATCCGCATTTCGTTTGTTATCCCGTCTTTTCCGGGATATTTCCTTTTCTTTAATGTTCTCATAGCCTCTTCCATTTCGCTCATTGTTAATTTGGCCATCATGTGCTCTTCAGGAGCCGTACTGATGTTGTCGTGCCCCTTTTGCTCTTCACTAATGTCTGCATGCCTATCTGCAGGGACCTCGATGTGGTTTGCTCTGGCATAGTGATCGACAAAAGCGTTTGCATCTTTTTTACCAGTGAGCAAGTTTTCGCACTGCTTGATGGTAATTTGTTTGTTTGACGGGGTTTCGTCATTCATGGCTCTGACAAGCTTCCATAGCTTGTTCCCTTCTTTTTCCAGGTTTAGACTTTCCGTTTCTTTTTTCCAGCTCTCTTTTGCTGTTTGCTTTAGAGTGTGTTTGTACTTCGCCGTGGCGGCTTTGAGGGCGATGTTTGCCTCCATAGATTGTTCTCGCTCTGCCCTGTTCCTAGCATTTGTTACTGTATCTTCCGCTTTCTGCAACTCATCATTCCAATATGGCTTATAGTTTTTCCTGGCCCTACTTGGGAAGGTTTCAGTGGCGGCGTGCATTATTGCCTTGCTTGGGCTTTCCACCACGGGCTTAATTTTGTTGTTTCGTGTGTTGCTGGTTTCACACAGCCCGTCTGTCAGGATTGCAAATCTGTCCCAGTCGGCTCTTTTGTAATTCCAACGTGGGAGCGGTTTTGTTTCCTGTGGGCCTACTTCCATATCAATGTCTAGCCTGATCGGCCTGTGATCGCTACCTGCCAGTTGCTTTAGCACCTGGCGGTCTATTTTATGGTGTATGTCCTGTGTGGAGAAGGCCAAATCTGGAGTCGAGGAGGTAGGCCATGTTCTAGAATAGAAACTAGGGCTATCCTCCTGCCGATTGATTAGGGAGAGATTTGTGTCTATCTCCCAATCTTCCACTTCGTCACCTCTGCTGTCTGTGTCCGAGTATCCCCATCTCTCCGAGTTGCTGTTTAAGTCTCCAGCTACTACCCAGTTGGAGTCTCTGACGTCCATACTCGAGAGCGATAGTGATTTATTTGGTGGTCCGTACAGATTGAAAATGCGGAGCTTCGTCTCTTGAGCCATTTCGTCAACTCCTACAATTACTGCTTGTCCAGTGTGATTGACAGGTACCGCGCTACTCGGTATGCAGTTTCTGGTCAGTATCAGGACCCTTCCTTTGTGACCTTCTCATTCGAAACGGAAGGTCTGGTATCCTCTGATTGAGAATTTATGGTTTTTGTTGAGGTGCGTTTCCTGGATACATGCCACGGCAATCTTACCTTCATGCAGGTGATGTTTTAGGGAAAGCTTTTTGTTAACGACACCCTCCGCATTCCACTGTAGTATTTTGAGGGTCTTGAGTTTTTGGTCAATAAAAGTTGCCCCATAGCCATGTGCCTTGACTCCACGACACAAGGGTGGGTGACTCCGCAGGATGAGCGCCATACGTTTTTCTGATCGGTTGTACAGTCATACTGCGATTTACGTTGCACTGTTTTGTTATGCTTGCGGCCCCGTGCATCCGATTTCAACAGGCGTTTCTGTAGGGATGCCCTCCTTAGCATTTGGCTGTCCCCAGCCTATTTGCAAGGCAGCAGTTGTTTATGCTCAGAGTTGTCTCTCTTATGGAAGTTGTCTTACCAGACTAACGAGTCTTCACTACTCGTGTCTATAGTGTGCGGTGATGATATATGAGATAATATATGATATGGACTGGTTTACCCGGAAGAGAGGCAGTCCAGTGTTTCTGTACCCCAGGATCGTCACGTCCTGCCAGAAACGTAGCATTTGCATGTGAGTGGGGTATCTCTTTCTCCCTTTATTTTCTTGGCTTCTATGCAGGGATGGTACGCCTAGCATTCCCCGCCACCTGGGATGTTGACACAGGGGGGCAGGTGTGCAATGTCCGCTGGTCTGCATCTCTTCTGCGTCCATTGGTATGGCTGATAGCGTACATAGGTAGATATCGAAGCAGAAGTGCATTTAACCAGGGGACAAGCCTGGTAATGTCACGGAGATGTTGTTCGCATGGTTTGCGGACATATCTCGTGGTAAAGGAGTGAGTCTCGACAGTTCACAGTGAGGTGGCTGCTCTACTGTTTTCGACACCGCGACCAAGAACTAAGTCTTATGTTGGTGGTTTCGCACCTCATCGCCGTATAGGGTGAATATCGTGCAGCTATCCGCCCGCTTTGATCAGCGGATGGAAGAGACCTCTTTCTGTGGCTCGATCCCCAGGTCCCGACCATATCGTAGCCTTCCATTGCAGTGGTGCTGAGAATGTGGGCGGGATTCCGGCTAACAAGCGTCCGACCGTAATCCCTCACATGGTAGCCTCGAGCCATTGGCTTATCAACCTGGTACGTGAACCAAATGTCTGCGGTTCCTTTCGAGTTGAGCAGGATTCCCGTAGCAACGCCCTGTCATTTGTAGGATAAAACTGACCTGTCTTCCGATGGTCTATTTCCAGCACCCGTTCATTTTTTTGGCCAGGACGAATAAATCGAGGGCTTTTGTTTGTCCATGATCAGGTATCTGGAGCCTGCGGTTTCCGCGGTGTTGAGACACGGTTTCCGTAGCGATCCTTCATTAGAAGGTTAGAGAGCTAACCTGTCTTCCGTGGGACTAATACCAGCACACGTTCACTATTAGACCCACCGAAAGTGCTCTCGATTTGTCAGTCGTTCTACAGTGTTTGCGTGTTGATTCAAATTAGGCCGCAGGCTCCACTCCTGATAGTGCTCTTCCGTTAATTCCTTTATCAAACACTTGATGCAGACCAACCGAGGGCATAACCCCAGATTTCTGAGGGTCTAAATCTAGCACCAGTTCCATATTAGACTCAAGGAAAGTGGTCTCGGCATGCATGTCAGTGATTTCAGTGTTGGCCATGTTGAGTCAAATTAAGCCGCAGGCTCCACTCCTGGTTGTGCCCTTCCGTCAATTCCTCTAAGTTTCAGCTATGCAACCATACTTCTCCCGGAACCCAAACACTTTGGTTTCCCGGAAGCTGCCCGCAGAGTCATCGAAGCAACTCCTGCGGATCGCTAGTCGGCATCGTTTATGATCAGAACTACGACGGTATCTGATCGTCTTCGCGCCTCTGACTTTCATTCTTGATTAATGAAAACATTCCTGACAAATGCTTTCGCAGTAGCTCGTCTTGCGGCGATCCAAGAATTTCACCTCTAACTCCACAATGCGAATGCCCCCGTTTGTCCCTTTTAATCATTACCTCCAGTTCCGAAAACCAACAAAATAGAACCGAGGTCCTGTTCAATTATTCCATGCACCATTATTCAGGCAGCCAAGGCCTGCTTTGAACACTCTAATTTTTTCAAAGTAAACGCGCCGGCGACCCAGGACGCTCAGCGAAGAGCACCCGTGGGAGAGAGCCGGCAGACGGTAGGGCAGGAGACAACGGGCAGTGAACCGGCGCGAGCCGGACCGCCCGCACGCCTGAGATCCAACTACGAGCTTTTTAACTGCAACAACTTTAATATACGCTATTGGAGCTGGAATTACCGCGGCTGCTGGCACCAGACTTGCCCTCCAATAGATCCTCGTTAAAGGGTTTAAAGTGTACTTATTCCAATTACGTGGCCTCGAAAGATTCCCGTATTGTTATTTTTCGTCAGTAACCTCCCCGTGCCGGGAGTGGGTAAGTTGCGCGCCTGCTACCTTCCTTGGATGTGGTAGCCGTTTCTCAGGCTCCCTCTCCAGAATCAAACTCTGATTCCCCGTTACCCGTTATAAACATGGTAGGCATGTCACGTACCATCGACATTTGATAGGGCAGACATTTGAAAGATGCGTCGCCGGCACATGAGGCCATGCGATCAGCACAAAGTTATCCAGAGTCACCAGTGGGGACGCCGCAACCCCGCGAGGGGAAACGACGATTGGTTTTGAACTAAAAAAAGCGCTCTTTCCGCGATGGTCGGAGCTTAGTAAGCATGTATTCGCTCTAGAATTGCCACAGTTATCCAAGTAGGATCGTGTCATCTAAGGAACATCGACTGATTTAATGAGCCATTCGCGGTTTCACCGTGAGACAGTGTGAACTTAGACATGCATGGCTTAATCTTTGAGACAATCATATGACTACTGGCAGGATCAACCAGATATATGTCGGAGACATACGCAGCGCACACACCGGTCGGCGGAGGACGGGTGTGTAAAAAGCCTCACTGGGACGGCCGTAGGGACCGACTGACGGAACGGACGGACGGTGGTTCCACCCGTCCCTCACTCCGTCGACCTAGGACCACCTGACAGGGGCCCCTTTACGCACCAGACGACCGATCGACCGACAGGGCTCGCTCGAGGAGGGATGGCAGCGTTCTGTGCGGAACGGATCCCAACGACCTCGGCGATGAATTTCACTGGGACTAGAGACAATTTGGCCTGCCGGCCTGCGCTTCTCCCTAGGGTTGGTCCCCGGGAGATCACAGGGCCTTGAGGCACGATTCCTGCTTTCCATTTGCCGCTCACAAGCTCTTTGCGAGAGTCTGACCACCAGCGACACGAACTGTCGAGCTCTGCTATAAGCCTTAGATAAATCACCACGGACTGACAACGTTTTTCGAAACGGACCAGAGAAGCGCACCTAGGTGAGGAGACGCCAAAACAAACCGCACCCCAATAGCTCTACGGGGAAAGGCGTTTTCTGCAAGGCCGCGCTATCGCTCCGCCTGGCGGGACTGAGATCGCTTTAAGAACACTGGTTGAAATTGAATCGCGGCGTCGAGTATCATATGAGTATGATATAATAAATATTCCACCTGCTGTGTAATTATGTCATTTACTGAGTATGGTTATGATGATGTGGATGAGGGTGTGAGAATGTTCTACGTTAGAATAACGGCCAGAGCAAACAGTGCGTCTGCAACGATATGTTAGAATAGTTTTGTACTAGCACAATTGTTAACAAATAGGTATACTAGAAAAACAATAGAGACCAATGAAAAACTGGAAAAAATTAATACAAAAACGTGTAAAAATGGAAAAACTAAATTATAGAGACAAATGTAAAACTATAAGACCAATAGAGAAAAATATAAAACTATAAGAAAAATATAGACAAGTCTAAAAGTAGAAGAACATTAGAGACAATTCTAAAACTGGAAGAATAATAGAGACAAGTGTAGACCGAGAAAAATAATAGTCTACAATTTTTGAAAAAAAGAAGTAGGTGTGAAACTAAAAAAATAGAGAAAAGAGTAAAAGAGGAAAAAAGTAGAGACAACTGAAAAACTTGAAAACATTGATAGAAAACCGAAACACTAGATGAAAATTAAAGGTAATTGTGAAACTAGATAACAATTGAGACCGGGGGGGGGGGGGAAGGGGGTGTCTTTTGAAAATAAAAAAAGGACTAGTGTAAAACTAGAAAAACAATAGTGACACGTGTTAAGCTAGAAGAACTTTAGCGACAAGTGCAAAACAAGTCAAAACTAAAAAGACTTTTTGGATACTAGAAAAACAATAGAAAGATGATTTAAATTCGATTAACAGTAAAGACATGTGTGAAACTTTAAAAACAAAAAAGACACATGTACATCTTGCAAAAAAACAACAGACGCAAGTGTAAAACTAGACACAAATTTAGAATTGTAAAACTAAAAGAACAATAAAGACAGTGTAAAACTATAAAAAAATAATGGACACAAATGTAAAACTAGAAGAACAATAAACACAGTGTAAAACTATAAAAAATAATGGACACAAATGTAAAACTAGAAGAACAATAAAAACAGTGTAAAACTATAAAAAAAATAATGGACACAAATGTAAAACTAGAAGAACAATAAAGACAGTGTAAAACTATAAAAAAATAATGGACACAAATGTAAAATTAGAAGAACAATAAAGACAGTGTAAAACTATAAAAAAATAATGGACACAAGTGTAAGACAAGACAAACATTAGAGACAAGATTAAAACTATTAAATAATAGAGACACGTGCAAGACTAAAAAAACAATAGAGACATATGTAAAACAAGAAAATAATAGAGACAAGTGGTAAACTAGACAAAAAAAAAGGGGGGGGGGAAAATTGTTTTAAAAATTGAGAATAATGTAAATTTAATAAAAAAAGTGATTTGGATGTGTAAAAGTAGAAAAACTACAGAGACAAGAGTAAAAATATGAACAAAACTACAGATAAGGGGAAAAGCAGAAAAATAATAGCGATAAAACAAAATTTAGAAAATACAACAGGGAGATGTTGTAAACTTGAAAAAAACAATAGAAACAAGTGGCAAGCTAGAAAAAAACAATAATGACAACTGGTAAACTAGAAAGAGCAATAGAAACAAGTGGTTACCTAGAAAAAAACAATACAGACAACTGAAAAACTAGAAATAGCAATAGAGACAAAGGGTATACTAGAAAAACACAACAGGCACATGTGGCAAACTAAAAAAACAATAGAGACCAGTGGTAAAATAGAAATAGCAAAAGAGACAAGTGGTAAATAGAAGAAAGCAATAGAAACAACTGGTAAACTAGAAAAAACACAAGACAGACAAGTTAAAAAAAGAAAAACAATTGGGGAATGCAGAATTAATGGTGACAGACAAGACGAACTATTTTATCAACACTAGGAAAAGTACTAAGGCATGGGGAGCAAGGTGCACATCATTTGCCCTTAGAAATACAAAGATACTTTTTGAGACACATTACGTATTACTCCAACGTTAAGGCCAGTTGGATTACTTGCACAAAACAAGAGACACAAGCGAGTATACAAAAAGCCAATAAAGGCATATGGATTTACTGAAAACCATACAGATACGTGAAATACATAATAGTCAGTAGACACGTGAACTACTTGATGGCTAGTAGAGACACGTGAACTACTTGATGGTTACTAGAGACACGAGAACTACTTGAAAGTTAAAAGAGACACGAGAACTACTTGATTGTTAGTAGAGACAAGTAAACTACTTGATGAAATGTAGAGACAGGTGAACTACTTGAAAGATACTGAAGGCGCGTGAACTACTTGATGGTTAGACGAGACACGAGGACTACTTTAAGGCTATTAGAGACACGAGGACTACTTGAATGTTAGTAGAGACACGAGGACTGCTTGATTATTAGAGAAAGATGGGCTACTTGAAGGTTAGTAGAAGTGATGCGTTGACTTCTTGAAGGTTGATAGAGACTTGTGGAATACTTGAAGGTTAGTAGAAGTGATACGTTGACTTCTTGAAGGTTGATAGAGACGTGTGGAGTACTTGAAGGTTAGTAGAAGTGATACGTTGACTTCTTGAATGTTGATAGAGACGTGTGGAGTACTTGAAGGTTAGTAGAAGTGAAACGTTGACTTCTTGAAGGTTGATAGAGACTTGTGGAATACTTGAAGGTTAGTAGAAGTGATACGTTGACTTCTTGAAGGTTGATAGAGACTTGTGGAATACTTGAAGGTTAGTAGAAGTGATACGTTGACTTCTTGAAGGTTGATAGAGACTTGTGGAATACTTGAAGGTTAGTAGAAGTGATACGTTGACTTCTTGAAGGTTGATAGAGACTTGTGGAATATTTGAAGGTTAGTAGAAGTGATACGTTGACTTCTTGAAGGTTGATAGAGACTTGTGGAATACTTGAAGGTTAGTAGAAGTGATACGTTGACTTCTTGAAGGTTGATAGAGACTTGTGGAATACTTGAAGGTTAGTAGAAGTGATACGGTGACTTCTTGAAAGTTGATAGAGACTTGTGAAATACTTGAAGGTCAGTAGAAGTGATACGTTGACTTCTTGAAGGTTGATAGAGACTTGTGGAATACTTGAAGGTTAGTAGAAGTGATACGTTGACTTCTTGAAGGTTGATAGAGACTTGTGGAATACTTGAAGGTAAAGAGAAGTGACAAGTAGACTTTATGAATGTTATTAAAGGTGACACGTAGACTATCTGAAAGTTGCCAGAGACACGTGGATAAATTGAAGATTAGGAGATGTTACACGAAACTACTTGGTGGTTATAAGAGGTGACTCGAAGACTACTTGAAGGTTAATAGAGGTGACACGCGGACTACTTGATGGTTATTAGAGGTGACACATGGACTAGTTGAAGGTTCATAGAAGCATGTGAAATACTTCAACTATAGGAAAGTTGACACGTGGACTACTTGATAGTTAATAGGTGTGACGTTTGGACTTATTGTAGCTTGTTAGAGGTGACACGTGCATAACTTGTTAGATTCATGTGGACTTCTTAGAGGTTAGGAGAGGTGAAACGTGGACTACTTGATAGGTAGGTGAGGTGACACGTGGACTACTTGAAGGTTAGGAGAGGTGACAAGTATATTTTTTTTTAAATTTGGAATATATACGTGGAATACTAGACGGTTAGGTAAAATGGGACGTGGGCTACTTAAAGGTTATTAGAAGGGACAGGTGGATTACTTAAAGGTTAATAGAAGTGTCACCTGGACTACTTTAAGGTAATTTGAGGAGACAAATGAACCACTTTAACGTTAGTCGAAACGTTGACTACTTTATAGTTAATAGATATGTGAAATAATTGAAGGTAAATAGGAAAACAAAACATGGACTACTTGAATGTTGGTAAACAAGTGGACTACTTGAAGATTGATAAACAAGTGTAACATTTGAAGATTATTAGAATCACTTAGAGTACTTGAAGGTTAGTAGATTTGACAAGCGGATTACGTAAAGATTAGTAGAGATGACATGTGGTTTACTTAAAGTTTAGTAAAAGTAACAGGTGGACTACTTAAAGATTAGAATATGCGACACCTGGACAATATAAAGATTAGTAGAAGAGACACGTGCACTACTTCAAGTTCATTAAAAACTACACGTGGGCTGCTTGAAGGATACTAGATAAACGTGGACTACTTCAAGTTCATTAAAAACTACACGTGGGCTGCTTGAAGGATACTAGATAAACGTGGACTACTTCAAGTTCATTAAAAACTACACGTGGGCTGCTTGAAGGATACTAGATAAACGTGGACTACTTCAAGTTCATTAAAAACTACACGTGGGCTGCTTGAAGGATACTAGATAAACGTGGACTACTTCAAGTTCATTAAAAACTACACGTGGGCTGCTTGAAGGATACTAGATAAACGTGGACTACTTCAAGTTCATTAAAAACTACACGTGGGCTGCTTGAAGGATACTAGATAAACGTGGACTACTTCAAGTTCATTAAAAACTACACGTGGGCTGCTTGAAGGATACTAGATAAACGTGGACTACTTCAAGTTCATTAAAAACTACACGTGGGCTG
Source organism: Ariolimax columbianus (assembly GCA_036924085.1). Taxonomy (NCBI): domain Eukaryota; kingdom Metazoa; phylum Mollusca; class Gastropoda; order Stylommatophora; family Arionidae; genus Ariolimax; species Ariolimax columbianus. The sequence continues at coordinate 5,711,485 of JAVGWX010000023.1, forward strand.
CTTGAAGGATACTAGATAAACGTGGACTACTTCAAGGTTAAAATAAGTGACACGTGGACTTTTTCAAAGTTTGCAGATACACTTGAACAACTTGAAGATTATGAGATGTGACACGTAGACTTCTTGAAAGTTTGTACAGAGACGTGTAATACTTGATGGTTAGGAGACGTGACACGTGAACTACTTGAAAGTTACGAGAGGTCACACGTAGACTTATTGGAAGTTGGTACATAAACGTGGGATACGTAAAGCTTAGTATTGGTAAGATGTGGACTACTTGAAGGTTAATAGAGACTCGTGGACTAATTGAAGGTTATTAGATGTGACACGTGGTCTACGTAAAGTTTAGTAGAGGTTACACGTGGACTATTACAAAGTTTGTAGACGTGACTCGTGGACTACATGAACGTTAATTTAGACGGGTGGACTATTTGAAGGATAGTAGAAACACGTGAAGTTCCTTAAGGTCATTAAAGACACGTTTACTACTTGAAGCTTTTTAGAGACACGCCGATTACTTGTTACTTATTAGAAGTTACACGTGGACTACTTAACGGTTAGCAGAGATGACATGTGGACTACTTGAAGGTCAGTAGAGATGACACGTGGACTGTATAAAGGTTAGCAGAGATGACACGTGGCCTACTTGAAGGTTAGTAGAGTTGACTGATTTACACGAAGGTTGAAAGAGACACGTAGACTGCTTGAAGGTTAGTATATATTACACGTTTATTACTTAAATGTTAGTAAATACATCGTGCCTATTTTTAGCTTATTAAAGACACATCTAATGGTTGGTTTTTCAGGGACAACTAGATTGTTTTAAATATTGTAAAAATACCCTGACTATCAGAAAGCAAGCACGTGCAGCTATATCATCATAAAGCCAGTAGAGACATTGGGACTTTCAGAAACCCAGTAGAGACACATGCTCTGACAAAAAACTAATAGAAACATTCATACCATCAGAAAGCAAGTAGAGATACATAGACTTTCGAAAGGTCAGTGAAGATATATGCATTATCAAAAAGCCAGTAGAGACATCTGGACTATCAGAAAGCCAGAAGAGACATCTGGACTATCAGAAAGCCAGCAAAGATCTTTGGACTATCAGAAAGTCAGTAGAATCACATGGACTATCAGAAAGTCAGTAGGGGGCACCTGGACTTTCAGAAAGTTTTTAGAGACACCTGGACTTTCAGACAGCCAGCAAAGACCTTTGGACTATCAGAAAATCAGTAGAGGCACCTGGACTATCAGAAAGTCAGTAGAGACATATGGACTATCAGAAAACCGGCAGAGACATTTTGACTATCAGAAAGCCAGAAGAGACATCTGGACTATCAGAAAGCCAGCAAAGATCTTTGGACTATCAGAAAGTCAGTAGAATCACATGGACTATCAGAAAGTCAGTAGGGGGCACCTGGACTTTCAGAAAGTTTTTAGAGACACCTGGACTTTCAGAAAGCCAGCAAAGACCTTTGGACTATCAGAAAATCAGTAGAGGCACCTGGACTATCAGAAAGTCAGTAGAGACACCTGGACTATCAGAAAACCGGCAGAGACATTTTGACTATCAGAAAGCCAGAAGAGACATCTGGACTATCAGAAAGCCAGCAAAGTTCTTTGGACTATCAGAAAGTCAGTAGAATCACATGGACTATCAGAAAGTCAGTAGGGGGCACCTGGACTTTCAGAAAGTTTTTAGAGACACCTGGACTTTCAGAAAGCCAGCAAAGACATTTTGACTATCAGAAAATCAGTAGAGGCACCTGGACTATCAGAAAGTCAGTAGAGACACCTGGACTTTCAGAAAGCCAGCAGAGATATCTGGACTATCAGTAAGTCATTAGAGGTACACATAATAATAGACGAATATTGTCAACAACAAAAATTGTAAAACAATCTAGTCGTGACTCGATATAGACAGACAACACAAGTTGAGACATTCAATGAACAATCTTGTCGTTACTCGAGATAGACAGACAACACATGTTGAGACTTTCAAAGAACAATCTAGGCGAGACTTGAGATAGACAGACAACACAATTTTTAGACATTCAAAGAAAAAATATAGACCTACGTAGCACGTGAAAGACACTCACAGACAGGTGAGAACATGTACATAAACGCTCTCACAAGAGATAATACCTTGGTCTGTGAAGACAGAAGTATAAATAGAGACTGGTACACGTGTCGATATTGATCACCTGAGACTTAATGTGCGGTACTTAATTTTGTAGGTAATCAATGTGTTGGATTTAACTGTCCTAATATTTATGGTTTCACTTCACCAATAGACAGCCATCTTTGTTTATGACACTAGAGAACCATTTTTATGATCTATAAAACAATTTTACGAAGCGACATATGCACTTGAGGAAACTGCTGACTTGGTCTGATAATCTTGTCAAGTGGTTGTTCCTGACAGACACGTGGGCCCATTTTCTCACTGTGGGAGCCTGGACAGATACAATCGATAGTTTATTGATATTTTAGTCTTTGCGACGAGGATTCAAAGTCGCCGACAATAAATGTATCATCCTTAATTGTTCAATGATTGATGTTTATCGTTGGCTAATTAGGGGAGAGTTTTTGTTCGTGATGGCGAGAATCAATTTCAAATCTACATAACTGCTGTAAAAGGTGACATGTGTCTGTGACGTCATTATTAGACGTGGCGACTTCATTTTATTTGTCTGAAGCTTCCTACGGAGGCATGGGGCTGATTCTTTAGATATCTTTGTCACAGAAAGACTTAAACAAATATTTGGTACTTGGAGATCAGGCCCCAGGTATACACGCCCGAAGTGATAGCCTGATATACAACTCTGACAGTCACGTGATCTACTAGAAAGGTATCTAACGTCTGGTCAGGTAAAACATGGTGATCAGACAATGTTAGTCAGGGTCAGATAAAACATGCTGATCAGGCAATGTTAGTCAGGGTCAGATAAAAAATGCTGATCAGACAATGTTAGTCAGAGTCAGATAAAACATGCTGATCAGACAAAGTTAGTTAGGGTCAGGTAAAATATACTAACCAAAACTCCATCCTTTCTGCCCTGCAGTCATCCATGGAAATAGGCTGTTTTCTTTGTAGCCTGCCTCAGTAGGTGGGAGAATCCACGTAGTCTCTTTGTGAGCGACACACACATGAAATCAAATATAGAACAACCGCCTGGAAGACCCCGTTCGTAACATGAGCTCCAACTAACCTTCCAATTAATGCCCCTTCCACGACGCACAACATAATAATCGTAAATCGTGTGGACATTCAACAATAAAACACAACCAACGAAAACAATAGTAACAAAACCGTCAACACCAACAATAACAACACTGTCAACACCACCAATAACAACAACAACAGCAGCAACAACAACACCAACAACAACAACCTCCCCAACTCGAAATTGAGTACAAATTTGCCGTCTACTAGAAAATCAATAAAGGCACGTGTCGGTATCGATTACATCAGACTTAAAGGGGCGTTCTTAGTTTGGAAGGTAATCAATGTGACGGCTCTAACTGTTCAATGATTGATGATTTCTCACAGCTAATAGATGCATGGTCTTTCTTGATGACTGCACAGGTAAACGATATCTACCGATAAAACATTAGTACCAGGTGACAGGTGTTTGTTTTATAACTGCTGACTTGGAGCACTACTCTTGACAAGGTGTCTCTCCCTGAGGAGACTTGGGCCCATTTCTTCAGCTGCCTTTCTTGCATTAAGATCAAATCACAGCTTGGATCTGAGACGTGCCGTTTTGTAGCGCTGTTACAAGAACAGAACGTTAGCCTGATACACAACCCAGGTCAATGACCTTATTCAACACCATTAGCTGGGATTAATGGCTCACTTCCTGGATCTCTCTCAATCTCGGGCCTAGAATCTTTGTCTCTGACATCCCTAAGCTCTAACAGAATGAGATAACTGATCACCTATAGGGCTGGCCATATCGATAATGAAAGTTTGTTGATCTGTATTTCTTTCTAGTTATAGATACGTGTTTCATGTAGTGGGAAACACGGAAACATACGCACTGTCTGAAACTGTGGCTCGCTATACGTTTAGTATAGAACTTCCATAAAACTGTAGCCTGCGATATGTTTAGTATAGAACTGACATCAGACTATAGCCCGCTATACGTTTGAGACTGTAGTCCGCTATACGTTTAGTGTAGAACTTCCGTTAGACTGTAGTCCGCTATACGTTTAGTATATAATTTCTGGTAGAAGCACATGTAGAGTGAAAACCTTTTTGCATAACTGATAATTTTTCGATTCAAAATGTAAAAGCAACTATCAGATGCAAAAACACGGCCTTGTCTGTATGTTTATGGTTTTCTCAGACACGTGAGAAGAACATATATGGTAGCAGCTCTGACAAAAGAGTTGGCAAATTCTTGTTCGAGAGGGAGCGTATCATTGATTAGAGACCCCATGTAAGTGAATTAGTCTGGAGTATCATTGATTAGAGACCCCAGGTAAGTGAACTAGTCTAGAGTATCATTGATTAGATACCCCAGGTAAGTGAACTAGTCTAGAGTATCATTGATTAGAGACCCCAGATAAGTGAACTAGTCTAGAGTATCATTGATTAGAGACCCCAGGTAAGTGAACTAGTCTAGAGTATCATTAATTACAGACCCCAGATAAGTGAACTAGTCTAGAGTATCATTGATTAGAGACCCCAGGTAAGTGAACTAGTCTAGAGTATCATTGATTAGAAACCCCAGGTAAGTGAACTAGTCTAGAGTATCATTGATTAGAGACCCCAGGTAAGTGAACTAGTCTAGAGTATCATTGATTAGAGACCCAAGGTAAGTGAACTAGTCTAGAGTATCATTGATTAGAGACCCCAGGTAAGTGAACTAGTCTAGAGTTACCAATTCATAGTTATCGATAGTGATGGCTGGGGTGGTATCTACGTATTGTCCCATCTCATTTGTTTTATTCAGGCTTATTGAGAGGTCTAAGTCTTTGGAAGCCTCGAAGAAGCGATATATCAATATCTGGAGTTCATGCACACTGTGAGTGACAATTGTAGCGTCATCAACACATTACAATGTCCTGAAAGCAGCCTCCCTGATCTTTGTTTCAGCTTTGAGTCTCGCGAGACTGAACGATATAGTGGTATGTGTTTATGTAGTTAGTTCAAACTGTTTACTCTGGAGTTTGGTGTTTGGGATGGTTTGCTCTGTTTTAGATGGCTTGTTCTGTTTGGGATGGTTTGGTCTGTTTGGGATTGTTTGGGGTGGCTTGGTCTGTTTGGAATGGTTTGGTCTGTGTGGGATGCATGTTTTTAATTTTTGGGATGGTTTTGTCTGTTTGGGATGGTTTGGTATGTTTGGGATGGTTTGGTCTGTTTGGGATGACGTTGTCTGTTTGGGATGGTTTGTTCTGTATGGGAATGATTTTTTTTCTTTTCGGGATGGTTTGGTCTGTTTGGAATGGTTTGGTCTGTTTTGGATTGTCTGGTCTAGTTGGGATGGTTTGGTCTGTATGAGATGGTATGGTCTGGTTGGAATGGTTTGGTCTGCATTTGATGGTTTTGTCGTTTTGATATGGTTTGGTCTGGTTTGATGGTTTGGTTTGCATGGGATGGTTTGGTCTATTTGAGATAGTTTGGTCTGTATGGGATGATTTGTTCTGGTTGGGATAATTTGTTCTGGTTCGGCTCGTTTGGTAAGTTTGAGATGATTTGGTCTGTTTGAGATGGTTTGGTCTGTTTTAGATGGTTTAGTCTGCATGGGATGGTTTTGTCTGTTTTGGAAGATTTGGTCTGCATGAGATGGCTTGGTGTGTTTGTAATGGTTTGGTCTTTTTTGGGATGGTTTGATCTGGTTGGGATGGTTTGGTCTGTTTGGGATGGTTTGGTTTGTTTCGGATGGTTTGGTCTGTTTGGGATATTTTGGTTTGTTTGAGATGGTTTGGTCTGTTTGGGATAGTTTGGTCTGTTTATGATGGTTTGGTCTGCATGGGATAGTTTGGTCCACATGGGATGGTTTTGGTTTTATATAAGGCATACCATTGTAATATATATATCACAGCTTAGCTATTCTAAAAAGATATTTATATATATATACTTGATTTGGTCACCCACGTGTTATGCAGTAGCCAATAAGCTGTGATCTAACAGTCGATGAAGTAGTTAACGTGTGATTTGTCAGTCAATGAAGTGGTTCATCTGTGATTTATCAGTCACTGAAGTGTTACATGTGTGATTTATCAGTCGATGATTTGGCCCATGTGTGATGTGATCATGCATGAAGTAGTCCATGTTTGATTTGACCTCTCTTGGCGAGACATATTAACCAGAAAAAATCAGTCAATGAGATACGAACTGAAATTGTCCTTGGTTTCTCAACATAATGTCCGACAACATTGACACACTTATTATATCACTTTAGCAGTGCATCAGTACCTGCAGCACATAAGTTTCTGGTCTGCTGTCAGAGTCACATTATATTTTTACTTCATACTCTTCGACATCCGCAAAATGTTGGATTTTTAATGAGACCATTTGGACGGAAAGTGAGACTAAATTAATCTCTAGAGTGGATGTTCAAGCAGTTTCCAGCCTAGGTGATCAATTTTCTCCTGGGTTAATCGATCATAATAGGTTTGGCATTGTCGTGATTGAGCAGTACTACTCTAGGTAAGCAGGCCTGATCGGTTTCTTCCAATTGTAGGCAGAAACATCAACAGGCCTGATCGGTTTCTTCCAATTGTAGACAGAAAACATCAGCCGGCCAAATCGGTTTCTTCCAATTGTAGACAGAAACATCAACAGGACTGATCGGTTTCTTCCAATTGTAGACAGAAAACATCAGCCGGCCTAATCGGTTTCTTCCAATTGTAGACAGAAACATCAACAGGACTGATCGCTTTCTTCCAATTGTAGACAGAAACATCAACATGACTGATCGCTTTCTTCCAATTGTAGACAGAAACATCAGCCGGCCTAATCGGTTTCTTCCAATTGTAGACGGAAACATCAACAGTCTGTTGTGGCCCAGTAGTCGTTTGTGGCCCAATAGTCTGTTGTGGCCCATTAGTCTGTTGTGGCCCATTCGTCTGTTGTGGCCCAGTAGTCTGTTACGGCCCAGTAGTCTGTTGTGGTCCACTAGTCTTTTGTGGCCCAGTAGTCTGTTGTGGTCCATTAATCTGTTGTGGCTCAGCAGTCTGGTGTGGCCCAGTCTGTTGTGGCACAGAAGTCTGTTGTGGCCCAGTAGTCTGGTAATAGGCTTCGTTTTTGGTGTAACTAGTATGTTCGGTTTCCCATTTGGTCATGTATCTGGCTTTGATAAGCCGTTTTGACTCTTCGTACGTCATACTAGTATCTGTTTGTGGTAGTCTTGCACCTTCTTTTGCCAGTCTGTCTGCCTCCTCGTTGCCTTGGATGTTGCAGTGTGATGGGACCCACTGTACCACTACCATTTTTGGTGCGGACTGCTGGCACAGTTTGCAGAGGGCTGCTCTTAAGTCATTAAGCTCAGTATTTTTCTGGCTTTGTAGCGCTGTGACTACGGCGAGAGCATCTGTAAGCAGGACTATATGGCTTTCATTTTCACTGTGTGTCACCACTTCTTCCACTGCCGCCCTCAGTGCCTCTGCCTCCGCTCTGAAATTGCTTGTGTACTTACCAGTAGCGAATGACAGTGTTATTTTTCTGCCATTTGGAAGGTTCAGGAATGCTCCTGCCCCTCCGTTCTGTGTAGTTTTTGTTACAGAACCGTCGGTATATGCATGGGTCCAATCTATGTTTGGGTAGCTTTTCGTTTTGAAGCTTAGGGTAGTATCTCTCCTTTCTTTTTCAGTCTGGCAGTTTTTGTTTGCAATACCTGGTATATTTTCTACCACCTCTGGAAATATATCCTGCCTCCAGGTAGGTTTTCGTACAGTAGTGATGGGTTTTGGTGTTGTTATTGCGTTTATTGGATCTTCGTGCATCTTTACTTTGGCTATTTCTGCAAAGTTTCTCCGCTTTAGTTTCCCATTTCCCAAATTGTTTAGTCTCTGGTGCATTGGATGGTCGGTCAGTCTTCGGAGTTTCTCTGACTGCAGCTGGGCTCTGCAGTCTCTTCTATCGGTCATGGATTGCAGTTTTGTAATCTTTTCAAGTTCTACAATTGGCGTTGACTTCATGCCACCTGTTATAATTCTTATGGCTTGGTTTTGAAGTTTGCTAACTTTATCGAAGTTCGCCTTCGCTGCTGTTGTCCATGCCGCAATGCCATACTCTAGAACTGGAACAGTAGTCTGATGTGGCCCAGTTTGTTGTGACTCTGTAGTATGTTGTGGCCTAGTCTGTTGTGACCCAGTCTTTTGTGGCCCAGTAGTATATTGTGGCTCAGTAGTCTGTTGTGGCCCAGTCTGTTGTGACCCAGTCTGTTGTGGCCCAGTAGCCTTTTGTGGCCCAGTCTGTTGTGACCCAGTCTGTTGTGACCCAGTAGTCTGTTGTGGCCCAGTCTGTTGTGGCCCAGTAGTCTGTTGTGGCCTAGTAGTCTGCGGTGGCCTAATCTGTTTTTTGCCCAGTCTTGTGTTGCCCAGTTTGTTGTGGCCCAGTCTGGTGTGGCCCAGTCTGTTGTGATCCAATAGTCTGTTGTGGCCCAGTAGTCTGGTGTGGCCCAGTAGTCTGTTGTGGCCCAGTAGTCTGTTGTGGCCCAGTAGTCTGTTGTGGCCCAGTAGTCTGTTGTGGCCAAGTAGTCTGTTGTGGCCCAGTCTGTTGTGGCCCGGTAGTCTGTTGTGGTATAGTCTGCTGTGGCTCAGTAGTATGTTGTGGCCCAATAGTCTGTTGTGGCCCAGTCTGTTGTTGGCCCAGTAGTCTGTTGTTGCTCAGTAGTCTGTTGTGGCCCATTAGTCTGTTGTGGCCCAATATTATGTTGTGGCCCAGTCTACTGTTGTCCATTAGTATATTGTGGCCCAGTAGTCTGTTGCGGCCCAGTAGTCTGTTGTGGCCCAATAGTCTGTTGTGGCTCAGAAGTATGTTGTGGCCCAGTCTGATGTGGCACAGTATTCTGTTGTGGCATAGTCTGTTGTGGCCCAGTAGTCTGTTGTGGCTCAGTAGTCTGTTGTGGACCAGTAGTCTGTTGTGGCCCAGTAGTCTGTTGTGGCCCAGTAGTCTGTTGTGGCCCAGTAGTCTTTTGAGGCCCAGTCTGTTGTGGCCCAGTAGTCTGTTGTGGCATATTAGTCTGTTGTGGCTTAGTCTGTTGTGGCCCAGTAGTCTGTTGTGGCCCAGTAGTCTGTTGTGGCCAAGTAGTCTCTTGTGGCCCAGAAGTCTGCTGCGTGCAGTAGTCTGTTGATGTCCAGTAGTCTTTTGTGGCCCAGTAGTATGTTGTGGCAAAGTAATCTGGTGTAGCCCAATAGTCTGGTGTGGCCTAGTAGTCTGTTGTGGCCCAGTAGTCTCGTGTGGCCTAGTCTGTTGTGGCCCAGTAGTGTGTTATGGCCCAGTAGTGTGTTATGGCCCATTCTCATGCTAAAGACTGCAGTTTTCTGGTGTCTCTGTATCTGGTGGAGTGGGTCTGGATTGTTACTCTTTCCCATTTCTTTCTTCCATTTTATTTTATACTGGCTGCAAAAGATGGGTTTAGCTTCTTTATATGACACTTCATGGGTGTATTGTTCCATTTTCCCACCTGCTTTGGATAGTGCTTCGTCTCTCACAGTTCTACTTACACTTCACTCACAAGTCTACACTTAACTCACTCACAGTTCTTCGCCCAACTCACTCAAATTTCTACTCATAATTCACTCACCTTTCTACACCTCAATCACTCACATTTCTTCACATACCTCACTCACAAGTCTACACTTAACTCACAGTTCTACACTTAACTCACTCATAACTCTACACTTACTTCACAGTTCTACACTTAACTCACATTTCTGCACTTCACTCACGCACAAATCTAAACTTTAGTCACAGTTCTACACTTTACTCACAGTTCTATACTTAACTCACACATTCTTTTACACTTAACTCACTCATAGTTCTACATTTAACTTGTTCACAGTTCTGCACCTAACTCATTACCAGTTCTACACTTCACGCACAGATCTACACTTACCTCACATGTATACACTTAACTCACAATTACACACTTATCACACTGTTCACTACTTAACTCACAGTTCTATACTTAACTCACAGTTCTACACTTTTCTCACAGTTCTACAATTAACTCACGGTTATACACTTAACTCACTGGTAGACACTTAGCACACTGTTCTACACTCAAATCACAGTTCTATATTTAACTCACGGTTCTATTCTTATATCACTGTTTTAAACTGAACTCACTCACAGTTTTTACACTTAACTCACTAACAGTTCTATACTTAACTCACTCAAATTTCTACACATTACTCACAGTTATACATTTAACTGACACACAGTTCTACACTTAACTCACATATCTACAATTAACTCACAATTATATATTTTAACTCAATCACAGTTTTATACTTAACTCACACATACACGTAGACACACTTAAGCTCACAAACTCAATCTCACTCACACAATCACACTCACACACACACTTAATACTAACTCTAATACACACTAACACACAAACACATTCTCACATATACTCATGCTCATATTCATACACACACACTAACCCTCCCCCACACATTCACATTCTCTCACACACACACATTTATACACACACGCACACTCCCACGCACACATACACACACTTCTACACACACTCCTACACACACAGTCCCACACGAACACGCACACACTCACAGACACACACTCACACACTCAAACGCACAGACACACTCTCACACACACAGGCTCAAACTCTCACACACACAGGCTCACACTCTCACACACACAGACACATGCTCACATTGACACACACACAGGCTAACACTCTCACACACACACACATGTTCACACTCTCACACACACAGGCTCACACTCTCACACACACACACATGCTCACATTGACACACACACAGGCTCACACTCTCACACACACTGGCTCACACTCACACACACACATGATCGCACTCTCACACACACAGGCTAACACTCTCACAAACACATGATCAAACTCTCACACACACACTCTCACACACACAGGCTCACACTCTCACACACACTGGCTCACACTCTCATACACACTGGCTCACACTCTCACACACACATGCTCACACTCTCACACACACAGGCTCACACTCTCACACACACATGCTCACACTCTCACACACACAGGCTCACACTCTCACACACACTGGCTCACACTCTCACACACACTGGCTCACACTATCACACACTCTCACACACACTCTCACACACACATGCTCACACTCTCACACACACAGGCTCACACTCTCACACACATGATCACACTCTCACACACACATGATCACACTCTCACACACACATGATAACACTCTCACACACACATGCTCACATTCTCACACACACAGGCTTGCACTCTCACACACACATGATCACACTCTCACACACACAGGCACACACTCTCACATACACATGCTCACACTCTCACACACACAGGCACACTCTCACACACACATGATCACACTCTCACACACACAGGCTCACACTCTCTCTCACACACACACACACAGGCTCACACTCTCACACACACAGGCTCACACTCTCACACACACACACATGCTCACATTGACTCACACACAGGCTCACACTCTCACACACACAGGCTCACACTCTCACACACACATGATCACACTCTCACACACATAGGCTCACTCTTACACACACATGATCACACTCTCACACACACATGCTCACACTCTCACACACACAGGCTCACACTCTCACACACACATGATCACACTCTCACACACACAGGCTCACACTCTCACACACACAGGCTCACACTCTCACACACACACATGATCACACTCTCACACGCACAGACACACTCTCACACACACATGCTCACACTCTCACACACACATGCTCACATTCTCACACACACAGGCTCACACTCACACACACACAGGTTCACACTCTCACACACACATGCTCACACTCACACACACACATGTTCACACTCTCACACACACATGCTCACACTCTCACACACACAGGCTCACACTCTCACACACACAGGCTCACACTCTCACACGCACAGACACGCTCTCACACACACATGCTCACACTCTCACACACACACACATGATCACACTCTCACACGCACAGACACGCTCTCACACACACATGCTCACACTCTCACATACACAGGCTCACACTCTCACACACACAGGCTCACATTCTCACACACATGCTCACACTCTCACACACACAGGCTCACATTATCACACACATGCTCACACTCTCACATACACAGGCTCACACTCTCACACACACATGATCACACTCTCACACACACATGATCACACTCTCACACACACATGATCACACTCTCACACACACAGGCTCACACTCTTACGCACACATGATCACACTCTCACACACACATGATCACACTCTCACACACACATGATCACACTCTCACGCACACAGGCTCACACTCTCACACATACATGCTCACACTCTCACACATACATGCTCACATTATCTTGCAAACCCCACTGTTCGCCCTGGCCGTTATTCTAACTTAGAACATTCTCACACTGATCCACATCATCATGACCATAATCAGTAAATGACATAATCACACAGCAGGTGGCATATTTATTATATCATACTCATATCATAAAATGAGTAGAGAAATTACAAACACAATATAATACATATTTTAACTAAGCATTCTATTATTATTATATATATATATGTTAATATACATATTACTAAAACTGGAATTGTAAGCATTAGCTATTGATGGAATTCCCAACTAACTAAAAACCCAGTTATATTGCCTTGCAATTACATCACACAAACATCGCCTTAATTGCGTCCTCAACACACTTTATCAAATAGTCTTCCTCACTGAAATCCCCTAAGGCGGGCAATCTCGACCTATTTCGTTCACAATGTGTCCTTGCTTACAAACACACGTTCAGATTATCTATTAATGCAAAACTCACACACCCATTTGAGCGATGCTGTTCTATCACTAAACATTTGTCCAACAGTCTATCAATCGCTCCTCTATCTAAGTCGGTGAGTTAAACAAACTATCTACCTTCAGTCTCTCTCTCTCTCTCTCTCTCTCTCGCTCTCATCTCTCTATCCAGCCTCTCCTCTATACATCCCCCCTGCATCCAGGTTTTCTCTATCCCGTTCTCTCTCCATCCAGTCCCCTGAGCCAAACTTCCTCTCGAGTTAAATACACTCAAGCAAAGTCCGAGCTCGACCAATGGATTTCAGGTGATGGCCACATTCAGTCCCATTGGAACGAAACACTTTGCACACCTGTCACTCATTCTCTTGCAGCAAGCCCCGCTGTCAATTTCGTCTGTCAATCAATTATCACCCACCAAAATCGGCAGGCCAGCGGCCAGTTTCCATCTGTCCACACTCCCCACCCCAACTTTGCTCTCCCCTGTTGAGACGGTGAGTGACCTTGACACGCATTCAGGTAGCTTTAAACTTCAACATGTTCAGGCATCCGAAACTACTTCACGCTGTCCTAAACTCCATTTGCTCCGGCAAGAACTGTTACACAACATTATCCATCCTCCTGAGAGTGAATCGTTTTCTACGTCTCATTCTCACTCTCTCATTCTTGAATATTTTTTATACCTCCCCAATCTTACATATCACCCCGTCCCCCAACCATCGTTCATTGCATCGTTCATTCTCTCTCTCTCTCTATATCTCCATTATTCCTCTCCAATCTTCCTCTCTTTCATTTACCTTTCTCTCTCTTACCTCCCATATACCATTTTCAGTTGCGCTCTTTCTCTCCCATCTGCATTCCATCTTTCCCATCCCTTCTTTCTTTCTCTCATCTCAGTTATCTATTTCAAGCACTATCTCCACTATATCTTCCATCTCCACTTCACTATTTCTCTCATCTTCACTGAATCTCCCAACTCTACTGCTCTCTATGATTTCCACTTTATCTCCCGTACCCACAACCGTTTTACTATCCCCACGTTATATCCCATCTTCACTATATCTCCCTACTCCCTATATCTCTCCACCATATCTCGCATCTACTTGTATCTGCTATCTCCCATTTCTCTCCCATATCTTTATTTATTCCATATCTAATATATCTCACATTTCCCTGTATCTCCCATCTCATGTTATCACCGATCTGCACTATCTCCCTCATCTCCACTATGTTTCCTTTCTCCACTATCTCTCCTCCACCATATCAGCCATCTCTTTCTGATCACTACTACCTCCCATTTCCACGAGCTTATATCTGCATTACCTCTCACTAATATCTACTGTCTCCCATTTCCCATTATCTTTCTCTGCTATATAATAGATCCAATTTCCACTTTCTTTCCCCCTATATTTACTGTCTCTTATTTCCATTATCTTTCTCCCATATCTAATGTCTTCCATTTCCCCTATCTTTCTCCCATATCTAATGTATCCCATTTTCACTTTCCTTCACCCTATTTCTGCTGTCTTTCATTTCCACTTTCTTTCTCTCATATCTAAGCTATCCTATTTCTACTATCTTTTCCAATGTATCTACTGCCTCGCATTTCAACTATCTTTTTCCCATATCTACTGTCTCCCACTTCCATTTTGTATGCCATGTTTCCACTGTCACTCTCCACTTTTCACTGTCTGCATTCTCCATTTTCTTTCTTCTAGATCCACTGTCTCCAATATCCCTTATCGCTATCCTATTTCCAATATATATCACATCTCCATTATGTATCTAATTCCTCGTGTATCTCTCTCATTGCCAGTATATCTCTCCCATCCTCAATATGTATCTAATCCCCCTAATCCTTTTCAAAACTTATTTTTGTCTCTCATGTCCGTTGTATATTATATCGTTCTAGTCTCCACTGTCTCCCATCTCTCTACACTATCCACTCTTTGTAATCACCATTTTCACTCTGATCCATTTTCTCCCATCTCCACTATGACTACCATCTCTACTATCTCTCGAATCTCCATTATTTCTCCCACCTCTCCCCTCTATCAACTCTGTACAATCTCCCTTTGTTCTCAAATTCAGTCTCACATCTCCACTATCTCGCTTCCAATGCAACTGTGTATCCCACCTCCTTATCTTTCTCACAAACCCACTATCTCATTTCACCGTTATCTCTTTTCCATCTACACTTATCTCCGTTCTCCTGTGTCCTCTTTCACTCTCCCAACTCCACGGTCTCTCCTATCTTTCATATCGCCTCATATTTTTAATGTGTCGGTACTCTTCCATCTTCCCTATCTCATTTTCATCTCCATTATCTCTATCTCAGCTTATTATTTATATATTTATTTTTTGCCATCTTCCATATATCTCTCATATCTCAATTATTGATGGCATATCGCATACGTCTCCTATTCCCCCGTATCGCATACGTCTCCTATTCCCCCGTATCTCATACGTCTCCTATTCCCCCGTATCTCATATGCCTCCTATTCCCCCGTATCTCATACGTCTCCTATTCCCCCGTATCTCATATGTCTCCTATTCCCCCGTATCTCATATGTCTCCTATTCCCCCGTATCTCATATGTCTCCTATTCCCCCGTATCTCATATGTCTCCTATTCCCCCGTATCTCATATGTCTCCTATTCCCCCGTATCTCATATGTCTCCTATTCCCCCGTATCTCATATGTCTCCTATTCCCCCGTATCTCATATGTCTCCTATTCCCCCGTATCTCATGTGTCTCCTATTCCCCCGTATCTCATATGTCTCCTATTCCCCCGTATCTCATATGTCTCTTATTCCCCCGTATCTCAAACCTCTGAGATCTTTCTCCCATCTTCAGTATGTCTCTCGCATCTCAATTTCGTTTCCCATTTCACTTCACCCCTAACTCTCTCCCAACTTAATTATCTGTCTCGCATCTCCATTTTGCCTCCAATATCTCTTTCTCATTTCCATTATATATCCCCACCTCTATTTTGTCTCCATTCTTAAATCCATCTGCTTTATCACTCTCCTACCTCCATTTTGCCTCTCATCTTCATCCCATCTTTCCCACATATTTCTCCCATCTCCATTATCGCTATCTCACTTCCATTTTGTCTCTCATCTTCCATCGATCTCCTTTACCTCTCTCATATATCCATTATCGCCCTCCTACCTCCGTTATCTCGTTCTCATCTACATTATCTATCTCCCATCTACATTTTCTCTCTCCCACTTACATGTTGCCTCATCTTCCATCCATCTCCTGTATCTCTCTACCATCTCCAATTATCTCTTTCCCAACTCCTTGTATCTCTTTCTGCAATCTCCACTACGTCTCCCATTTCCATTATCTCCCATGTGTTCTCTTTTACAGGTGACGTTTTGATTGTCGTGTGAGCCTGTTGATATTAACATTTAAGCATGTATCACAAAGTCAGATGACCAAGAGCTGTTAAGTTCAGGTGAAACACATTGACGAAACATGGCGTTCCATTTCGTGTTTCTAGAAACAGACTGCCACAACAGTCTTGTCAAGAAAATGGGATCGAAACTGTAATCCCATTAGTAGGGATCAAAGTTAGGAGTCTTGCATTGCACTACAGTCATGAGGACCTCGATTCACCTTCAGAAGTACGCCTGAGAAGATCAACTGCAAGAAGCTACCGAAACGAAACCTGGTTAAGAAAGGTTACCTCAACCCATAATTATAGTCCATCTTTTAATTCATAAACAAGGTCAGAAGTAAAGTAGTACTAACTGTTTTTTCAGATCCAAATGCTTTTTCACATGCAGCCTTAGAATATCCATGACGTTATAGGCATACTTTTTTTCTAAGAAATGTTATATCTTTTATTGACATTTTTTTCATTACGTTATATTAAAAGAGTATCAGTGAAATGGATATCATTTTAACACGTTTAAGGTACACATGCGTGCTGCATGAAATATATATGTTTCGACCTTCAAATACGATGAGTAAATATAATTTCATGATTTTTCCGCGCACCAATTGGACACTGATGAAAATAACAAACGTCATTGATACGAAACTGCGTTTCAACAAAGCCGTATCTGGATTTTATAGTTTATGGAGTTGTTTTTGTCACATACAATTGCTTTTTCAAAAGTTACTTTGATTTCAATTTAAAAATGAGTTTGTAGTGTACATTTATAGCAATGCAAAAGGTTACCGGTTTACTATACCACATCTTCCGCAGGGAATGTAAAATGGGTAGTTTTTTTTGCGATATTCATAGGTCATCCTTTTACCGTTGGTTTGTACAGGGCTCCGAGTGTACTCACATCAAGCAATGTGGGAAAAGGATATTTGACAATTTCGACAGAGATGAAATAGCACGGGATATATTTAAACTGCAAACGAAAAATGAACTTGTTACCATCCGAAAACTACAATTAACATTGCAGTCCGACTGCAGTCTTAAAGTTTGTAAAATTAGTGTTAGGGAAATTGTAAGAGCCGCCGGCCTTATATTCAAGAAAACTTCACGAGGCATGAATAGTTTATGTGGGAAGCTCCATTTGATTGCTGTTCGAACAAATACCTGAGACAGAAACGTAAACCTCGTAAGCGGGACTATGTTATTGTATACTTGGATGAATCCTTGGTTAATGCTGACCACATCTATGGTAAAGAATGGAAATCAGTTGACGGTGAACACAACAGACACATTCCAAGCAGCAAACGGCAGCGCTTTATACTAACATATGCAGGAAGCAGAGAAAACGGACTTATCCATGGCGCTGAACTTATTTTCCAACCAGAAAGCAATGACTGTAGAGACTACCAGACTTAAATGAATGGACACCACTTCCAAGCACTGACTGACGTATGATCTGCTTTCAATTATATATAGACCGTCATGCCTAGTAATGGATAACGCATTCTATCACAATGCAGCATCAGAAAAGCACAAAGTATTAACTACTTCAAATACAAAAGCTCAAATAAGTATAACTATATCTAGGGAAAAGTACATTTCGACGACACGTATTTCAAGCCAAAATTGTTTCAGCTTGTGAGGAACACAAATAAGACAAAGATGTATCGTATTGGCAAAATCATTGAAGACTACGGTCACATTGCTCTGTTACTACCTGCATATTATTCAGGACAAGTTACCGAAAAGAACAGAACATTTAAAATGTGTGATGTTGAAGTGTTGCCAAGTGAGTACCTTTCAAAAATAGACATTCAGTACTGGAAGAAGTGTGTTGAACATGTGCTCCGAGAGGAAGTACGGTAATAATCAACGTGATTGGGTACAGTTTATACAATTATAAACCTCTTTGAATCGACAGATTCGGATAAAAATATCATCCTTTCTGGGCATAATGATTAGCAGACTTGGATGAATTAGAGTATGTATATCAAACCAATTAGCGCAAGAGCGGCAGTGCTCAGCGACCCATAGCGGACTGCTAGCGTCAGGGCCAGTGAAACATAGCTGCCAAGACCCTTCTACACTTCCACACGGTGATCCTGGATAACAGACTGTAGCAGGGAAGACTGGTTAAGGAGAAGGGGTCGAAGAGGGAATGCTAACCCGGTGCTAAAAAATGATTTGCTGAAGTCGGATGTGTTGGACCAAAAGGTGCAAATATCGCAGTCAAGCTGTAAACTACGACACAACGCATTTCGTTCTCTGGACTACATTGTACCACTTAAGCCTTCAGGGTTTGGTAGCGGGAGATTGAGGACGAACGAAGCCAAGCCAAGCAAAAACAATCAGATGTACATACAATGGCAACAAATACATTTCAATATTCAAATGCGTTAAGCAACATAAAATTGGCTCCGCGGCTGATACAATCTTGGGGTTCTAGGAGTGACTGAAGGGAAACCCAAACACACAATTGATCTATCAAGACATTAAGGAACTACGCCTATGAACAAAATACGACGAGAACTTAAGCTGTGTAATGTAAAATCATAAATGGAATGTCATTTATTTGCAATGGTCCTAAAAGATCAAACCAATTCGCCGAAGTGCAAATATCTTAACATGTATGGACTTAACAATATCAATGTGTTAGCGTCATGTACATTCTGAGGCTGCACGCGAACAACGATTTGAATCTGACATACAGTTTAGTAGAAAATTACTTCGGACCTTGTTCACGAATTAAAAGACGGACTATAGTAGGTTCGAACAATAACATCGCCCATTAAATAATACTAAACTCAAATGTGCAGACTAGGGAGTGGGTAATGGTGGCACAATAGCCATTCAGTTTAGTGTGACGTTGTCGAGCGTGAATCCGATACCTTCGCTAACCGCCCGGTCCATCTGCTCAGCGGTAATCGACTCCAGATGTTCTGCATAAAACAAATTTCTCTCACGCTCTGAGTTATCTTTCCCTATGCCTACCCATACAACTGATCTAGTCCAACAGTTTCCTGTTTTTGTTAACAATAAATAAGAGACACGAACAAGTGAATTGGGAAAAACAAACAAAGTAATAGCGTCATTCTTATGTCAATGTTTATTTAATGGGACCTAGATCACACAGGTACGACTTTAAATGTCCAGGCCGTACAACAATACATGGCCACCGAGTCTGATTGCTTGTTGCTGGAAAAAAAAGAATTGTTCTCTATAAACAAAAAAATGATTTCTTTAAAAAGAATTGATCTCTTTAAAAAGAAGTGATCTCTGTAAAAAGATTTAATCGCAATAAAAGATAGTGTATCCATATCAGTTTTCATGGGAAACATTAACAAAAGATGTTACAATTTATGTGGCATACAGTGTTTGACTATTTCCAAACGGTGCTACAAGTATGGCTTAGGTACGAGTGCATATCAGAGCTGTTTAGGAATCAAACCTCCAGGTGTTGACATGCATCGACTGTCCTGCTCATTTTGGGGTTCATGGCAATGAAAGAGCTGACATCCTGGCTTCCCAAGCTCCCATCATGGGCACATTAGTGATGGATAGAGGTGACATTTTGTAATCAATCAATGACAACATGCTAGATGAGGACACCACAATAGATGAAGCAGCAATCCACAGACTGCAAAGTTTCCACATTAAACGAGGTTCCAGCGGAGTGGGGCGCGCGAAAGAACGGTGCAGGAGTGTGTACAACCAGCGAGCTACATGGACCATCCACATACAAACCCTACGCCATTACATGAGAGAGACTGAGCACCTATGGGTATGCCCGGAGTACAGTGACGTCGATTCTTAGAAGCACAGAAACAGACTATTTCCAGAAGTGGTGTAAAGGGAGAAGAACTCGATGTTGCCTGGCTGATTACTGATTATATGCAGTCAAGATATGCCATCATATATATATATGTTAAGGCTGATCGAACATTCAGTCTAGATATACCATCATATATATGTTAAGGCGGATCGAACATGCAGTCTAGATATGCCATCATATATATGTTAAGGAGGATCGAACATGCAGTCTAGATATGCCATCATATATATGTTAAGGCGGATCGAACATGCAGTCTAGATATGCCATCATATATATGTTAAGGCGGATCGAACATGCAGTCGCTGCTATGAACGACCTTTGCAGCGTATGAAATAATGGCGGACTCTCTCTCGGCTCCAAAATTCGTACATAGTCCTCCTGTATGATTCAGATACTTGGACCCTACCTGAACAGGACAAATCAAGACTCCATGCCTTTCAATTGGGCAACCAGCGACGCATCCTCGGTATTCGGTGGTTCTATTTCGTCTGTGATGTCGAGATATCTGCACAAACTAGTTTTCCCTCCATCTCGGACGCCGGTCCGCCGCCGTCTGTCTGTGGTAATCACGTGGTTGGACTGGACCAGTCAGTTCCGCCTCACCATATCATATCCAAACCAGCTAATTGTAACAATGGTCTTTCACCGGCGGGCTGGAGGCGTGGGATTGGCCGCTCCAGTTCTAGGGCAGGTCGTTGATAAGCAGAGTGGGGCATACAGAACAGTAACCTCAACAACGAAAATGGAGACATATGCAGGGACTGCAGATCTGAGATAGCTTTCTATGACATCTTTAACAGTGGCTATGATCGGGTCAGATTCACATTTCTTGCTTTGGATAATATTTGTTGTTCGCCCATCAAAGTCAATGAGGGCCACTTTGTCTGCATTCACTGTTCACATGAGTTCGAAGATGATTAAATAAGACAATATGTGCCTTGAATTGTCAGCTGCACTTAGTACGAGGAAATAAAACGCCTCCTTCCACCGAGGTTGAAGAATGATTGAAGTGAGCAGACTTGAGCATCTTCTCTGGGTAGCCTCATTGACTTTTGATACCTCATGTCTCTGAACGCGATAGCGCTGAGCCAGCATGTGCGATTGGAGGGGGTTCTTGCTTGGAAGGTACTGATGGGTTGACTAAGGCATGAGTGGATGGCGGCTGTAGAGGAATCAAACCTGCAGTGGCTTGCGTGGATCTACTGCTTTGGTCAGAAGCGCTGGCTTCACAAGCATCAATTACGGATGCACTAGATACTGATAGAAGCATTAACTGATCTAGCACTTACGCTGCATTGGGCAATCATTCTTGTATCGCCTTTCAGACATGCCAAACATATAGATACAGCAATAAATGCGATATGCCGTGTAGTTACTGGATGTCTAAAACCTACATCAACTGAAAAAAAATATACCTCATAATCGACACATCGCCACCAGAGATATGAAGAAAGAAAGAAACAGATAAATGACTCAAAGCACTCTATGTTCGGACATCAGGTGCAGCGCCGAAGACTAAAGTCAAGATGAAGTTTCTTACAGTTAACCCAGCCTCTACAGACTAGTCCAGGAAAACGACGCATCGAAAGTTGCAAACTGCTGACACAGGTCCCCTTGATCGGGTTACGGGAGAACCTGCGTCTGGACGTCTCTGCCCTACGCAACATGGAAGTCACTTAATAGACTTCGAACTGGTGTATCACATACAGGAATGACCTATAAAGATGGGGATACAGGGATGATGAAACATGCGAATGGGGAGTAACACAAGACCAGAACCATCTGATGAGCTGCCTAAACCTCACGGACACTTGTAGCTTGGATTGAGTGACAGGGACAGGGTAATCCACGTGGCTGAATACTGGAAGAATGAAGTGGGACGTAGTGCCTAGGACTCTGAAAGTAAATGTAAGTACCGCCCTTTATACTTCATTATGAATAATGATTTTAAAACTTAATTTTTCATAATGAGTGGATTTATTTATTGGTGTGTTTTGAAAAACACAGGCTTTATAGATTTATAAAGTAAACCAAAGACTTTAATGTTTTATACAGTAACAAATAATGCTTTATAGTTTTAAAAAGTAAAACAAAGAAAAGTAAGTAGTGTGTTCTTTGCAGAACGTCACTTCCTCCAACTACCAAAGGGGCGATGACGCTAACGTCTGGTCAGGCAAAACACACTGATCAGCGAATATTAGCCAGGGTCAGGAGAAATATACTGGCCAAGACCATCACCTGACCTCGTTGGTCGTCCAGGAAACGGGAAGTTGTCGAGGACAACAGTCTGGCTGACATGATGAAGTTCGACGTGATCTCGAAGTAGTGAACGACACGCAGATGAGGCAAAGCATAGCACAACCGCCTGGAGGATCCCAGTCCACCTTCATCCGCAAGCTCGAGATTTGAGGAAAGCTACTGCAATACGTCACTTAAGGCCTTTTTTCAGGGCGCACATACGAGTAACATACTAATTATGGGCATTCGAAACAATAACAACCGTCAATCTACTTTTGCTGTTATTAGTACATTGGCAGGTGTACAGTTCAGTAGATTACCATTAGCTTCCGCACGTGGTGGAGAGTTAGCACTGAAAAAGATCGTCTGTCAAAATTAGCATGGCAGGATTCGAACCTAGTGTGTTGATATTGTCAAACCGGGCCAGTTTCACCAAATTTATATTCATTAAGAAAAGGCAACACAAAACAATTAAATATATAGACAGGGGATAGATATGCGGAAAGTGCAGCGAATACAAATAAAATGTATGAAAGCGGCGTGTCCAAATGAAACCAGCAAAAATTGCATCAGGTAAACATTAATACCTCTTTTTCTCCTTCTTCTTACGCTGTCAGACGTCAACTTGAATTTGTTGGAAAAAAGCAGGTGTCATCCTGAGGCTGTCGACAATACTATAGAGCTTATCTAGTGTTGCCACTGGTGATGGCCACATGTGCTTTCTCTAGTCCTCGTATGCCGGGCAATTTTGCAGCAGATGTTCAGCGGTCATTTTCCCTGTGCCACAGGTGCATTCGTCAGTCCCATCTATTTTCAATTTGTTGAATAGGTGGTACCTCAGTCTGTTGTGGCCAGTGCGAAATCTGAAGACCACGACCTGCTCTCTTCTGTTCAACTGGTAATAGGCATCGTTTTTTGTGTGGCCAAGATGGTCTGTTTCCCATTTAGCCATGTATCTAGCTCCAATAAACCTTTTAGACTCTTCATAGGTCACATTAGAAACTGGTTGTTGTAGTCTTGCACCTTCTTTTGCCAGTCTGTCTGCCTCCTCGTTGCGTTGAATCTTACAGTGGGATGGAACCCACTGTACCACTACTCTTTTTGGTGCGGACTGCTGGCATAATTGACATAGTACTGCTCTGTAATCATTAAGTTCAGTATTTTTCTGGCTTTTTAGTGCTGTAACCACGGCCACGGCATCTGAAAACATGACTTTGTAGCTTTCATTGCTTTCGCATGTCAGCATTGCTTCTACTGCAGCTTTCAGTGCCTCTGCCTCCGCTATGAAATTGCTTGAGAATTTTCCAGTTGCCACAGACAGTGTTATTTTTCTACTTTATGGTAGGCTCAGGAATACCCTTCTCTCTCTGTTCTGTGTTGTATTTGTTACAGAACCGTCGGTGTATGCATGGGTCCAGTCCATGCTTGGGTAGTTTTCCGCTATTCACCTCAGGGTTGTGTCTCTCCTTTCTTGTTCAGTCTGAATGTTCTTGTTTCCAATACTTGGTATATTTTCTACCTCTTCCAGAGTAATATGCTGCTTCCATGTGGGTTTGCGCACAGTAGGGATGGGTTTTGGTATTGTTATGGTGTTCACAGGGTCTTCGCTCATCTTTGCTTTCGCTATTTCTGCAACGTTTCTCCGCTTTAGTTTCCCTTTTCAAAATTTATTGAGTTTATGTTGCAATGGATGGTCTGTCAGTCTTCTGAGCTTCTCTGCTAGCTGCTGGGCTCTGCAGTCTCTTCTGTCGGTTATGGATTGCAGATTTGTAATCTTTTTAAGTTCTAAAATTGGCGTTGACTTCATGCCTCCTGTTATAACTCTCATGGCTTGGTTTTGAAGTTTGCTAATTTTATCAAAGTTGGCCTTTGCTGCTGTTGTCCATGCCGCAATGCCATACTCGAGAACTGGTCTCACTCTTACAGTGTACAGTTTCTTTAGTATACTTTTGCTCATGACTGCCATTCTTTCTCTTGCTCTCATTCGGTTTCTCTCGATCTGACTTTTCTATGTCATTCGCAGATAAAATGTGACGCCCAAGTAGTGTCGGTTGTCGTTTGGCCGCATATATTTGCCGTTAAGACTTATTTGGTGTTCTGTGGTTTATTTGAAAGCGAGAATATCGTACATGTTGTTTTTCTTCATTTATTTTGACCATCAATGATTTCGCCCACTCCTCCAACGATGTAGGGCCTGCTGCATCCGATTGTTTGCTGCGGTGAGATTTTGTTCAGAGGTCCACACAGATCGTCTGCAAACATGGAGCTGTGGACTCTTCTTGGTATATTCTCTATGATGTTGTATATACACCAGAATAAGTGTGGGTGACAGTACTCCCCCTTGGGGTACTCTTTGCTCCAGTGCCACCTTTTAGCTCATCTGCCCTTGTACTTGGACTCAGGCTGTTCTGTTTTCGAGGTAGTGTCTGATCAATATGTACATTTTCCCACATACTTCACTTCTTCGTAGCTTGACTTTAAGTCCCTCTTTCCACACCTTGTCAAAGGCCTTCTATCAATCCACCCAATCTGCTGCTGAATGCTTTTTCTTCTCGTAAGCATCTTCTATTTCCTGGGCTATGAGATTGATATATTCCTCAGTGGATCTGTGGGGTCTAAAACCTGCTTGTTGTTGATTTAATATGTGTTTTTCTTCCAGGTGCCACATCAGTCTGGTGTTTATCATACGCTCCATCAGTTTGCCTACACAGCTCAGTAAACTGATTGGCAAGTATCCATTCGGATAAGTTCTATCTTTTTCTTTCTTTGGTACTGGTACAAGTACAGCATCTTTTCATGCCTGTGGTACAATTCCCCTTTTCCAGCTTTAGTTCAGGGCTGATAGTAACTTCCTCTTTACTGTTTGGCCCAGCCCCATCAGCCATTCGTGTGTTACCCCATCTTTTCCGTGCGATTTCTTTTTCTTTAAAGTTCTCATGGCCTCATCCATTTCGTTCATTGTTAGTTTTGCCATCATATGCTCCTCTGGTGCCATATTGATGTTGTCGTGGCTCTTTTGTTCTTCACTAATGTATGTGTGCCTATTTATAGAGACATTTATGTGGTTTGCTCTGGCATAATGTTCTATAAAGGAGTTTGCTCTTTTTTTCCGGAAAGCATGTAGTCGTCCTGTTTGATGGTAATTTGTTTATTTGATGGCATTTCATCGTTCATGGCTCTGACTAAATTCCATAGTTTTTTCCCTTCTTTATCTAGATTGATGCTTTCTGTTTTGTTTTCCAACTGTCTCTTGTAATTTGGTTCAGTGTTCAATTGTATTTCGCAGTGATGGCCTTGAGGGCGATATTTGCTTCCATAGATTGCTCTCTCTCTCTTTCTCTCTCTCTGCTATGTTCCTAGCATTTGAGACCTCAGATTTCTGCAGTTCTTGATTCTACAATTGCTTGTAGTTTGTCCTTGCCCATCTTGGAATGGATTCGGTGGCTGTTCGCAGTATTGCTTTGCTTATGCTTTCCACCATATGGTTCATATTACTATTTCATGTGTTGATAATTTCACACAGTCCATCTGTCAGCATTGCAAATCTGTCCCAGTCGGCTCGTTTGTAGTTCCAACGTGGCAGCGGTCTTATATCCCGGGGACCTACTTCCATAACAATATCTATCGTGATTTGGCCTTTGGTCGCTACCTGCCAATTGACCGAGCACCTGACGATCTATTTTGTGGTGACTATCTTCCGTGGAGAAAGCCAGGTCTGGAATGGAGGGGGTATGCCATGTTCTACAATAGAAGCTAGGGCTGTCGTCTGACCTATTGATAAAATATAGATTTATTTCTATCTCCCAGTCTTCTACTTCATCCCCTCTGCTGTCTGTGTCTGAATATTCCCATCTCTCCGAGTGACTGTTGAAGTCTCCGACCACTAGGCAGCTGGAGTCCTTGATTTCCGTACTCGAGAGCGACAGGTCTTTGTTGGGTTGGTCATACAGGTTAAATATACTGATTTTCGTTTGTTTGTGTCATTATGTCGACTTCTACAATCTCTACTTGTCTGGTGTGCTTTACAGATACTGCGCTACTCGGTATGCAGTTACGAGTCAGTATCAAAACCTCTCCTTTATGACCTTCTCTATCTAGTCGGAAGATCTGGTATCCTCTGATTGGGAATCTGTGGTTGTTGTTGAGGTGCGTTTCTTTGATACATGCCACGTCTATGTTATCATTTACACGACGATGTCACTTCTGGAAAAAAAGCATATACCTTCCGTCAAGTTTACAAATTTGTATTATCTTCCGACTTATAATTTCCTCAGCAGACCGTTGAAAACATGGCGGGTGTGATACGGAATCCGTTCAGAATTGATCAGCGAGCGGTGAGTCGGTTTCTAGCAGCTGAAGGGAGTCGACCAGTTGACATTCATCGCAGTATGCAGACAGCGTATGTTGACACAAGCGTGTCGAAGACAACAGTTAAGAACTGGACAACGATGTTGTCATATGGTCGATGAATGCAAACTGGTGTATAAATATAAACTGGTTGATGAATGTCAACTTGTCGATATATTTCAGCTGTTAGAAACCGATTCCCCCCTCGCTGATCAACTTTGGACAGAATCCGTATCACACCCGCCATGTTTTCAACGGTCTTCTGTACAGACTGAGTGGGAATATAATTACATTTAGCAAATTTGACGGTTGATGTGGACTGTTCACACGAGAAGTAACGTCATCGTGCGCATTGTACGTGTATATATAGCTATGGAAGCAGCAAGAATATATCACTCACAAGAAAAGTCACACTTGGAATTGATACAATGCAAACCTTCGCAACATCGTTTAGTATCGTTACATTGTTTGTGTCGTTCCGTACATCCATCCTGTGAATGTTGACAGATGGCCATTTAGAATGTAGTGTTGACATAACACACACGGGCTTATTATTTATGCAATGGTAAATTATTCGTTAATGGTTTCTATTGATGAAGATCTGTGTGAGACAAATGGTTTATACAAATATACATTTGTGTGTGATACATGGTGTTGTATGGATGGATATTTGCGGAAGATACATGGATTATAAAGTTGAACATTTTAGGGAAGATAAATGGATTTCAAACATGAACATTTGGGGGATATTACTGGTTTACATAAAAAGACGTTTGTGGGAGATAAATTGTTTATTTTGATAGCTATATATGATATATATATATATATATATGGTGTATATGGATTTAAAATTGTGGCAGATAAATGGTTTATATGGATTTACATATGTTGGAGATAAATGCTTTATTTAGAGGGACATTTCTGTGAAATGTAAGGCTTTTTAACATAATATTTTAAAGTGAGAAAAATGGTTTATATAGATGAGCGATGAATAGAGTGAAAGATACTTGATTGAAATAAATTAGGTGCTGATGGGGATAGAAATACAGTAAGAATGTTATTCACATCACGTTCAACACATGTAGACCTGGAATAAACAGATGACCGTGTAGCAATTGCATACTCACACCAGCAGATTACTGGCTGCCCCGCACCTCACACCAACACATTACTAGCCGCCCCGCCCCTCACACTAACACATTACTGGCTTACCCCGCCGCTCACACCAACACATTACTAGCCGCCCCGCACCTCACACCAACACATTACTGGCTAACCCAACCCCTCACACGAACACATTACTAGCCGCCCTGTCCCACACACCACCAAATTAATGGCTAACCAAACCCCTCACACCAACACATTACTGGCTAACCCCGCTTCTCACACTAACACATTACTTGCTAACCCCGCCCCTCACACTAACACATTACTGGCTGACCCCGCTTATCACACTAACACATTAATGGCTAACCCCACCCCTCACACCAACACATTACTAGCCACCCCGCCCCGCACCTCACACCAACACATTACTGGCTAACCCAACCCCTCACACGAACACATTACTAGCCGCCCTGTCCCACACACCACCAAATTAATGGCTAACCAAACCCCTCACACCAACACATTACTGGCTAACCCCGCTTCTCACACTAACACATTACTTGCTAACCCCGCCCCTCACACTAACACATTACTGGCTGACCCCGCTTATCACACTAACACATTAATGGCTAACCCCACCCCTCACACCAACACATTACTAGCCACCCCGCCCCGCCCCTCACACCAACACATTACTGGCTGCGCCGCCCCTCACACCAACACATTACTGGCTGCCCCGCACCTCACAACAACACATTACTGGTATCCCCACCCCTCACACCAACACATTACTAGCCGCCCTGCCCCTCACACAAACACATTACTGGCCGCCCCCCCCCTCCCTCACACCAACACATTCAAGAGAAAATTGAAAGACTGGGTGGATCAAGATAACTAGGGAAACATATTATTTTTTTGGAAATAACAAAATGTCTCGACACTGAAGGAAATTATTTTAACACCAGAAAAATATAGAATCAAGAATTTCAAAAAAAGGACGCATTTATTTCTGTTGACTGAACCAGCTCACAGAATAGGGTCAGACATCAACCACAGAATGTACAACCCAGAAGAGTTGTCAAACAACATGTGAAAGTCCTCGCAGTAAGAAACTAGCAGCAAGCAACGAATAAACAGGAAGTGTGTCCAATCTGTGCTTCAGTATGTTGCTCAGAAAAAAATATGCAGTCCACCATGTATGATAAACACCAGACTTATGTGGCATCTAGAGGAAAAACGGATACTAATTCCACAGCAAGCAGGCTTTAGACAGAAAAATCCACTGAGGATCAGGTCATCCGTATAGCCCAGGAAATAGAAGATGTCTACAAGGAGCAAAAGCATACAGTAGCGGTTTGGGTGGACCTGGAAAAGGCATTTGACAAAGTCTGGAAAGATGGACTTAGAGTCAAGCTAAGAAGAAGTGAAGTGTGTGGGAAAATGTAAAAGTGGATCAACCACTACCTCAAAAACAGGACGGCCAGAGTCCAAGTACAAGGGCAGATTAGCAAAAAGGTGATACTTGAGCAGGGAGTACCCCAAGGGGGAGTACTGTCACCCACACTCTTCCTGGTGTATATAAATGATATTACAGAGAATATACAAAAAAGAATTAATAGCTCAATGTTTGCAGACGATCTTGATATGTGGACCTCTGAAAATAATCTCACCATAGCAAGAAATCGGATGCAGCAGGCCCTAACATCGCTGGAAGAGTGGGCGAACTCGTGGCTGGTCAAAATAAACGAGGAAAAGACCACATGTACAATATTCTCGCTTTCCATCAAACCCCAAAACACCAAATTAAGTCTAAACGACAAATTCCTGCAGCCAAACGACAACCCAAACTATATGGGAGTCATATCTAATCGGCGCATGACATGGAAAAGTCAGATCGAGAGAAACCGAAAGAGAGCCAGAGAAAGAATGGCAATCATTAGGAAAATTGCTTGCACAAGCTGGGAGCAGACGAAATAAAACTAAAGAAACTGTACACTGGAAGAGTGAGACCAGTTCTCGAGTATGGCATTGCGGCATGGACAACAGCAGCAAAGGCGAACTTCGATAACGTTAGCAAACTCCAAAACCAAGCCATGAGAGTTATAATAGGAGGCATGAAGTCAACGCCAATTGTAGAACTTGAAAAGATTACAAAACTGCAATCCATGGCGGACAGAAGAGACTGCAGAGCCCAGCTGCAATCAGAAAAACTTAGAAGACGGACTGACCACCCAATGCACCAGAGACTAAACAATTTCGGAAGTGGAAAACTAAAGCGAAGAAACTTTGCAGAAATTGCCAAAGCAAAGATGCACGAAAACCCCATGAACGCACTAACACCAAAGCCCATCCCTACTGTACGAAAAACTACCTGGAGGCAGCATATATTTCCAGAGGTGGTAGAAAATATACCAGGTATTAGAAACAAAAACTGCCAGTCTGAAAATAAAAGAAGAGATACTATCCTGAGTTACATTACGGAAAACTACCCAAGCATGGACTGGACCAACGCATACACCGATGGTTCCGTAACAAATACAACACAGTACGGAGGGGCAGGAGCATTCCTGAGCCTACCAAATGGCAGAAAAATAACATTGTCATTCGCTACTGGAAAATACACAAGCAATTTCAGAGCGGAGGCAGAGGCACTGAGGGCGGCAGTGGAAGAAATGGTGACAGGTAAAAGAAATGAAAGGCACATAGATCTGCTTACAGATGCTCTGCCCGTAGTCACAGCACTGAAAAGCCAAAAAAATACTGAACCTAATGATCTAAGAGCAGTACTTTGTCAACTGTGCCAGCAGGCCGCACCAAACAGAGTAGTGGTGCAATGGGTCCCATCTCACTGCAACATCCAAGGCAACGAGGAGGTAGACAGACTGACAAAAGAAGGTGCAAATCTACCACAACCAGATACTAGTATGACATACGAAGAGTCAAAACAGCTTATTGGATCTTGATACATGACCAAATGGGAAACCGAACATACTGGCTACACCAGAAACGATGCATATTACCAGTTGAACAGAAAAGAGCAGGTCGTGGTCTTCAGACTTCGCACTGGCCACAACAGACTGAGGTACCACCTATTCAACAAATTTAAGATAGGTGGCACCGACGAATGCACGTGTGGTACCGGCAAAATGACCGCTGAGCATTTGCTGCAAAACTGCCCGACATACGAGGATCAGAGAGAGCAGATGTGGCCATTACCAGTGGCAACACTAGACAAGCTCTATGGCAGTGTCGACAGTCTCAGGATGACGGCTGCTTTTTTCGAAAAAATAATGGTTACTGTCTGACTGCGAACGAAGAAGAAGATGATGAAGAAGAAGAAGAAGAAGAAAAAGAAGAAGAAGAAGAAGAAGAAGAAGAAGAAGAAGAAGAAGAAGAAGAAGAAGAAGAAGAAGAAAAGAAGACAATCCATACAGTGATCCATAACAGGCTGCAACAGGGCACGCTGGCTAAGGAGAAGGGATCGAAAAGTGAAGACTGGCTAGGAAGAAAGCATCGAAAAGGGAAGACGAGCTAATGAGAATGGATTAAATAAGGAAGACGGGATAAAGGGACGAGATCGAATAGGAAACGCTAATGTAGTACACAAAAATGCTTGCTGAAATTGGATGTGTCGCACTGAAAGTTGCAAAAATCGTAGCGAGCTGAACACTAAAACACACCTCATTCCGTTATTCTGACACCACCCTGCTACTTGCAAAGCCCTTTCAGGGTTTGAAGACGGTCAGGGCTTGGTAACGGGAGTTTGAGGAAGGTCAGGGCTTGTTAGTGGGAGTTTGAGAACGGTCAGGGCTTGGTAGTGACAGTTTGAGAACGGTCAGGGCTTGGTAGCGGGATTTTGAGGACCGTCAGGGCTTGGTAGTGGGAGTTTGAGGACGGCCAGGGCTTGGTAGCGGGAGTTTTAGGACGAAGAGGAAGTATCAAGATGCTAACTGTGGCACAGTCAGCCATAAAGTCCTCAAACTTCACAACAAAAGTGGACTCAACGAATTGACGCCAGGCTTTCACAAAACTGTCCAGAAATTGTTCCAGATATTGTTCCAGACATTGTTCCAGAAATTGTCCCATAAATTGTTGCAGACATTGTTCCAGAATATATCCAGAAATAGTTCCATAATGTGTTCCAGAAATTGTTCCAGAAATTGTTCCAGAAATTGTTCCAGAAAGCAGTAATACGGTGATTTGCACTGTAGCATCAAGAGAAGCGAGAAAGCAGACAGCCTAGCCAAAGAAGACACGAAACTTATAAAGAACGAATTCCTGGCCAACTATGAAGAAGCAAAGGCCATAACTGACGGGCAATACAGTGTCAGGAAGAACACTCCAGCCAGCACGCAGGTGACGGATGCGACCAACTGCTCAGAAAAGACCAGGTTACCATACTACTTCTCCGAACAGGCCACAACAGAGTGAGACACCACCTGCAGCTAAGCTGGTGACAAATTGTCATGCTTTACCATCCTTTGGATTACACCAGCGAAGCCGAGAGGGGGATCATGCAGTTTGGGCAGCCCATGGTCTCCATATTCAGCCCGCAGGCTTTCGCCTTGAGAGGCTACTCACAGGGTGCCACGCCCATTGTCTAGAAAGGCTGCGACGTCTAAGAATGAATTACCATATATAGATACATAATGATGTTGTCAATGAATAAGTATAAAATCAAAGAATGACTTTGCGTGTTGCTATAGGTACTCAGGTTGAGTGTCTTCTATGTGACATGATATTCTCAATTGGTGCAGTGACCAGTGGTCACTAGATAAGAAGACATCGATAAGCTAGCAGTAGAATCAGCGCTGATACAAGCCTCCTTGACAACAACATGTCGACTTATCTATGCACGAATTCACTGAACAATGATTTATCACCATAAACTAGAAGCATTTCCTGATGAATATTCTGTGTCAAAAGTTCGTTTGCCTCCCGCTCCCCATACCGTACCCAAAAAAGTGTACAACAGGACGATGTTCTCTGACTGTTCACTTTGTGCATACGACACCTACATGAATAACTCACCTGGTTGTTGCGACCACAAAGTAACACCTTCAGGAACTAACCAACTACATGTTTCAGCTATCCAATATCAGTTTGTGACCTACTTACTGACCTCCACTGGTACGTTCTGACAGTCTACAATTTAGTCCATCAATGTCACACAATCACACTACATTGAACTACGGTTGCATAGGCCTCAAAACCAAAGACAACTTTACTGATGTTATACATTGTTGATTATATGTAATTGTAATGTTGCAACAACTGGTCTGGGTGTTTACTTACCACATTAAGGCACTTTCCGAACCACATATTTTCTCCGAATAAGCATTTCGCTCTGCCGCAACAATGATCCTCCTTCATACATGTGTAATTATATTGTAGACATTTCTGTTTGTGAGTATAAGAATTGAGACCAGTAATTACCAGATGAATGGATTGGTCCCGTGCAACACCAGGTGTAAACTACTGCCTACCTGGCTAAGGGGAAATAATGATAGACAGGTAACAAACAGAAAGACAGTGAGACGGTGAGGAAGTTTCAGAGACACGATAAACGATCTCAAATCTATTTAGTTCTTAAAGGGACACGGTTGCCCATCCATTTTTTGTCACCATCTTCTATTAAAGATCAGCTTCTTTCTGTCCATTCTTGATGGACGAAATGTTTTGTGTCTTTTACTGAAGTTTTTCATCAGACGTCATCTGTAGAGTGTTTTAGTGGTAGATCGCTAGAATGTCTAAACGTGTTATATGAAGAGTTGCACTGGTAAATCTTTAGATTCTCTAGAACTGTTATATGAAAAGTTTTACTGGTAAATCTTTAGATTCTCTAGACTTGTTAAATGAAGAGTTCTACTGGTAGATATGTAGATTCTCTTGAACTGTTATATGAAGAGTTTTACTGGTAAATCTTTAGATTATCTAGATTTGGTAAATGAAGAGTTCTACTGGTAAATCTTTAGATTCTCTAGACTTGTTATATGCAGATTTTTACGGATAGATCGCTATAATTTGTAGATTTGTTATATGAAGTGTTTTACTGGTAGATCACTATATTTTCTAAACTTGTTATATAAAGTGTTTTACAGGTAGATCACTATTTTCTCTAGACTATTCATCTGTAGAGTATTATAGTGGTAGATGACTAGTTACGAAACCAATCGTAGCATGTTCTGTCTGTGTGTGATCGACACGCTCATGTGTACCAGTTTTATATGGGTACCTTGAAAACTTTTATGAAAGGAAACACAACGGAAAGAAGAAACAGACACAGACATTCCCTCCATGACGTTTTAAACGGGAAACAAAGTAAAGTCATGTCTTTGAACACTTCCTCGCTGACAGCAGTTATTGCTATATAACTACCCGTTTCTTTTGTTACTGTTCAGACGCAACTTAATATCCTTCGCCATAATCTATCCTCCTCTACTTTCCCATCCAATATCCAAGTTGCCGTATCTCGCTCAATAGAACGAATAGGTCATTGATTGGGTCACATCCGTGTCACAATGACCTCCTATACACTTTAGTAAACCATGATTTCGTTGTCTTCCACAACTCCTGATATTTGTAACCAGTTCACATTTCTTATTGTTGTCATTTCTCATCTGGCTTTTTATGATTGGTTGTGTGATCTTATCGTCACTGCGTGTCATCTCTGTTATCCCTTTTGGACACAAACGTAGATGTTTTGACATCTAAAAAGGCTGTCTATTATAGCTCCTTGTCTGAAAGAGTTCATCTATTTTACTGCCTCAAATCTGGATTGATACAATTTAAAATATATCATTGTTTGATTTAAGCACGATTATCAGTATGTGACCTACTTACTGACTCACGCTAGTACTTTCTGTCCTTCTGCAAAGCAGCCTATGAATGTCACACCATCGTACTACACTTAACTACGGTTACAACAGCGTCACAGCCAGAAACAACATTACTGCTGTTATATCTTGTTAAATATATGTTACTGTAATTTTGCAACAACCGGATGTTCACTTACCTCATTTACATATAAACACGTGTTAGTCATTATACCATAATGGCCACATACCAAACCAGGGCAGCAGTACATATTGTCACCGCAGTATTCATGATGTCCAGTACAGCTGAAACTTTCCTGGATGAGACATATGTCAATCAAATGAATGTATTGGTCACGTGATGTACGACTTTTAAACTATTACATACCTGGCTCAAGTGAAATAATGATGGACAGGTGGAAAAAAAACAGTTGAACTGTGAGATAGGTTGAGTGAAAGTTAAAATGATGTTTTGTTAATTTTGTGCTTGACGAAATACGGTTCACGACATATTATTTGTCAACCTCTTCTATTATAGACGACCATTTGTGTGTCCATTCTTGATGTACACAATGTTTTGTCGTTCTCTGACGTTTGTATCTAGATTTGTCATCTGTAGAGATTTTTATTTGTAGACCTGAAGATTCTCTCAACTTTTCATATGTAGAGTGTTTCAGTGGTAAATCGCTGGTTTATCTAGACTTGTCATCTAAAGAGTGGTAGATTACTGTAACAGTTCCCGCCGGAGCAAGGGGAGTTTAGGATGCCTGAACATGTTAAAGCTTAAAGCTACCTGAATGCGTGTCAAGGTCACTCACCGTCTCAGCAAAGGAGAACAGAGTTGGGTTAAGGAATGTGGACAGGTAGAAACTGACCACTAGCCTTCCAATTTTGGTAGGGAGAGATTGATTGACAGACGAAATTGGCAGCGGGGCTTGCTGCGAGAGAATGAGTGACAGGTGTGCAAAGTGTTTCGTTCCAATTGGGATTGAAGATGACCATCACCTGGGATCGATTGGTCAAGATCTGGCCTTGCTTGAGGATATATAACTCGAGACAAAGTTTAGCTCGGGAGGCTGGATAGAGGGATGAAGACAGGCTGGAGAGAGAGAAAGGCTAGAGAGAGAGGCTGTATGGAGGAGTGAGAGAGAGAGAGAGAGACTGAATGTGGATAGTATGTTTAACTCACCGA
Organism: Ariolimax columbianus; assembly: GCA_036924085.1. Lineage (NCBI taxonomy): Eukaryota > Metazoa > Mollusca > Gastropoda > Stylommatophora > Arionidae > Ariolimax > Ariolimax columbianus. The sequence goes on from JAVGWX010000023.1 coordinate 5,747,457, forward strand.
CTTAGGTAGAGGAGCGATTGATAGACTGTTGGACGAATGTTTAGTGATAGAACAGGATCGCTCAAATAGGTGAATGAGTTTTGCATTAATAGATAATCTGAAAGTGTGTTTGTAAGCAAGAACACATTGTGAAAGAGTTATGTCGAGATCGCCCGCCTGAGGGGATTTCAGTGAGGAAGAGTATTTGATAAGGTGTGTTGAAGACGCAGTTAAGGCGATGTGTGTGTGATGTAATTGCAAGGCAATAGAACTTGGTTTTTAGATTCCCGTTTTAGTAGAATGTTTAGTTAAGATATGTATTATATTGTGTTTGTAATTTCTCTACTCATTCTATGATATGAGTATGATATAATAAATATGCCACCTGCTGTGTGATATGTCATTTACTGAGTATGGTCATGATGATGTGGATGAGTGTGAGAATGTTCTAAGTTAGAATAACGGCCAGGGCGAACAGTGGGTTCTGCTACATTACTAGCATCTTGCCATATCATCTGTAGAGTGTTTCAGTGGTAAATCGCTGGTTTATCTCGACTTGTCATCTATAGAGTTGTAGTGGTAGATTACTAGCTTCTCGCTATGTCATCTGAAGAGTGTGTTCATGTTAGATTGATAGTTTCTCTAGACATGTCATCTATAAATTTGTAGTGGTAGATTACTAGCATCTCGCCATGTCATTTGTAGAGTGTTTTCATGTTAGATTGCTAGCTTCTCTAGACTTGTCATCTGTAGGGTATTTAAGTGATAGATAGCTAGTTCTGCAACCTATATGTAGCATATTACACGCGTATGACCTACACGCTCCCGTGTATCCCTTTTTAATGGGTAACTTGAAACTTTTTGTGAAAGGAAACCCAACAGGCACAAACACCCCATCCATATCGTTTGAAACGGGAGTCCAGGTAATATAAAGTCTTTGATTACTTCCTCGCTGACAGCAGTACTTGATATAGGACTACCCATTACTTTTGTTACTGTTAAGACACTACTGGATTTCCTGACTGCTCGTCTTGTAGAAATGATCAAAAGCTGACTGCTACAGTCAGGACCAGCGAACCAGAGCTATCAAGACCCTTCTTCACCTCCACGCGGGGATCCTGCGTAACAGGCTGCAACATGGCAGGATAGCTAAGGAGAAGAGATCGTAAATGGAATTCTGGCTAAGGAGAAGAGATCGTAAATGGAATTATGGCTAAGGAAATGGAATCTTCTTCTTCTTCTTCTTCTTCTTCTTCTTCTTCTTCTTCTTCTTCTTCTTCGTACGCAGTCAGACAGTAACAATAATTTTGTCGAAAAAAGTGGCGGTCATCCTGAGGCTGTCGACACTGCCATAGAGCTTGTCTTGCAGTTCCAATGGTGATGGCCACATCTGCTCTCTCTCTGATCCTCGTATGTCAGGCAGTTCTGCAGCAGATGTTCAGCGGTCATTTTACGGGTACCGCACGGGCATTCGTCGGTACCACCTATTTTCAATTTGTTGAATAGGTGGTATCTCAGTCTATTGTGGCCAGTGCGAAGTCTGAAGACAACGACCTGCTCTCTTCGGTTCAACTGGTAATAGGCATCGTTTTTAGTGTAACCAGTATGTTCGGTTTCCCATTTGGTCATGTATTTGGCTTTGATCAGCCGTTTTGACTCTTCGTACGTCATACTAGTATCTGTTTGTGGTAGTCGTGCACCTTCTTTTGCCAGTATGTCTGCCTCCTCGTTGCCTTGGATGTTGCAGTGTGATGGGACCCACTGTACCACTACCCTTTTTGGTGCGGACTGCTGGCACAGTTTGCAGAGTGCTGCTCTTAATTCATTAAGCTCAGTGTTTTTCTGGCTTTTTAGAGCTGTGACTACGGCGAGAGCATCTGTAAGCAGGACTATATGGCTTTCATTTACTTTATGCGTCACCATTTCTTCCACTGCCGCGCTCAGTGCCTCTGCCTCCGCTCTGACATTGCTTGTATACTTACCAGTAGCGAATGACAGTGTTATTTTTCTGCCATTTGGTAGGTTCAGGAATGCTCCTGTCCCTCCGTTCTGTGTAGTGTTTGTTACAGAACCGTCGGTGTATGCATGGGTCCAGTCCATGCTTGGGTAGTTTTTAGATGTAAAGCTTAGGGTAGTATCTCACCTTTCTTTTTCAGTCTGGCAGTTTTTGTTTCCAATACCTGGTATATTTTCTACCACCTCTGGAAATATATCCTGCCTCCAGGTAGGTTGTCGTACAGTAGTGATGGGTTTTGGTGTTGGTAGTGCGTTTATGGGATCTTCGTGCATCTTTGCTTTGGCTATTTCTGCAAAGTTTCTCCGCTTTAGTTTTCCAGTTCCCAAATTGTTTAGTCTCTGGTGCATTGGATGGTCGGTCAGTCTTCGGAGTTTCTCTGACTGCAGCTGGGCTCTACAGTCTCTTCTATCGGCCATGGATTGCAGTTTTGTAATCTTATCAAGTTCTACAATTGGCGTTGACTTCATGCAACCTGTTATAACTCTCATGGCTTGGTTTTGAAGTTTGCTAACTTTATCGAAGTTCGCTTTTGCTGCTGTTGTCCATGCCGCAATGCCATACTCGAGAACTGGTCTCACTCTTCCAGTGTACAGTTTCTTTAGTATGCTTTCGTCTGCTCCCCAGCTTGTGCCAGCTAGTTTCCTCATGATTGCCATTCTTTCTCTGGCTCTCATTCGGTTTCTCTCGATCTGACTTTTCCATGTCATGCGCCGATCTTCTTCTTCTTCTTCTTCTGCGTACACAGTCAGACAGTAACCATTATTTTCTCGAAAAAAGCGGCGGTCATCCTGAGACTCTCGCCACTACCATAGAGCTTGTCTTGCAGTTCCACTGGCAATGGCCACATCTGCTCTCTCTGATCCTCGTATGTCGGGCAGTTCTGCAGCAGATGTTCAGTGGTCATTTTACCAGTACCGCACGGGCATTCGTCGGTACACCCTATCTTCAATTTGTTGAAGAGGTGGTACCTCAGTCTGTTGTGGCCAGTGCGAAGTCTGAAGACAACGACCTGCTCTCTTCGGTTCAACTGGTAATAGGCATCGTTTTTGGTGTAACCAGTATGTTCGGTTTCCCATTTGGACATGTACCTGGCTTTGATAAGCCGTTTTGACTCTTCGTACGTCATACTGGTATCTATTTGTGGTAGCCTTGCACCTTCTTTTGCCAGTCTGTCTGCCTCCTCGTTGCCTTGGATGTTGCAGTGTGACGGAACCCACTGTACCACTACCCTTTTTGGTGCGGACTGTTGGCACAGTTTGCAGAGTGCTGCTCTTAAGTCATTAAGCTCAGTGTTTTTCTGGCTTTTTAGCGCTGTGACTACTTCGAGAGCATCTGTCAGCAGGACTATATGGCTCTCATGCCAGCAAGCTTCCTCATGATCGCCATTCTTTCTCTGGCTTTCATTCGGTTTCTCTCAATCTGACTTTTCCATGTCATGCGCCGATCAAATGTGACTCCCAGATAGGTTGGGTTGTCGTTTGGCTGCAGGATTTTGCCATTTAGGCTTAATTTGGTACTTTGGGGTTTTAATGAGAGCGAGAATATTGTGCACGTGGTTTTCTCCTCGTTTATTTTGACCAGCCATGAGTTCGCCCACTCTTCCAGCGATGTTAGGGCCGTTTGCATCCGATTTCTTGCTATGGTGAGATTCTTTTCAGAGGTCCACATAGCCAGATCGTCTGCAAACATTGAGCTAAAACTCTTCTTGGTATATTCTCTGTAATGTCGTTTATACACACCAGGAAGAGTGTGGGTGATAGTACTCCCCTTTGGGGTACTCCCTGCTCGAGTGTCACCTTTCTGCTCATCTGCCCTTGTACTTGGACTCTGGCCGTTCTTTGTTTGAGGTAGTGGTTGATCCACTTGTACATTCTCCCACAAACTTCATTTCTCCTTAGCTTGACTATAAGTCTGTCTTTCCAGACTTTGTCAAATGCCTTTTCTAGGTCCAGCAAATCCGCTATTGTGTGTTTCTGTGCCTGGTAGGCATCTCCTATTTCCTGGGCTATGAGAATGACCTGGTCCTCAGTGGATCTGTGCTGTCTAAAGCCGGCTTGCTGTGGAATTAGTATTCTTTTTTCTTCCAGATGCCACATAAGTCTGGTGTTTATCATATGTTCCATCAGTTTGCCAACACAGCTCAGTAGGCTGATAGGCCTGTATCCATTTGGATCTGTTTTGTCCTTTCCTTTCTTTGGTATTGGTACCATTACTGCGTCTTCCCATACCTAGGGTACACTTCCCCTTTTCCGGCTTTGGTTCAGGACCGATAGCAGCTTCCTCTTCGCTGTTTGGCCCAGCCCCATCAGCATTTCGTTTGTTATCCCATCTTTTCCGGAAGATTTCCTTTTCTTTAATGTTCTCATAGCCATTTCCATTTCGCTCATTGTTAATTTGGCCATCATATGCTCTTCAGGAGCCGTATTCATGTTGTCGTGCCCCTTTTTGCTCTTCACTAATGTCTATATGCCTATCTGCAGGGACCTCGATGTGGTTTGCTCTGGCATAGTGATCGACAAAAGCGTTTGCAGCTTTTTTATCAGTGAGCAAGTTTTCGCCCTGCTTGATGGTAATTTGTTTATTTAACGGGGTTTCGTCATTCATGGCTCTGACTAGCTTCCAAAGCTTGTTCCCTTCTTTGTCCAGGCTTAGGCTTTCAGTTTTGTTTTTCCAGCTCTCTCTTGCTGTTTGCTTAAGAGTGCATTTGTATTTCGCCGTGGCGGCTTTGAGGGCGATGTTTGCCTCCATAGATTGTTCTCGCTCTGCCATGTTCCTAGCATTTGTTACTGCATCTTCCGCTTTCTGCAACTCATCATTCCAATATGGCTTATAGTTTTTCCTAGCTCCTCTTGGGAAGGTTTCAGTCGCGGCTTGCATTATTGCCTTGCTTAGGCTTTCCACCATGGGCTTCATTTTGTTGTTTCGTGTGTTGATGGTTTCACACAGCCCATCTGTCAGGATTGCAAATCTGTTGCTTTAGCACCTAGCGGTCTATTTTATGGTGTATGTCCTGTCTGGAGAAGGCCAAATCTGGAGTCGAGGTGGTATGCCATGTTCTTGAATAGAAGCTAGGGCTATCCTCCGGCCTATTGATTAGGGAGAGATTTGCATCTATCTCCCAATCTTCCACTTCGTCACCTCTGCTGTCTGTGTCAGAGTATCCCCATCTCTCCAAGTGGCTGTTGAAATCTCCAACTACTATGCAGTTGGAGTCTCTGACTTCCATACTCGAGAGCGATAGGTCTCTATTTGGTGGTCCGTACAGATTGAAAATGTGGAGCTTCTTCTCTTGGAGATGGAATCGAAAAGGGAAGACTGGCTAATTAGATGGAATCGAATAGGGAAGATTGGCTATGGGGACGGGTTCGTAAAGGGAGGACTCGCTAAGGAGGTGATGGAAAAGGGAAAACAGTTTAAGGAGAATTATTCGAAGAGGACAGACTGGCTAAGGAGATATTATACAGGAAACGCTGATCCTGTACACATAAATTCTTGCTGAAATCGAATGCGTGGCACTGAAAGTTGCAAATATCGTATCGAGCTGAAAGATACGACAGACCTCATTCCGTTACTATGGCAACATCCTGCTACTTGCAAAGCCCTTGTTTTGGCTTAATGGCGAGAGTTTGAGAAATGTCATAGCTCAGTAGTGATAATTTGAAAACGGTCAGGACCTGGTAGCGAGAGTTTAAAGAACGGTCAGGGCATGGTAGCGGAAGTTTGAGGACAACCGACGAAGAAGAGGAAGTATCAAGATGATAACTGACGCACAGTCAGTCATAAAGACCTCAAATTTTACAAGAAAAGTGAACTAAACGAGTTGACGGCTACCTTGGCAAAACTTGTCCAGAAATTGTTCAAGAAATTTTTCCAGAAAGCAGTAATACCATGATTTGCACTGTAGCATCAAGAGAAGCGAGAAGGCAGACATCCTAGCCAAAGAAGACACGAAACTTATAAATAACGAATTCCTGGCCAGCTGTCCGCACCAAAAAGGGTAGTGGTACAGTGGGTTCCGTCACACTGCAACATCCAAGGCAACGAGGAGGCAGACAGACTGGCAAAAGAAGGTGCAAGGCTACCACAAACAGATACCAGTATGACGTAGGAAGAGTCAAAACGGCTTATCAAAGCCAGGTACATGACCAAATGGGAAACCGAACATACTGGTTACACCAAAAACGATGCCTATTACCAGTTGAACCGAAGAGAGCAGGTCGTTGTCTTCAGACTTCGCACTGGCCACAACAGACTGAGGTACCACCTATTCAACAAATTGAAGATAGGGTGTACCGACGAATGCCCGTGCGGTACTGGTAAAATGACCACTGAACATCTGCTGCAGAACTGCCCGACATACGGGGATCAGAGAGAGCAGATGTGGCCATTGCCAGTGGAACTGCAAGACAAGCTTTATGGTAGTGGCGAGAGTCTCAGGATGACCGCCGCTTTTTTCGAAAAAATAATGGTTACTGTCTGACTGTGTACGCAGAAGAAAAAGAAGAAGAAGAATTCCTGGCCAACTATGAAGAAGCAAAGGCCATAATAGACGGGCAATACAGTGGCCGGAAAAACACTTCAACCGCAATGCAGGTGATGGATGCGACCAACTGGCCTAAAAAGACCAGGTTACCATACTACTTCTCCGAACAGGCCACAACAGAGTGAGACACCACCTGCAGCTGAGCTGGTGTCAAATTGACATGATTTACATTCCTTTGGATTACACCAGCGAAGCCGAGAGGGGGATCCTGCAGTTTCGGCAGCCAAAGGTCTCCATATGCATCGCCCAGGCTTGAGACGGGACAGGCTTCTCACAGGGTGCCACGCGCATGGTCTACAAAGACTGTGACGTCTATGAATGAATTAATATATAGATAAAAAATGATGTTGTCAATGACTAAGTATGAAATCAAAGACTGACTTTGTCTTCTCCAATAGGTATTCAGTTTGGGTGTCTTCTATGTGACATGATAGTGTCAATTGGTGCGGTGACCAGTGATCCCCAGATCAGAAGACCTCGATAAGCTAGCAGTAGAATCAGCGCTGATAAAAGCCCCCTTGACCTAGATAAGCTGGCAGTAGAATCAGCGCTTATACAAGCTCCCTTGACCTAGATACGCTAGCAGTAGAATCAGCTCTGATACAAGCCTCCTTGACCTAGATAAGCTAGCAGTAGAATCAGCGCTGATACAAGCCTCCTTGACCTAGCTAAGCTAGCAGTAGAATCAGCGCTGATACACGCCCCCTTGATCTAGATAAGCTAGCAATAGCATCAGCGCTGATACACGCCTCCTTGACCTAGATAAACTAGCAGTAGAATCAGCGCTGATACAAGCCCCCTTGACATAGATAAGCTAGCAGTAGAATCAGTGCTGATACAAGTCTCCTTGACTTAGATCAGCTAACAGTAGAATCAGCGCTGATACAAGCATCCTCGACCTAGATAAGCTAGCAGTAGAATCAGCGCTGATACAAGTCTCCGTGACCTAGATAAGCTAGCAGTAGAATCAGCGCTGATACAAGCCCCATTGGACCTAGATAAGCTAGCAGTAGAATCAGCGCTGATACAAGCCTCCCTGACAACAACATGTCGACTTATATATGCACGACTTCACGGAACAATGATTTTTCACCATAAAGTAGAAGCATTTCCTGATGAATATTCTGTGCAAAAAGTTCGTTTGCCTCTCGCTCCACATACCGCTCCCAAAAAGTGTACAACAGGACGATGTTCTCTGACTGTGCACTTTGTGCATACGACACCTACATGAATAACTCACCTGGATGTTGCGACCACAAAGTAACACCTTCAGGAACTAACCAACTACACTAATCAGCTGTTCAACATCAGTGTGTGACCTACTTACTGATTTCAACTGGCACGCTCTGACAGTCTACAATGTAGCCCATGAATGTCGCGTCATCGTACTACACTGAACTACGGTTACATCAACTTTACAACCAGAAACAACATTACTGCTGTTATACATTGTTGATTATATGTTATTGTAATTTTGCAACAACCGGTCTGGGTGTTAACTTACCGTTTCAAGGCACTTTCCGAACGGGCTATTTTTGAATTCGCATTTTTCTCTACCGCAACAATAATCTCCCTTCATACATGTCCTATTATATGGTATACAAGTCTGTTTGGAAATATGAGAAACAAGACCAGTAATTACCAGATGAATGGAGTGACGCCGTGCAACACCAGGTGTAAAGTACTGCCTACCTGGCACAGGTGAAATAATGATAGACAGGTAACAGAAAGACAGTGAGACTGTGAGAAAGTTTCAGATACAGGATAAACCATCTTAGGTCTGTTTTGTTCTTGAAGGGTTTCTCATCCATTATTTGTCACCATCGTCTATTATAGATCACCATTGTTCTGTCCATTTTTGATGTACGAAGTGTTTGGCGTCTTTCTCTGACGTTTTTCTCCAGACGTTATCTGCAGGGTGTTTTAAAGGAAGATCGCTAGTTTCTCTAAACTTGTCATCTGTAAAGTATTTTAGACCTAGATCGCTAATTTCTCTAAACTTGTCATCTGTAGAGTATTTTCGTAATAGATCGCTAGTTTCTCTAAACTTGTCATATGTAGAGTATTTTAGTGGTAGATCGCAAGTTTCTATAGACTTGTCATACGTATAGTATTTTAGTGGTAGATCGCTAGTTTCTCTAAACTTGTCACATGTAGAGTATTGTAGTGGTAGATCGCTGGTTTCTCTAAACACATCATCAATAGAATAATTTAGTGTTAGATATCTAGTTCTGAAACCAATCGTAGCATGTTCTGTGTGTGATCGACACGCTCCAGTGTATCATTGTTATATGGGTACCTTAAAGCGTTTTGAAAGAAAACACATATCCCATCAATGTGGTTTAAAACGAGAATCCATGTAAAGTCATTTCTTGTAACACTTCTTCGCTGACAGCAGTACTTGCTATATGACTACCCGTTTCTTGTGTTACTGTTGAAACATGACTTGGTATCTTTCGTTATAACCGTCCCTCCAACTTGTCGGTCCAATCTTCAGGTTGCCGTACCTCGCTTAATAGATCGAAGAGGTCATTGAAAGGATCACTCCCGTGTCACAATGCCCTCATATACATTTCTATAAACCATGATTTCATTGTCTTCCACAACTCCTGATAATTGTAACCAATCCACATTTCTTATTATTAACATTTCTCTTTTTACTTTTTTATGATTGATTTTGTGTCTTTATTTTCGCTTCGAGTCAACTTTGTTATCCTTTTTGGACACATGTAGATCTCTTGACATCTAAATTGTCTGTCTATTATAGCTTCTTGCATGAACGAATTCACCTATTTTACTTCCTCAAATCTGGATTGTTTATATTTATAATTCAGCATTGACTTTGTTTTAAGCACGATTATCGGTATGTGGTCTACCTACTGACTTACCCTGGTACGTTCTGACATTCTGCAAAGTAGCCAATGAATGTCACATCATCGTACTACACAAAACTACGGTTACATCAGCGACACAACCAGAAACAACATTACTGCTATTATATATTGTTGATTATATGTTATTGTAATAATGCAGCAACATCTCTGGGGGTTCACCTACCTCATCTTCAGTTATACACGTATTAGACTTCATACCCTTACGTCCACAAATCAAACCTGGGCAGCAGTAATCATCTCCACCACAGTATTCATGATGGCCACTACATTCCAGTCTGATACCCTGTGGGAGGAGACATTTCTCAGTCACATGAATGTATTGGTCTTGTGCTACACCAGGTGTTAACTATTACATTCCTGACTCAGGTGAAATAATGGTGCACAGGTAACAGATAAACAGTGGAACTGTGAGACAGGTTGAGTAAAAGGTAAAATGATCCTTTGTTGGTTTTGTTCTTGCCTAAATACTGTTCACCATACATTAATACCCCACCTCTTCTAGTATAGACGTCCATTTTTGTGTCCCTTCGTGATATACACATTGTTGTGTCTTTCTCTGACGTTTTTATCTAGATTTGTTTTCTGTACAGTGTTTTAGTGGTAGATCGCTGATTTATCTAGATTTGTTTTCTGTACAGTGTTTTAGTTGTAGATCGCTAATTTATCTAGATTTGTTTTCTGTACAGTGTTTTAGTGGTAGATCGCTGATTTATCTAGACTTGTCATCTGTACAGTGTTTTAGTGGTAGATCGCTGATTTATCTAGACTTGTCATCTGTACAGTGTTTTAGTGGTAGATCGCTGATTTATCTAGACTTGTCATCTATTTAGTTTTAGTGGTATATCGCTGATGTATCTAGATTTGTTTTCTGTACAGTGTTTTAGTTGTAGATCGCTAATTTATCTAGACTTGTCATCTATATAGTTTTAGTGTTATATCGCTAGTTTCCCGTCATGTCATCTGTAGAGTGTTTTCATGTCAGATTGCTTTTTTCATTAGACGTCATCTGCAGAGTGTTTTGGTTGAATACATGTTCTTTCTCTAGACTTGTCATCTGTAGTGTGTTTCAGTAATAGATCACATTCTGCAACGAAAATGTAGCATATTACATGCGTATAATCATCACGCTCCCGTGTATCCCTTTTTTACAGGAAACTTGAACGTTTTTGTGAAAAGAAGCAAAACGAAATCAAGAATTATACACAAAAACCCCTTCCATAACGTTTAAAATGGGAATCCAAGTGAAGTCACGTCTTTGCTCACTTCCCCGCTGACAGCAGTACTTGCTATATGCCTACCTGTTACTTGTGTTACTGTTCAGACACTACTGGATAGCCTGACTGCTATGGTCAGGGCAAGCGAACTAGAGCTGTGAAGACCATGCTACACCTCCATGCGGTGATCTTGCATTACAGGCTGCAGCAGGGCAGATTGGCTAAGGAGAATGGGCCGAAAAGGGAAGACGCGCTAAAGAGAATTGATCAAAGAGGAAAGACTCGCTAAGGAGAAGAGATCGACGAGGAAACGCTAATCCGGTGACCAAAAATTCTTGCTGTAAACGGATGTGTCGCACTGACAGGTGCAAAATTCGCAGCCAGCTGAAAACTAAGATATACTTCACTCCATTATTCTGACAATATCCTGCTGCTTCAAAGCCTTTTTAGGGGCGTGGTAGCGAAGGTGTGAGAACGGTCAGGGTTTGGTAGTGAGAGTTTGAGAACGGTCAGGGTTTGGTAGAGTTTGAGAACGGTCAGGGTTTGGTAGAGTTTGAGAACGGTCAGGGTTTGGTAGAGTTTGAGAACGGTCAGGGTTTGGTAGAGTTTGAGAACGGTCAGGGTTTGGTAGAGTTTGAGAACGGTCAGGGTTTGGTAGAGTTTGAGAACGTTCAGGGTTTGGTAGAGTTTGAGAACAGTCAGGGTTTGGTAGAGTTTGAGAACAGTTAGGGTTTGGTAGAGTTTGAGAACGGTCAGGGTTTGGTAGAGTTTGAGAACGGTCAGGGTTTGGTAGAGTTTGAGAACGGTCAGGGTTTGGTAGAGTTTGAGAACGGTCAGGGTTTGGTAGAGTTTGAGAACGGTCAGGGTTTGGTAGAGTTTGAGAACGGTCAGGGTTTGGTAGAGTTTGAGAACAGTCAGGGTTTGGTAGTGAGAGTTTGAGAACGGTCAGGGTTTGGTAGTGAGAGTTTGAGAACGGTCAGGGTTTGGTAGTGAGAGTTTGAGAACGGTCAGGGTTTGGTAGCGACAGTTTGTGGACAAACGAAGAAGAGGAAGTATCAAGATCCTAACTGACGCACAGTTAGCCATAACGACATCAATCTTCACATAAAAAGCGATCTAACCGTACTGACGGCAGCCTTGACAAAACTTTCCTGGAATTGTTCCAGAAATTGTTCCAGAAAGCAGAAATAGTGATTTGCACTATAGCATCAAGAGAAGCGAGAAGGCAGAAAGTCTAGCCACAGAAGACACGGAACTTATACAGAACAAACTCCTGGCCAACTATGAAGAAGCAACAGCCATACTAGAAGGGCAATACAGTGGCACGAAGAACACTCCAACCGGCACAATCGTTGATGGATTCGACAGACTGGCCAGAAAAGACCAGGTTACCATTCTACTTTCCGAACTGGTCACAACAGATGGAGACACCACCTGCAACTGAGCTGGTGCCAGATTGTCATGCTTTACATTCCTTTGGATTACACCAGCGAGGCAGAGAGGGGGATCCTGCAGTTTGGGCAGCCCATGGTCTCCATATTCAGCGCCCAGGCCTGCCCCCTGAGAGGATTCTCACAGTCTGCCACGTCCATGGTCTACAGAGAGTGTGATGTCTATGAATGAATTAATATATAGGTAAATAATGATGTTGTAAATGACTAAGTATGAAATCAAAGAATGACTTTGTGTTTTGATATACGTATTCAGTTTGGGTGTCTTCTATGTGGCATGATAGTATCAATTTGTGCAGTGACCAGTGGTCACTAGATAAAAGGGTCTCTGTGGCGAAATTGTCAAAACCGTTTGCCTCGTGTTCAGACGGTCGGGGTTCGATTTCGAGCTGCGACGGTCGGTACATGATCTCAATTTTTTTCCGGAGATCCCTGCAGCTACGGAGTTCGTGCTTTGTGCGATGCTCTCGGCAGATGGGTACATCCATCTGTCGTAAGAGACCGAGCTAAAATGGGGAAAAAACCCAAGGCAATGAAATCCAGCCCTAGTTTAATTTTTTTAATTAAAAAAAAAAGATAAGAAGCTACATCTACCAGCAATCCAATATCAGTGTTACCAACTTACTGACTTCCAAAGGCACGTTTTGACAGTCTACAACGTTGCCCATGAGAGTGGCTTCGTCGTACTAAGCTGAACTACGGTTACATCAGCCGCACAACCAGCAACAACATTGCTGATGTTATACATTGTTGATTATATGTTATTGTAATGTTGCAACAACTGGTCTGGGTGTTAACTTACCGGAAAAAGGCACTTTCCGAAAGGGCTATCATGAAATATGCATTCCGTTCCGTCGCAACAACGATCCTCCTTCATACAGATGCGATTATATGATATACAAGTCTGTTTGGAAGTATGGGAAATGAGACTAATAATAACCAGATGAGTGGATTGATCCCGTGCAACACCAGGTGTAAACTACTGCCTACTGGGCTCAGAGGAAATAATGATAGACAGGTAACAGAAAGACAGTGAGACTGTGAGAAAGATCCAGAGACAGGATAGACGATCTTAAATCTGTTTTGTTCTTAAAGGGTTTCTCATCCATTATTTGTCTCCATCTTCTATTATAAATCACCATCTTGCTGTCCGTTCTTGATCTACTTGATGACAGTTTTGTGTATTTTTCCAGACGTCATCTGTATAATGTTTTAGTGGTAGATCGTTAGTTTAGACTTGTCATCTGAATTGTTTTAGTGGTAGATAACTGGTTTCTCTAGACTTTTCATCTGTAGAGTGTTTTAGTGGTAGATCGCTAGTTTAGACTTGTCATCTGAATTGTTTTAGTGGTTGATCGCTAGTTTAGACTTGTCATCGAATTATTTTAGTGGTAGATGGTTAGTTTAGACTTGTCATCTGAATTGTTTTAGTGGTAGATCGCTAGTTTAGACTTGTCATCTGAATTGTTTTAGTGGTAGATCGTTAGTTTAGACTTGTCATCCGAATTATTTTAGTGATATATCTTTAGTTTAGATTTGTCATCTGAATTGTTTTAGTGGTAGATCGCTAGTTTAGACTTTTCATCTGAATAGTTTTAGTGGTAGATCGCTAGTTTAGACTTGCTATCTGAATTGTTTTAGTGGTACATCGCTAGTTTAGACTTGTCATCTGAATTGTTTTAGTGGTAGATCGCTAGTTTAGACTTGTCATCTGAATTGTTTTAGTGGTAGATCGTTAGTTTAGACTTGTCATCTGAATTGTTTTAGTGGTAGATTGTTAGTTTAAACTTGTCATCTGAATTGCTTTAGTGGTTGATATCTAGTTTAGACTTGTCATCTGAATGGTTTTAGGGGTATATCGTTAGTTTAGACTTGTCATCTGAATTGTTTTAGTGGTAGATCGTTAGTTTATACTTGTCATCTGAATTGTTTTAGTGGTAGATCGTTACTTTAGACTTTTCATCTGAATTGTTTTAGTGGTATATCGTTAGTTAAGACTTGTTATCTGAATTGTTTTAGTGGTAAATCGCTAGTTTATACTTGTCATCTGAATGGTTTTAGTGGTATATCTTTAGTTTAGACTTGTCATCTGAATTGTTTTAGTGGTAGATCGTTAGTTTATACTTGTCATCTGATTTGTTTTAGTGGTAGATCGTTACTTTAGACTTTTTCATCTGAATTGTTTTAGTGGTAGATCGCTAGTTTAGACTTGTCATCTGAATTGTTTTAGTGGTACATCGTTATTTTAGACTTGTCATCTAAATTGTTTTAGTGGTAGATCGTTAGTTTAGACTTGTCATCTGAATTGTTTTAGCGGTAGATCGCTAGTTTAGACTTGCCATCTGAATTGGTTCTAGTGGTAGATCGTTAGCTTAGACTTGCCATCTGAATTGTTTTAGTGGTAGATCACTGGTTTCTCTAGACTTTTCATCTGTAGAGTGTTTTAGTGGTAGATTGCTAGTTTAGACTTGTCATCTGAATTGTTTTAGTTTTAGATCGCTAGTTTAGACTTGTCATCTGAATTGTAATAGTGGTAGATCCTTAGTTTAGACTTATCATCTGAATTGTTTTAGTGGTATATCGTTAGTTTAGACTTGTCATGTGAATTATTTTAGTGGTATATCGTTAGTTTAGACTTGTCATCTGAATTGTTTTAGTGGTAGATCGTTAGTTTAGACTTGTCATTTGCAGAGTGTTTTAGTTGCAGATGGTGTTTATCTAGATGTGTCATATGTAGAGTACTTTAGTTGTAGATTGCTAATTTCTCTAGATATGTCATCTTTAGAGTTTCGATGTGGTAGACTGCTTTCTCAAGACTTGTCATCTGTAGAGTGTCTTAGTTGTAGACCTGTAGTTTTAGACGTCATATGTGAAGTGTTTTAGAGGTACTTCAATAGTTTCTCTACTTTCTGTAAAAATATTTAAATGAGAAATAGCTAGTTTCTCTAGACTTGTCATAGAGTGTTTCACTTGTAGACCGCTAGTTTTTATTTTAAGATACCTCATCAATAGAGTGTTTTAGTGGCAGATGGCTGGTGTCTCTGGATACATCATCAGTAGAGAGATTTGTCGATCGCTGATTTCTCTAGATACATCATCAGTAGAGTGTTTTAGTATTTGCTGACTAGTTACGAAACCAATCGTAGCATGTTCCATGTGTGTGATCGACACGCTCCTATTTATCAGTTTTATATTGGTACCTTGAAAGCTTTTATGACATGAAACACAACGAAAAAAAGAACAGGCACACATATCCCTACATTTCGTTTAAAACGGAAATCCAAGTAAAGTCATGTTTTTGATCACTTCCTCGCTGACAGCAGTACTTGCTATATGACTTCCCGTTTCGTTTGCTACTGTTCAGACATGACTTGGTATCCTTAGTCATAACCTTTCCTCCTCTACTTTCCCATCCAATATCCAGGTTGCTGTATCTCGCTCAATAGATCGAAGAGGTCAAAGAAAGGGTCACAATTGGGTCACAATGACCTCATATGAACTTATGTAAACCATGATTTCATTGTCTTCCACAACTCCTGATATTTGTAACCGGTCCACATTTCTTATTATTATCATTTCTCTTCTGCCATTTCATGATTGGTTGTGTGTCCTTATCGTCGCTTCGTGTCATCTCTGTTATCATTTTTACACACAAATGTAAAGCTATTGACATCTCAATTGTCTGTTTATTTTAGCTCCTTTTCTGAAAGAGTTCAACTATTTTACTTCCTCAAATCTGGATTGTTCATGTATAATTCAGCATTGTTTGATTTAAGCACAATTATCAGTATGTGATCTACTTACTGACTTACCCTGGTACGTTCTGACAGTCTAAAAAGTAGGCAATAACTGTCACACCATCGTACTACACTGAATTACAGTTACATCAGCGTCACAACCAGATACAACATTACTGCTGTTATACATTGTTGGTTAAATGTGATTGTAATGTTGCAACAACCGGTCTGGGTGTTCACTTACCTTATTAGCATTTATACACGTATTAGTCATTATACCATAACGCCCACATTCCAAACCCGGGCAACAGTGATCTTCTCCACTGCAGTATTCATGATGATTTCTGCATTTCCGTCTGATATCCTGAATGAGGAGACATATCAATCAAATCAATGTCTGATATCATGTGGGAGGAGACATAAATCAATCAAATGAATGTAATGGCCCCGTGCTGCACCAGTTGTAAACTATTAAATACCTGGCTCAGGTGAAATAATGATGGACAGGTGAAATATAAACAATGGAACTGTGAGATAGGTTGAACTACACTGAACTACGGTTACATCAGCGTTATAACCAGAAACAACATTACTGCTGTTATACATTGTTGATTATGTGTTATTGTAATGTTGCAACAACTGGTCAAGGTGTTAACTTACCGGAAAAGGACACTTTCCGAACGGGCTATCATGAAATATGCATTTCGCTCCGTCGCAACAACGATCCTCTTTCATACAGATGCGATTAAATGGTATGCAAGTCTGTTTTGGAAGTATGAGAAATGAGACTAATAATAAACAGGAATGGATTGTTCCCGTGCAAC
Organism: Ariolimax columbianus; assembly: GCA_036924085.1. Lineage (NCBI taxonomy): Eukaryota > Metazoa > Mollusca > Gastropoda > Stylommatophora > Arionidae > Ariolimax > Ariolimax columbianus. Next base: position 5,764,116 of record JAVGWX010000023.1, read on the forward strand.
ACCAGGTGTAAGCTACTGCCTACCTCGCTCAGGGGAAATAATGATAGACAGGTAACAGAAAGACAGTGAGACTGTGAGAAAGATCCAGAGACAGGATTAACGATCTCAAATCTGTTTCGTTCTTGAAGGGTTTCTCATCCATTATTTGTCGCCATCTTCTATTATAGATCACCATCTTTTTGTCCGTTCTTGATGTACGAAGCGTTTTGTGTCTTTCTCCAGACGTCATCTGTAGAGTGTTTTAGTGGTAGATCGCTAGTTTCTCTAGACTTGTTAAATGAAGTGTTTTACTGGTGGATCGCTAGTTTCTCTGAACTTGTCATATGAAGTGTTTTACTGGTGGATCGCTAGTTTCTCTAGACTTGTCATATGAAGTGTTTTAGTGGTAGATCGCTAGTTTCTCTAGACTTGTTAAATGAAGTGTTTTACTGGTGGATCGCTAGTTTCTCTGAACTTGTTATATGAAGTGTTTTAGTGGTAGATCGCTAGTTTCTCTGAACTTGTTATATGAAGTGTTTTAGTGGTAGATCGCTAGTTTCTCTAGACTTGTTATATGAAGTGTTTTACTGGTCGGTAGCTGGTTTTTCTATACTTGTTGTCTGTAGAGTGTTTTAGTGGTAAACCGCTGGTTTCTGTAGATACATAATCTGGAGAGTGTTTTAGTGGTAGGCCGCTGGTTTCTCTAGATACATCATCAGTATAGTGTTTTATTGGTAGACCGCTGGTTTCTGTAGATACATCATCTGGAGAGGGCTTTAGTGGTAGACCGCTGGTTTCTCTAGATACATCATCTGGAGAGTGTTTTAGTGGTAGACCGTTGGTTTCTCTAGATACATCATCTGGAGAGTGTTTTAGTGGTAGATCGTTGGTATCTCTAGATACATAATCTGGAGAGTGTTTTAGTGGTAGACCGCTGGTTTCTCTAGATACATCATCTGGAGAGTGTTTTAGTGGTAGACCGCTGGTTTCTCTAGATACATCATCTGGAGAGTGTTTTAGTGGTAGACCGCTGGTATCTCTAGATACATAATCTGGAGAGTGTTTTAGTGGTAGACCGCTGGTTTCTCTAGATACATAATCTGGAGAGTGTTTTAGTGGTAGACCGCTGGTTTCTCTAGATACATCATCAGTATAGTGTTTTATTGGTAGACCGCTGGTATCTCTAGATACATAATCTGGAGAGTGTTTTAGTGGTAGACCGCTGGTTTCTCTAGATACATAATCTGGAGAGTGTTTTAGTGGTAGACCGCTGGTTTCTCTAGATACATCATCAGTATAGTGTTTTATTGGTAGACCGCTGGTTTCTGTAGATACATCATCTGGAGAGTGTTTTACTGGTAGATAGCTGGTTTCTCTAGATGTGTCATAAACAGAGTGTTTTAGGGGTAGATCACTAGTTCCGAAACTAATCATAGCATGTTCTATATGTGTGATCGACACGCTCCGGTATATCAGTTTGTTATTGGTAGCTTGAAATCTTTTATGAAAGGAAACACAAAGAATAGAAAGAGTAGGCACATACTTCCCTTCCATGTCGTTTCAAACGGTAATCCATGTAAAGTCATGTCTTTTAACACTTTCTCGCTGACAGCAGTACTTGCTATATGACTACCCGTTTCTTTTGTTACTGTTCAGAAACGACTTGTTTTCCTTTGTCATAACATTTCCTCCTCTACCTTCCATCCAATATCCAGGTTGCCGTTTCTCGCTCAATAGACCAAAGAGGTCATAAAAAGGGCCACAATGACCTCCTATACACTTCTGTAAACAATTTTTTCATTGTCTTCCACAACTCCTGATATGTGTAACCATTCCACATTTCTGATAATTATAATTTCTCTTATGCCTTTTCATGATAGGGTTTGTATCTTTATCATCTTTGTTATCATTTGTAGACATAAATGTAGATCTCTTGGCATCTCAGTTGTCTTTCTATTATAGCTCCATGTCTGAAAAAGGTCACCTATTTTAATTCTTCAAATTTGGATTTTTTATATTTATAATTCAACATTGAATTTGTTGTTTTTTGAAGCACAATTATCAGTGTGTGACCTACCTACTGACTTACTCTGGTACGTTCTGACGTTCTGCAATGTAGGCCACGAATGTCACGCTTTCGTTCTACACTGAACTACGGTTACATAAACGTCACAACCAAAAAGCACTTTACTGCTGTTATACATTGATGACTGTATGTTATTGTAATGTTGCAATAACCAGTCTGGGTGTTCACTTACCTCATTAGCATATATACACGTATCGGTATTTACACCATTTATTCTACATTTCAAACCCGAGCAGCAGTAATAATTTCCTCTGCAGGGTTCGTGATGCTTTCTACATTTCCGTATGATATCCTGTGGGAGGAGACATGTGTCAATCAAATGAAAGTATTGGTCCCGTGCTGCACCAAGTGTAAACTATTACATACCTGGCTCAGGTGCCATAATGATGAACAGGTGACAGATAAACAGTGGAACTGTGAGATAGATTGAGTGAAAGGTAAAAGGATCCTTTGTTGCTTTTGTTCTTGACGAAATACTGTTCGCCATATATTATTTGTCCACCTCTTCTATTATAGACGTCCATCTTTGTGTCCGTTCTTGATGTACCAAATGTTTTGTGTCTTTCTCTTAAGTTTTTCTCTAGATTTGCCCTGTGAAGTGAGTTTTTTTGGTAGATAGCTGATTTCTCTGAACGTGTCATCTTTAGAGTGCTTTAGTGGATATCGTTGGATTATCTAGACTTGTCATCTATAGAGTTGTAGTGGTATATCACAAGTTTCTCTCCATGTCATCTATAGAGTTGTAGTGGTATATCACAAGTTTCTCTAGACGTCATCTGGAGAGTGTTTTAGTTGAATACCTGGCGTTTTACTAGGATTGTCATCTGGAGAACTTGTCATGTATAGATCGCCAGATCTGCAACCAAAATGTAGCATATTACATGCGTATGAACTACACGCTCCCCTGTATCTTTTTGAATGGGTACATTGAATGTTTTTGTTAAAGGAAACACACCGGGAAGAAGGAACAGACAAAAACCCACCTCCCATGTCGTTTAAACTGGAATCCAAGTAAAGTCACGTCTTTTATCACTTCCTCGCTGACAACAGTACTTACTATATGACTACCTTCTACGTTTGTTACTGTTCAAACACTACTGCATATCCTGAATTCTCGTACTCTGACGCTGTGATACTGTTCAGATACGATTGGATATCCTGACTGCTCGTCGTCTGACGCCGTTACCTTTGTGTTTCTACTTCCATCTTCTATTCCAGGTGGCGTGTCTGGCTCAATAGATCGAAGAGGTCAGAGAAAGGATCACACCCGTGTCACAATGACCTCCTTTTCACTTCTCTAAACGATGATTTCATTTCTTCCACTTCTCCTGATATTTGTAACAGGTTCACATTTCTTATTATTTCTTTCCAACCTTTTTATTATCTGTCTGTGTATCTATCATAGATTCGTGTCACCTCGTGGGATTTATTGATAAATAATGAGATATCTTGACATCTCGTCTTTTTATTATATATCCTTGTAGGAAAGATTTCATCTAATTTACTTCATCAAATATGTATTGTTCATGTTGATAAATCAGCAATGACTTCATTGTTTGTTTTAGGTTGGATTAATCTTCTCATAATTTAGCTAACATATTTAAACAATGACCGTGTGTTACCGGGTTCTGTGAGGGGAGTTGAGACCAGTAAGATGGTAACCTTCCAAGCGTGTCGCAAGTGGCGACTAAGTAGGGTTTAGAGAGAGGACATACTAAGTAGGGTTCAGGGAGGGGACAGACTAAGTAGGGTTTAAGGAGGAGACAGACTAAGTAGGGTTCAGGGAGGGGACAGACTATGCAGGGTTTAGGGAGGGAGAGACTAAGTAGGGTTTAGGTAGGGGACATACTAAGTAAGGTTTAGGGAGGGGACAGACTAAGTAGGGTTCAGGGAGGGGACATACTAAATTAGGATCAGAGTCAAGGACCAACAAAGTAGGGTTCAGGGTGGGGGACCGAAAAAGTAGGGTTCAGGGCGGAGGGGGGGGGGCAGACTGAGTAAAGTTCAGAGTGGGTGACAGATTAAGTAGGATTCAGGGTGGGGACCGACTAAATAGGGTTCAGGGTGGGGACAGACTAAATAGGGTTGATCGAAGGGACAGACTAAAATGGTTTAGGGAGGGGACAGACTAAATAGGGTTCAGGGTGGGGACAGACTAAATAGGGTTTAGGGAGGGGACATACTAAATAGGATTTAGGGAGGGGACATACTAAATAGGCTTTAGGGAGAGGATCTATATCCTATAATATAGACACATTATATAAACGGTCAGAAAGACAACGGTTTATACTGTACATCTTTTCTTATGCAAAAATACCTTTACTCTCTGTGTATACATGGATCGAGAATGTCACGTGTTTTTTGGTGTTCACCTTTAAAAATAGCTTTTTCATTCAGACCTTTCCTTGATTTATGTAACCCTCTACACTGGTTTACAGCTGAATCAACATTCAACTGATTATAAAACACACAAACCTACCCTCTCAAACATTGTGTTCTCTGTGTCTCGTGCCAGAGCCAGAAACAAGAAGAATAACATTAGCGTTCTCATGTTCGTCACATTTCATTTAACATCTGATATCCATTTTTACCACTTACTATTTAACCTGGTATACACCGTGCCCGTTAGCGTGGACTTATGTGTCTCCTAAATTATGAAACCTCCTCATCACCAAGAGAGCTTACATTGTATACACCTCCTCTTCGAACGTAACCTAGGGAGCTGACATTGTGTATACCTCCTCTACTAGCGTAACCTACAGAGCTGACATTGTGTTCATCTCCTATACTAGCGTGACATGTTGATCCTGGTGACAGATCCTGGACACATCACTCACACAAACATTAATTGAAAACTTACCATACGTGCCAAGGCACCAGAAAGATGACGTTTATCCATCGCCTGTGATGAAGACCGCTTTCTGTGTTCAGCCTTGTGGACAGTCTTTTCTCTTGCTGATTCCGTTGACATTGAATTTATCTATGATTTGGATGAAAGTGATGAAGAAAAATACACCTTTTCTCAACCTCACTCTCTGGTCAGTTGCCAGTGGCAAGATTGTATCAAGACGACATGAGAAAGCAAATAATGCAGGGATTTGTTCCATAATTTATTTCTAGTTGCCTTTGCTGAAAACAGGTGTCCCGCAATGCAGCAGATGAGGGCAGAAAGGGGGGGGGGGGAGATATTATGGCATGTAACGTTGTGTGTCATGCATTTTCTAGAACCGCACGAGGTCGTAGGGACATCACTCAGCGTTTGCGTGAGTTGAGCATTGCTCTCGGGCTGTGCTCATTCCATTCCAATCTTGTCTAAATATCACATACCAAAACCAACACTGGTTGCATCTAGGATTAAGGGCGTCAATCTCGTGTGAACTAGACAGAGAAATACGACATACGCATAAGCGTAATTCTATTTATATAACCATTGTCTATTCCAGAATAATCGCACAGAATAAATCACACCAAAAAAAAAAAATTAAAAAACAACGAATTAACTAGTCCAAATGGAAAACACGTTTCTGTGAACAAAAGTGCCATTCGTCGACTAGTCTGAATTCCAGGCAAATCCGTGGCCTACAGACATCCATAATGAACTAAAACAGCGGAGCAATGTAGACTCACAGCCAACTACGGCGCCATCTTTGCTACATTTTGAATTTAATATGCAGGGAAAACAACAACTTCAAGGTTCATTCGTACAAGCTCACGCTTTCACGGCTTTAGGAAATCATGAACCAGCTCAAGGAGACCGTACAAGCTCACGCTTTCACGGCTTTAGGAAATCATGAACCAGCTCAAGCAGACCGTACAAGCTCACGCTTTCATGGTTTTAGGAAATCATGAACCAGCTCAAGGAGACCGTACAAGCTCACGCTTTCATGGTTTTAGGAAATCATGAACCAGCTCAAGCAGACCGTACAAGCTCACGCTTTCATGGTTTTAGGAAATCATGAACCAGCTCAAGGAGACCGTACAAGCTCACGCTTTCATGGCTTTAGGAAATCATAAACCAGCTCAAGGAGACCGTACAAGCTCACACTTTCAAGGCTTTAGGAAATCATGAACCAGCTCAAGGAGACCGTACAAGCTCGCGCTTTCATGGCTTTAGGAAATCATGAACCAGCTCAAGGAGACCGTACAAGCTCACGCTTTCATGGCTTTAGGAAATCATGAACCAGCTCAAGGAGACCGTACAAGCTCACGCTTTCATGGCTTTAGGAAATCATGAACCAGCTCAAGGAGACCGTACAAGCTCACGCTTTCATGGCTTTAGGAAATCATGAACCAGCTCAAGGAGACCGTACAAGCTCACGCTTTCATGGCTTTAGGAAATCATGAACCAGCTCAAGCAAACCGTACAAGCTCACGCTTTCATGGCTTTATTAAATCATGAACCAGCTCAAGCAGACCGTACAAGCTCACGCTTTCATGGCTTTATGAAATCATGAACCAGCTCAAGTAGACCGTACAAGCTCACGCTTTCATGGTTTTAGGAAATCATGAACCAGCTCAAGCAGACCGTACAAGCTCACGCTTTCATGGCTTTAGGAAATCATGAACCAGCTCAAGTAGACCGTACAAGCTCACGCTTTCATGGTTTTAGGAAATCATGAACCAGCTCAAGCAGACCGTACAAGCTCACGCTTTCATGGCTTTAGGAAATCATGAACCAGCTCAAGCAGACCGTACAAGCTCACTCTTTCATGGCTTTAGGAAATCATGAACCAGCTCAAGCAGACCGTACAAGCTCACGCTTTCATGGCTTTAGGAAATCATGAACCAGCTCAAGCAGACCGTACAAGCTCACGCTTTCATGGCTTTAGGAAATCATGAACCAGCTCAAGCAGACCGTACAAGCTCACGCTTTCAAGGCTTTAGGAAATCATAAACCAGCTCAAGGAGACCGTACAAGCTCACACTTTCAAGGCTTTAGGAAATCATGAACCAGCTCAAGGAGACCGTACAAGCTCGCGCTTTCATGGCTTTAGGAAATCATGAACCAGCTCAAGGAGACCGTACAAGCTCACGCTTTCATGGCTTTAGGAAATCATGAACCAGCTCAAGGAGACCGTACAAGCTCACGCTTTCATGGCTTTAGGAAATCATGAACCAGCTCAAGGAGACCGTACAAGCTCACGCTTTCATGGCTTTAGGAAATCATGAACCAGCTCAAGGAGACCGTACAAGCTCACGCTTTCATGGCTTTAGGAAATCATGAACCAGCTCAAGCAAACCGTACAAGCTCACGCTTTCATGGCTTTATTAAATCATGAACCAGCTCAAGCAGACCGTACAAGCTCACGCTTTCATGGCTTTATGAAATCATGAACCAGCTCAAGTAGACCGTACAAGCTCACGCTTTCATGGTTTTAGGAAATCATGAACCAGCTCAAGCAGACCGTACAAGCTCACGCTTTCATGGCTTTAGGAAATCATGAACCAGCTCAAGTAGACCGTACAAGCTCACGCTTTCATGGTTTTAGGAAATCATGAACCAGCTCAAGCAGACCGTACAAGCTCACGCTTTCATGGCTTTAGGAAATCATGAACCAGCTCAAGCAGACCGTACAAGCTCACTCTTTCATGGCTTTAGGAAATCATGAACCAGCTCAAGCAGACCGTACAAGCTCACGCTTTCATGGCTTTAGGAAATCATGAACCAGCTCAAGCAGACCGTACAAGCTCACGCTTTCATGGCTTTAGGAAATCATGAACCAGCTCAAGCAGACCGTACAAGCTCACTCTTTCATGGTTTTAGGAAATCATGAACCAGCTCAAGCAGACCGTACAAGCTCACGCTTTCATGGCTTTAGGAAATCATGAACCAGCTCAAGCAGACCGTACAAGCTCACGCTTTCATGGCTTTAGGAAATCATGAACCAGCTCAAGCAGACCGTACAAGCTCACTCTTTCATGGCTTTAGGAAATCATGAACCAGCTCAAGCAGACCGTACAAGCTCACGCTTTCATGGCTTTATGAAATCATGAACCAGCTCAAGCAGACCGTACAAGCTCACGCTTTCATGGCTTTATGAAATCATGAACCAGCTTAAGCAGACCGTACAAGCTCACGCTTTCATGGCTTTATGAAATCATGAACCAGCTCAAGCAGACCGTACAAGCTCACGCTTTCATGGCTTTATGAAATCATGAACCAGCTCAAGCAGACCGTACAAGCTCACGCTTTCATGGCTTTATGAAATCATGAACCAGCTCAAGGAAACCGCACAAGCTCACACTTTCATGGCTTTATGAAATCATGAACCAGCTCAAGCAGACCGTACAAGCTCACGCTTTCATGGCTTTGTGAAATCATGAACCAGCTCAAGGAGACCGTACAAGCACACGCTTTCATGGCTTTGTGAAATCATGAACCAGCTCAAGGAGACCGTACAAGCACATGCTTTGATGGATTTAGGAAATCATGAACCAGCTCAAGCAAACATTGAAGAAGACGAAGGTGAAGAAATCGACACAACAATGATTTTCAAAGTTTAAAGTCGAAAATGACGAAAGAAATTACACTCCCAAACTACTGCATTGAAGATAATTTAGAAAAGAATCGATAACAAGATAGAACAGGTTCTGGAAGATAACCGATTGGCCAAAGGTACTCGGGATAGCATTAGATAATTACTAGTCGCACAAATAATGGTCTATCAAGGGCGACTACTCATTATCTGCTTTATTGATTACGAGAAATCCTTTGATCAGATCCCCTTGAACAAACTATTTGAGATGCTGCAACAAAAAAGGTGTAGAGAGATCAATCATTATGTTAATCTGGAACATGTCTAACAATCAGGGAGAGATTGTTTCAATCCAATGAGGTCTAAACATTCCCGTGTCAATAAAACAGGGGTACGACATAGTTGCTTGCTTTCACTGAGTCTCTGTAAAGCATATTCTGAGATGATGATGGAAAATGTTTGTCGGGGTTGTAATATGGGTATGGCTTGGCTTGGCTTCGTTCGTTCTCAATCTCCCGCGGTGTGTCGTAGTTTGCAGCTTGACTGCATTATTTGCTCCATTCAGCCCAACACATCTAAATGTATCAAGAATTGTTTAGTAACGGGTTAGCATTCCTTCTCTGATCCCTTATTATTAGCCAGTCTGCTCTGTTGCAGGATCACCACGTGGAGGTGTAGAAGGTTCCTTGAAGCACTGGTACGCTGGCCCTGGCGCCGGCAGACAGCTTTGGGTCGCTGGCGCCTGCATCGCATGTGCTGCTCAGGTTAATAGGGGTATCATAGTCAATGGTGAGAAAAGCAATAGTTGGAAAATCAATAGTAAGAGAGTCAATAGTAAGAAAGTTAATAGTAAGAAAAGTAATGTAAAGAAAGTTAGCAACTAGGAAGTTATTAGTAAGAAATGTAACGGTAAGAAAGTTAACTGTTGGCAAGTTAATGGAATGAAAATTATTGATAAGAAAGTTAATATTAAGAAAGTCAATTGTAAGAAAGTTAATATTAAGAACGTTAATAGTAAGAAAGATAGTGGTAAGAAAGTTAATATTAAGAACGTTAATAGTAAGAAAGATAGTGGTAAGAAAGTTAATAGTAAGAAAGTTAATAGTAAGAAAATAAATGGTAAGAAGTTTAATGGTAAGATAGTTTATGGTAAGAAAGTTAGTGGTATGAACATTAAGGCCATCAAAATTGTCCATGTCCTTGATGGAAATGGAAAGATCATTTACAAAGTTGTCACGGCAGTTTGAAAAAAAATATTGGCAGCACAGCCAAAGTTAGTTTGGATTGAAAATAAACAGCAGGGTCGTCATGTCCAGCATAAAGTCTTCTCGTGACTCAAATCGGCTCCCTTTCACTGGAGGGATGTTCAGCTTGAGGGACAACCACTGATCTGGTCCTTTTCAGCAGTGGGATGTTCATCTTTGGGGACAGCCACTAATCGGTCCCTTTCAGCGATGTGATGTTCAGCTTGGGGGACAGCCACAAATTGGGTCCCTTTCAGTGGGGAAATGTTCAGCCTGGGATACAGCTACTAATCGCACGGAGCCGTATCGGAAGACTGGGGATCCTGACGAACGAGAGGAATGTTTGACACAAAAACATCGGGAGGAAACATTGGACCTGTTCATTTTTTCCTTGAAACCACTCGACTTAAACACGTCTGTTTCATACAGTTCAATACTGACTTTATTGTTTGCATTAATCATGATTATTTCTACAATAATTTGCTTGCCATTGATCAGAAACGTCTGTTTATTGATGGGTTTTGAAATGGGAGATAATTTCCAGATGTAACATTGATACTGTTATCAATCTTTTCTCATAAACAGCTAAACAAACTCTCTAATGATTATTTAAAACACACAAACTTACTGTCGTAGTGCTACCATTATATCTTCCATGATTTAAGTAGCTCTCAATATCCGGCACCACAGCCAGAATCAAGATCAGGAAGATTAACGCAGACATTTCCGTCAGATTTGATGTGACTTCTTCTGTTCCTTTTATTTGTTATTTTGTTTATTGACTGTAGAAAGTTGAACTCGTTGATGTTCTCCTGTTAAAGACAAGAAATCAAAACTTGATGATTTATTTGGTGAGAAATTTGGTGATCAGAGAACGTGTCCATATTGCCATTAATATATATCAGCAATTATGGGACATGCATTGATTCAAATATCGATGGACAATTACTGATAGAAAGACCACATGTTAGAATTTGTTTCTAGTATCAAAATTGTTAACAAATACGTATACTAGAAAAACAATAGAGATAAGTGTAAAACTAGAAAAACAAAAGAGAAAAATGTATAACTGGAAAAACAATAGAGATGAGTGCAAAACTCTAACAACAATAGACACAAGTGTAGACCTAGAAGAAATATAGACACAAGTGTAGACCTAGAAGAACTATCAACACAAGTGTAGACCTAGAAGAACTATCGACACAAGTGTAGACCTAGAAGAACTATCGACACAAGTGTAGACCTAGAAGAACTGTCGACACAAGTGTAGACCTAGAAGAACTATCAACACAAGTGTAGACCTAGAAGAACTATCGACACAAGTGTAGACCTAGAAGAACTATCAACACAAGTGTAGACCTAGAAGAACTATCGACACAAGTGTAGACCTAGAAGAACTGTCGACACAAGTGTAGACCTAGAAGAACTATCAACACAAGTGTAGACCTAGAAGAACTATCGACACAAGTGTAGACCTAGAAGAACTATCGACACAAGTGTAGACCTAGAAGAACTATCGACACAAGTGTAGACCTAGAAGAACTATCGACACAAGTGTAGACCTAGAAGAACTATCGACACAAGTGTAGACCTAGAAGAACTATCGACACAAGTGTAGACCTAGAAGAACTATCGACACAAGTGTAGACCTAGAAGAACTATCGACACAAGTGTAGACCTAGAAGAACTATCGACACAAGTGTAGACCTAGAAGAACTATCGACACAAGTGTAGACCTAGAAGAACTGTCGACACAAGTGTAGACCTAGAAGAACTATCGACACAAGTGTAGACCTAGAAGAACTATCGACAGAAGTGTAGACCTAGAAGAACTATCGACACAAGTGTAGACCTAGAAGAACTATCGACAGAAGTGTAGACCTAGAAGAACTATCGACACAAGTGTAGACCTAGAAGAACTATCGACACAAGTGTAGACCTAGAAGAACTGTCGACACAAGTGTAGACCTAGAAGAACTATCGACACAAGTGTAGACCTAGAAGAACTATCGACACAAGTGTAGACCTAGAAGAACTATCGACACAAGTGTAGACCTAGAAGAACTATCGACAGAAGTGTAGACCTAGAAGAACTATCGACACAAGTGTATACCTAGAAGAACTATCGACACAAGTGTAGACCTAGAAGAACTATCGACAGAAGTGTAGACCTAGAAGAACTATCGACGCAAGTGTAGACCTAGAAGAATTATAGACACAAGTGTAGACCTAGAAGAATTATCGACAGAAGTGTAGTCCTAGAAGAACTATGGACACAAGTGTAGACCTTGAAGAATTATCGACAGAAGTGTAGACCTAGAAGAACTGTCGACACAAGTGTAGACCTAGAAGAACTATGGACACAAGTGTAGACCTAGAGGAACTATAGACACAATTGTTCAACAAAAAAAAATGAGACAACCGGGCTTCTAGAAAAAAAAAAGAATAGAGACAAGTGCAAAACTAGAAAAATAATAGTGACAAGTGTAAAACTTAACAAAAACTAGTAAATACAGTAGAAAGAAGAGTAAAACTAGAGAATTAGAGATAACTGATAATTTAGAAAAAAAATATAGGGATATTTGGTAAACTAGAAGAACAATAGAGACAATTGGTAAACTAGAAATGAGCAATAGAAACAAGTTTATATTTTTTTTTTTTAAATAGAGGCAAGTGAATATTTTTTAAATGGCATAGATGTGTAAAACAATAACGACCTAAAATACAGCAAAGAAAAGAGTAAAACTAGAATACCAAAAGATAAAAGTGTAAAACTAGAAAAAAAAAGAGACAAGTGTGAAATTAGAACAAAACTATATAGACTAGTGGGCGACTAGAAAAACAATACAGACAAGTGTGAAACTTGAAAAACAAAGAGATTCATTGGAAATCTAGACAAACAACAGAGACAAGTGAATAACTAGAAGTACAATATAGACTATTGTAAGACTGGAAAATAATTGAGACGTGTGTAAAGCTAAAAGAACAATAGAGAAAAGTGGTAAACTAGAACAAACAATAACGGCATGTTTTAAACTAGAACAAACAATCACGGCATGTTTTAAACTAGAACAAACAATAACGGCATGTTTTAAACTAGAACAAACAATAACGGCATGTTTTAAACTAGAACAAACAATAACGGCATGTTTTAAACTAGAACAAACAATAACGGCATGTTTTAAACTAGAAAAAACAATCACTTCATGTTTTAAACTAGAACAAACAATCACGGCATTTTTTAAACTAGAACAAACAATCACGGCATGTTTTAAACTAGAACAAACAATCACGGCATGTTTTAAACTAGAACAAACAATCACGGCATGTTTTAAACTAGAAAAAACAATCACGACATGTTTTAAACTAGAACAAACAATCACGACATGTTTTAAACTAGAACAAACAATCACGACATGTTTTAAACTAGAACAAACAATCACGACATGTTTTAAACTAGAACAAACAATCACGACATGTTTTAAACTAGAACAAACAATCACGGCATGTTTTAAACTAGAACAAACAATCACGTCATGTTTTAAACTAGAACAAACAATCACGGCATGTTTTAAACTAGAACAAACAATCACGGCATGTTTTAAACTAGAACAAACAATCACGGCATGTTTTAAACTAGAACAAACAATCACGGCATGTTTTAAACTAGAACAAACTATTGAGACAAGTGGAACATGTTTTTTGTTTTTTAAATTGAGAAACGTGTGAAATTAATAAAAATGTATAGAAATGTGCAAAACTAGAAACACAATAGAAACATGTGGTAAACTAGCAAAAACTAGAGGCAATCGGCAAACTAGAAAAAAGCAATAGACATAAGTGGAAACTAGAAATAAAATAGAGGCAAGTGGTAAGCTAGTAAGAACAATAGAGACAAGTGTTAAACTACAAAAAAGTAATATAGCCAAGTGGTAAATTAGAAAAAAAATAAGAAACAATACAGACATGTTCAAAAAAAGAAAAAAAAACGTTTGGCGGAGACAGAATTCATGGGGACAGATAAAACAGACTAAATTATCAACACAAGGAATACTACAAAGACAGGAAAGAATTGGGCACAGCATTTGTCATTAAAGATACAAATAGACTGTTTGAGACACATTTTTTAAATAAAACAAGGGTATGGCCAGCTGGGTTACTGCACCAATAGAAAAGACACGCGTGGTATGCGAAAAGCAAATCAAGACATGTGGGTTAATTGAAAAACCATAAAGACACGTTTACTACTTGATGGTTAGTAGAGACACGTGAACTCATTTATGGTTAGTAGAGACACGTGGACTATGTGATGGTTAGTAGAGACACGTGGACTACTTAATCGTTAATAGAGACACGTGGACTACTTAATGGTTAGTAGAGACACGTAAACTACTTAATCGTTAATAGAGACGCGTGGACTACTTAATGGTTAGTAGAGACACGTGGACTAGTTGATGGTTAGTAGAGGCACGTGGACTACGTGATGGTTAGTAGAGACACGTGGACTACTTAATCGTTAATAGAGACACGTGGACTACTTAATGGTTAGTAGAGACACGTAAACTACTTGATGGTTAGTAGAGACACGTGGACTACTTAATGGTTAGTAGAGACACGTAAACTACTTGATGGTTAGTAGAGACACGTGGATTACTTGATGGTTAGTAGAGACACGTGGACTACTTGATGGTTAGTAGAGACACGTGGACTACTTAATCGTTAATAGAGACACGTGGACTACTTAATGGTTAGTAGAGACACGTAAACTACTTGATGGTTAGTAGAGACACGTGGACTACTTAATGGTTAGTAGAGACACGTAAACTACTTGATGGTTAGTAGAGACACGTGGATTACTTGATGGTTAGTAGAGACACGTGGACTACTTGATGGTTAGTAGAGACACGTGGACTACTTAATCGTTAATAGAGACACGTGGACTACTTAATGGTTAGTAGAGACACGTAAACTACTTGATGGTTAGTAGAGACACGTGGACTACTTAATGGTTAGTAGAGACACGTAAACTACTTGATGGTTAGTAGAGACACGTGGATTACTTGATGGTTAGTAGAGACACGTGGACTACTTGATGGTTAGTAGAGACACGTGGACTACTTAATCGTTAATAGAGACACGTGGACTACTTAATGGTTAGTAGAGACACGTAAACTACTTGATGGTTAGTAGAGACACGTGGACTACTTAATGGTTAGTAGAGACACGTAAACTACTTGATGGTTAGTAGAGACACGTGGATTACTTGATGGTTAGTAGAGACACGTGGACTACTTGATGGTTAGTAGAGACACGTGGACTACTTAATCGTTAATAGAGACACGTGGACTACTTAATGGTTAGTAGAGACACGTAAACTACTTGATGGTTAGTAGAGACACGTGGACTACTTAATGGTTAGTAGAGACACGTAAACTACTTGATGGTTAGTAGAGACACGTGGATTACTTGATGGTTAGTAGAGACACGTGGACTACTTAATCGTTAATAGAGACACGTGGACTACTTAATGGTTAGTAGAGACACGTAAACTACTTGATGGTTAGTAGAGACACGTGGACTACTTAATGGTTAGTAGAGACACGTAAACTACTTGATGGTTAGTAGAGACACGTGGATTACTTGATGGTTAGTAGAGACACGTGGACTACTTGATGGTTAGTAGAGACACGTGGACTACTTAATCGTTAATAGAGACACGTGGACTACTTAATGGTTAGTAGAGACACGTAAACTACTTGATGGTTAGTAGAGACACGTGGACTACTTAATGGTTAGTAGAGACACGTAAACTACTTGATGGTTAGTAGAGACACGTGGATTACTTGATGGTTAGTAGAGACACGTGGACTACTTGATGGTTAGTAGAGACACGTGGACTACTTAATCGTTAATAGAGACACGTGGACTACTTAATGGTTAGTAGAGACACGTAAACTACTTGATGGTTAGTAGAGACACGTGGACTACTTAATGGTTAGTAGAGACACGTAAACTACTTGATGGTTAGTAGAGACACGTGGATTACTTGATGGTTAGTAGAGACACGTGGACTACTTGATGGTTAGTAGAGACACGTGGACTACTTAATCGTTAATAGAGACACGTGGACTACTTAATGGTTAGTAGAGACACGTAAACTACTTGATGGTTAGTAGAGACACGTGGACTACTTAATGGTTAGTAGAGACACGTAAACTACTTGATGGTTAGTAGAGACACGTGGATTACTTGATGGTTAGTAGAGACACGTGGACTACTTGATGGTTAGTAGAGACACGTGGACTACTTAATCGTTAATAGAGACACGTGGACTACTTAATGGTTAGTAGAGACACGTAAACTACTTGATGGTTAGTAGAGACACGTGGACTACTTAATGGTTAGTAGAGACACGTAAACTACTTGATGGTTAGTAGAGACACGTGGATTACTTGATGGTTAGTAGAGACACGTGGACTACTTGATGGTTAGTAGAGACACGTGGACTACTTAATCGTTAATAGAGACACGTGGACTACTTAATGGTTAGTAGAGACACGTAAACTACTTGATGGTTAGTAGAGACACGTGGACTACTTAATGGTTAGTAGAGACACGTAAACTACTTGATGGTTAGTAGAGACACGTGGATTACTTGATGGTTAGTAGAGACACGTGGACTACTTGATGGTTAGTAGAGACACGTGGACTACTTAATCGTTAATAGAGACACGTGGACTACTTAATGGTTAGTAGAGACACGTAAACTACTTGATGGTTAGTAGAGACACGTGGACTACTTAATGGTTAGTAGAGACACGTAAACTACTTGATGGTTAGTAGAGACACGTGGATTACTTGATGGTTAGTAGAGACACGTGGACTACTTGATGGTTAGTAGAGACACGTGGACTACTTAATCGTTAATAGAGACACGTGGACTACTTAATGGTTAGTAGAGACACGTAAACTACTTGATGGTTAGTAGAGACACGTGGACTACTTAATGGTTAGTAGAGACACGTAAACTACTTGATGGTTAGTAGAGACACGTGGATTACTTGATGGTTAGTAGAGACACGTAAACTACTTGATGGTTAGTAGAGGCAGGTGGACTAATTGATGGTTAGTAGAGACACGTGGACTACTTAATGGTTAGTAGAGAAACGTTATTGCAGGTAACACGTGAAGTACGTTAAGGTTATTCACGGTGACACGCGAGTAACGCTAACGTTGGTAGAGACACGAATACATCATAAAGGTAAGGAGAACTGGCATTTGGACTACTTCAAGATTAGGAGAGGTGATACTTATACTACTTAATAGTTACACTAGAACCGTGGACTAAATACGGTTATATTGATACGTGGATTACTTAAAGTTGATATAGACACGTGGATTTCTTGAAGTTTCGAAGATGTGAGACTTTGACTAATTGAATGTTAATTGAATTGACACGTGGACTTCTTGAACGCTGGTAGAGACACGTGCACTACTTGAATGTTAATATAGGTAATGCGTGGAATAATGAAGGATATTGGGTACACGTGGATTACTTTAAGATTAGGAGATGTGACACGTAGACTACTTGAATGTTAATACATTTATCAAGTGGACTACTTGAAGGTTGATATAAGAATGTGCAATTCTAGAAGGTAAGGAAAGGTTACACGTGGACTATTTATACGTTGGTAGAGCCATGTGGACTACTTGAATATTAAAAGAGGTGACACATTGACTACTTGAAAGTTATAAGACGTTTTAAAGGTTTTGAAGTTTTCTAATGTTGTCAAATTTCGCCCCTGCTCCTGTTGTCCATGCCGCGATGCCATTCTCGAGAACTGGTCTCACTCTTCCAGTGTACAGTTTCTTTAGTATACTTGCGTCTGCTCCCCAGCTTGTGCCAGCAAGTTTCCTCATGATTAGCATTCTTTCTCTGGCTCTCATTCCGTTTCTCTCGATCTGACTTTTCCATGTCATGCGCAGGTCAAATGTGACTCCCAGGCATTTGGGTTGTCGTTTGGCCGCATGTATTTTCCGTTAAGACTTATCTTGGTGTTTTGGGGTTTGTTTGATAGCGATAATATTGTACATGTTCTTTTTTCCTCATTTATTTTGACCAGCCATGAGTTCGTCCACTCCTCGAACGATGTTAGGGCCTGCTGCATCTTCTTCTTCTTATTCTTCTTCTTCTTCTTCTTCTTCTTCTTCGTACGCAGTCAGACAGTAACCATTATTTTTTCGAAAAATGCAGCCGACATCCTGAGGCTGTCGACACTACCATAGAGCTTGTCTAGTGTTGTTACTGGTGATGGCCACATCTGCTCTCTCTGATCCTCGTATGTCGGCACATGCTCAGCGGTCATTTTTCCGGTACCACACGGACATTCGTCGATGCCACCTATCTTCAATTTGTTGAATAATTGGTACCTGAGTCTATTGTGGCCAGTGCGAAGTCTGAAGACCACGACCGGCTCTTCTCTGTTCAACTGGTAATAGGCATCGTTTTTGGTGTAGCCAGTATGTTCGGTTTCACATTTGGTCATGTACCTAGCTTTAATAAGCCGTTTTGACTGTTCTTATGTCATACTAGTATCAGGTTGTGGTAGTTTTGCACTTTATTTTGCCAGTCTGTCTGCTTCCTCGTTGCCTTGGATGTTGCAGTGAGATGGGACCCACTGCACCACTACTCTTGTTGGTGCAGCCTGCTGGCATAGTTGACAGAGTACTGCTCTTAGATCATTAGGTTCAGTATTTTTCTGGCTTTTTAGTGCTGTGACTACGGCCAGTGCATCTGTCAGCAGGACTATGTGGCTTTCATTCCTTTTACCTGTCACCATTTCTTCCACTGCCGCCGTCAGTGCCTCTGCCTCCGCTCTGATATTGATTGTGTATTTTCCAGTAGCGAATGCCAGTGTTATTTTTCTGCTATTTGGTAGGCTCAGAAATGCTCATTCTGTGTTGTTTTTGTTACGGAACCGTCGGTGTATGCATGGGTGCAGTCCATGCTTGGGTAGTTTTCCGTAATGTAACTCAGGGTAGTATCTCTTCTTTCTTTTTCAGACTGACAGTTTTTGTTTCTAATACCTGGTATATTTTCTACCACCTCTGGAAATATTAACTGCCTCTAGGTAGGTTTTCATACAGTAAGGATGGACTGTGGTGTTGTTAGTGCGTTCATGGGCTTTTCGTGCATCTTCGCTTTGGCTATTTCTGCAAAGTTTCTTCGCTTTAGTTTCCCACTTCCGAAATTGTTTAGTCTCTGGTGCATTGGGTGTTCAGTCAGTCTTCTGAGTATATCTGATTGCAGCTGGGCTATGCAGTCTCTTCTGTCGGCCATGGATTGCAGTTTTGTAATCTTTTCAAGTTCTACAATTGGCCTACCTTCATGCCTCCTGTTATAACTCTCATGGCTTGGTTTTGGAGTTTGCTGCTGCATCTGATTACTTGCAATATTGAGATTCTTTTCAGAGGTCCACATAGCCAGTTCGTCTGCAAACATGGAGATGTGGACTCTTCTTGGTTTATTCTCTGTGATGTTATTTATATACACCAGGAAGAGTGTGGGTGACAGTACTTCCCCTTGGGGTACTCCCTGCTCAAGTGTCACCTTTTTGCTCATCTGCCCTTGTACTTGAACTCTGGCTGTTCTGTTTTTGAGGTAGTGGCTGATCCATCTGTACATTTTCCCACAAACTTCACTTATTTGTATCTTGACTTTAAATCCTTCTTTCCACACCTTGTCAAATGCCTCCTCTAAATCCACCCACATCGCTACTGTGTGTTTTTTATCCTCGTAAGCATCCTCTATTCTTTAGGCTATGATCCTCAGTGGTTCTGTGCTGTCTAAATCCTGCTTGCTGTGGAATTTGGCCAAACCCCAGCAGCATTTCGTTTTTTACGACGTATCTTCCGGGCGATTTCTTTTTCTTTAGAGTTCTCATGGCCTCTTCCAGTTCATTCATTGTTAATTTTGCCATCATATGCCCTTATGGTGCCATTTTGATGTTGTCGTGGCTCTTTTGTTCTTCGTTAATGTATGTATGCCTATTTGTAGGCACATCAATGTGGTTTGCTCTGGCACAATGCTCTATAAAGGCTTTTGCAGCTTTTTTTCCAGTGAGCATGTTGTCACCCTGCTTGATGGTAATTTGTTTGTTTGATGGAGTTTCGTCATTCATGGCTCTGACTAACTTCCATAGTTTGTTCCCTTCTTTATCTAAATTGAGGCTTTCTGTTTTGTTTTTCCAACTGTTTTTTGTTTTTTGGTTTATAGTGTATTTGTATTTCGCAGTGATGGCCTTGAGGGCGATATTTGCTTCCACAGATTGCTCTATCTCTCTCTCTCTCTCTCTCTCTCTCTCTCTCTCTCTCTCTCTCTCTCTGCCATGTTCCTAGCATTTCAGACTTCGTCTTCCGCTTTCTGCAATTCATCATTCCAATAGGGCTTGTAGTTTTTCCTTGCCCCTATTGGGAGGGTTTCAGTGGCTGCCTGCATTATTGCTTTCCTTAGGCTTTCCACCATGGGTTTCATATTGTTATTCCGTGCGTTCATGGTTTCATCTGTCCATCTGTCAGGTTTGCAAATCTTTCCCAGTCGGCTCGTTTATAGTTCCAACGTGGGACCGGTTTTATTTCCTGCCGGCCTACTTCCATATCAACTTCTAGCCTATTTTGCCCGTGGTCGCTACCTGCCAATTGATTTAGCACCTGGCGGTCCATTTTGTGGTGAATATCCCCCGTGGAAAAGGCCAAGTCTGGAGTAGAGACACGTCGACTACTTGAAGGTTATGAGTGGTGATTCATGGACGACTTGACAGTTAGGACATGTGGCACTAGGACTACCTGTTTGTTATTAGAGGTGTCACGTGAACTACTTCAAGTTTAATAGAGGTGGATAATGGACTTCGTGCAGGTTACTCGAAACACGTGGACTAAGGATGGTTTTCAGAGACTCGTCATTTACTTGAAAGTTGGTAAATACACGTTGATTACTTGAATAGTAATGTAATTGATAGGTGGATTACTTAAAGGTAAGTCGAGGCGACCTGATCTCTACTTGAAAGGTATTAGAGACAGGTGGACTACTTGAAGGTTAGTCGAGGTGACCCGTTCTCTACTTGAAAGATGTAAGATACACCTGGATTACTTGAATAGTAATATAATTGACATGTTAACTACTTGAAGGTAAGGAGAGGGGACCCGTTCTCTACTTAAAAGTGACAAGAGACAAGTGGACTACTTGAATAGTAAGATAATTGACTGGTGGACTACTTGAAGGTTAGTCGAGGCGACCCGTTCTCTACTTAACAGTTGGTAGATACACGTGGATTACTTGAAAAGTAATATAATTGACAGGTGGACTTCTTGAAGGTAAGGAGAGACACGTGGACTACTTGAATGTTAGCCAAAGCACTTGAACTAAGGAAGGATTTTAGAGACACCTGAACTACTTGAACGTTGGTAGAGACACGTGGATTACTTGAATGTTAAAAGAATTGGCAGGTGGACTACTTGAAGGTTTATAGAGGCATTTGAAATTCTAGAAGATTAGGACAGATTACACGTGGACTATATAAACGTTAGTAGCAACAGGTGGACTACTTGAAGGTTATCACAGGTGACACGTATACTGCCTGAAAGTTGGTAGCGACTCGTAGACTACTTAAATGTTAGCAGAGTTAACAATTGGGCTACTTGAATATTGGTATAGACACGTGAACTACTGGGAGGTTAGGAGAAGTGACACGCAGACTACTCGATAGTTAGATGAGGTGACAAATGGACTACTTGAAAGTTGGTATAGACACGTGGAATACTTGACGTTTTAAAAGAGGTGGCACCTGGACTACTTGAAGGTTAGTATATGCCACACATAGTTTACTTGGAGATTAGTAGAGATGTCCCGCAGGCTACTGATTAGTTGTTAGAGACACGCGGACTACTTGAAAGTCATTAAAGACACGTGAACAACTTGAAGGTTATTAGAGATACGTGGACTATTTAAAGTTTAGCAGAAGAGAAACGTCGACAATTTGAAAGTTAGTCGAGATACGTGGACTACGTGAATGTTTATTAACACATGTATTACTTGAAGTTTAGTAGACACTTTGATTACTTAAATGTTGGTAGATCAGGTAGACTAATTGAAGGTAAATAGAGGACAAATTTGGACTACTTAAAGGTTGGTACACACATGGACTACCCGAAAATTTTGAGAACCACGTAGACTACTTGGAGGTTAGTAGACACATTGTCTACTTGAAGGTTATTAGAGACACTTTTGATAGTTAGTAGAGGAGATACGTGGACTACTTAAAAGTTGGTAGAAACAAGTGGACTACTTTAAACTTAAATTAAGTTGCACGTGGACTACTTGAAGGTTTGTAGAGACAAGTGGACTACTTTAAGGTGAGGAGAGGTAACACATGGACTGCTTGAAAGTTGGTAGAGGGGACACGTAGACTACTATACAGTTAGTACCACCAAGTGGAATACTTGAAGGTTATAAAAGTGTCACGTGAACTACTTGAAGGTTATTAGAGGTGTTACGTGGACTACGTACAAATTAATTTATTATACGCGTTGACTACTTCAAAGTTAGTAGAAGTGACACGTAGACTGTTTGAAGACAAGTAAATGATACACACATACTACTTGAAGGTTAGTATATGCCATCCGTAGGCTACTTACAAGTTACTTGAGACACGTTGACTACTTTAAGTTTAGTGGAAATGCGTGACCTACTTACATTTTATTAGAGACACTCTGACTACTTCAAGGATAATGGAGGCGCGTGGACTTGTTGAGAGTTATTTAAGACACGTGGACTACGTGGAGCTTAGTTGATATACATAGACTGCTTGAAGATTATTAGAGACACGCGGACTACTTGAAGGTTTGTATATTTGACATGTGCAGTACGTAACGATCAATAGAGTCATACGTAGACTACTTTAAGGTTAGGAAAAGTGACACGTGGACTACTTGAATCTTAGCATATAAGACACCTGGGCTAATAGAAGGTTAGGATATGTGACACGTAGACTACTTAAATGTTAGTTCAGATGCGTGGACTAATTGAAGGTTGTAAGAAACGCGCGGACTATTTTAAGATTATTAGAGGCAAGTGGGCTACTACGTTTATAGCGACACATGGATTACTTGAAGGTTGGTAGAGGTTTGGATTACTTGAAGGCTGGTAGAGGTTATACGCTGATTTTTTGAAGGTTGATATAGCAATGTAAAATATGTAAAGGTTAGGAAATATGAAACGTGGACTATTTGAAAGATGGTACACACACGTAGACTTTTTGAAGGTTATGAGAGGTGACACGTGGACTACTTGAAGTTTAGGAGAGGTAACACGCAGACTGCTTGAAAGTTGGTAGAGACACGTGGACTACTTTAAGGTTAGTAGATACGTGCATTATTTGAAGGTAAGAAGAGTAAAAACAAGGACTACTTGTAAAGTATTTTAAGGTTAGCAGATCGCGTAGACTACTTGAAGGTAACTATACAAAAAACATGGACAACTTAAAGGTTAGTAGACACATGGTCTATTTGAACGGTATTAGAGACACGTGGACTATATGATAGTTAGCAGGGGAAACACTTGGACTACTTGGAGGTTAGTAGAAGTGAAACGTAGAATACATGAAGGTTAGACAACGTACACGGGAACTACTTTGAAGGTTAGTAGAGGTGACACGTGACTTAAAATCTATTAGAGAGACGTGTACTACTTAAAGATTATTAGAGACACGTGGTCTACGTGAAAGTTAGTAGAAGTGACACGTTGATTTAATGAAAGTTGGTAGAGACACGAGAGTTTATTGTATGTTAGAAGAGGTGGCACGAGGACTACTTGAATGCTAATATAGGTTACACGTGGAGTACTTAATGGTTTTTAGAAACACGATGACTACTTGTAGGTAAACTTGGACAAGTTGACTACTTGAAGATTACTCGAGACACGTGAACTAATGACGGTTATTAGAGACACGTGGATACTTGAAAGTTGGTTGAGATATGTGGTCTACTGAAGGTAATTGGAAACAGGTGGACTATTTGAAGAATTGTAGAAGAGACACGTTGACTACTTGAAGGTTATTACAGGTGACACGTATACTACCTGAAAGTTGGTAGCGACTCGTGGACTACTTAAATGTTAGCAGAGTTAAGAAGTGGGCTACTTGAATGTTGGTACACGCCAACATTGTAAAATGACTGACATACTGAGAGCACTTTCGTTGGGTCTTATATGGAACGTGTGCTGGTATTAGACCCACTGAAGACTGGTTAGTTTTTACCCTGTTAATGAAAGAGCGTCTTCTACGGTAATCCTGCTTAATCCTACACAAATTGCAGGTTTCAGACACTTCCCTATAAGAGACAACTCTGACCAAAAACAACTGCTGCCTGGACTACTTGAATGTTGGTACACACATGGACTACTTGAACATTTTGAGAACCACGTAGACTACTTGGAGGTTAGTAGACACATTGCCTACTTTGAGGTTATTAGAGACACGTTTGATAGTTAGTAGCGTAGAGAAGTGGACTTCTTCAAGATTAGATGAAGTGAAACGTCTACTAACATTTAAAGGTTAGTAGAAATAACTTGCGACCTACTTAAAAGTTATATGAAACACGTGTACTACTTGAAGGTTAGTAGATGTAACGTGCGACCTACTTAAAAGTTATATGAAACACGTGTACTACTTGAAGGTTAGTAGATGTAACGTGCGACCTACTTAAAAGTTATATGAAACACGTGTACTACTTGAAGGTTAGTAGAAGTAACGTGCGACCTACTTAAAAGTTATATGAAACACGTGTACTACTTGAAGGTTAGTAGAAGTAACGTGCGACATACTTAAAAGTTATATAAAACACGTGTACTACTTGGAGGTTAGTAGTGGCACGTGGCCTACATGGAAGTTACTGGATGCAAGTGGATCCTTTTAAAGTTATTAGAGACACGTGGTCTACCTGAAAGTTGGAAGCGACAAGTAGACTATTTACAAGTTAGGAGAGGTGACACGTGGACTACTGTAAGGTTAGGAGACGTGATTCGCTGACTACTTGCTAGTTAGGAGAGGTGACACGTAGACTAATTGAAAATTGGTACAAGCACGTGGCATACTTAAAGGTTAAGAGAAATGGCACGTGGACTACTTGAAGGTTAGTATATCTGACACAATGACTACTTAAAGGTTAGTAAAGGTAGGCCGTGGGTTACTAAAACGTTATTATAGATGCGTGACTACTTGAGGGTTAGTGCAGCTGCATAGTAGTTGGAGACTTCAACAGTCACTCGGAGAGATGGGGATACTCGGACACAGACAACAGAAGTAATGAAGTTTAAACATTTTAGGTAGACACAAATCTCTATCTTGTCTATAGGCAAGAGGATAGCCGTAGCTTCTATTCTAGAACATGGCACACCACCTCTACTTCAGATTTGGAATTTTCCACGGTGGATATTCACCACAAAATAGAAGGCAAGGTGCTCAACCAGGTAGCGACCACAAGCAAATTAGGTTAGAAGTTGATATGGAAGTAGGCCCACAGAAATAAAAACCGCTCCCTCGTTGGAACTATAAACCAGCCGACAGGGACATATTTGCAATCCTGACCTGCGAAACATTAACACACGGAAAAACAACATGAAACCCATCGCGAAAAGCCTAAGGAAAGCAATAAAGCAGGCAGCCACCGAAACCATCCCAAGAGGGGCAAGGAAAAACTACAAACCTTATTGGAATGACGAATTGCAGAAAATTAAAGACGAAGTCTCAAATGCTAGGTACATGGTAGAGAGAGAACATTCTATGGAGGCAAATATCACCATCAAGGCCACCACGGCGAAATACAAATACACTCTAAACCAAATAACAAGAGACAGCTGGAAAAAAAAAACAGAAAGCCTCAATTTAGACAAATACGGGAACAAACTATGGAAGTTAGTCAGAGCCATGAACGACGAAACTCCATCAAATAAATAAATTACCATCAAGCAGGGCGACAACATGCTCATTGGAAAAAAAATCTGCAAACGCTTTTATAGAACATTATGCCAGAGCAAACCACATTGATGTTCCTACAAATAGGCATACATACATTAATGAAGAACAAGAGATGCATGACAACATCAATATGGCACCAGAGGAGCACATGATGATAAAACTAGCAATGAATGAAATAGAAGAGGCCATGAGAACTTTAAGGAAAAAGAAATCGCCCTGAAAAGATGGGGTAAAAAACTAAATGCTGATGGGGTTGGGCCAAACAGCAATTACAAAGTTACTATCAGTCCTGAACCAAAGCTGGAAAAGCGGTATTGTACTACAGGGATGGAAAGATGCTGTAAGTACACCAGTACCAAAGAAAGGAAAAGAAAGAACTGATCCAAATGGATACAGGCCCATCAGTCTACTGAGCTGTGTAGGAAAACTGATCAAGCAAAGGATAAATACCAGACTGATGTGGCATCTGGAAGAAAAACACATACTAATTCCACAGCAAGCAGGCTTTAGACAGCACAGATCCACTGAGGATCAGATCACTCTTATAGCACAATAAATAAAGGATGCTTAATAGGAGAAAAAACACACAGTAGCGGTTTGGGTGGTTCTAGAAAAGTCATTTGACAAGGTCTGGAAAGAGGGACTTAAAGTCAAGCTACGAAGAAGTGAAGTTTGTTAGAAAATGTACAGATGGATCAGCCACTACCTCAAAAATAGAAAAGCAAGAGTTCAAGTTCAAGGGCATATGAGCAAAAAGGTGACACTTGAGCAGGGAGTACCCCAAAGAGGAATACTGTCACCCACACTATTTCTAGTGTATATAAATAACATCACTTATAATATACCAAGAAGAGTCCACAGCTCCATTTTTGCAGACGATCTGGCTATGTGGACCTCTGAAAAGAATATCACGATAGCAAGTAATCGGATTCAGCAGGCCCTAACATCGCTGGAAGAGTGGGCGAACTCATAGCTGGTCAAAATAAATGAGGAAAAACCAACATGTACGATATTCTCGCTTTCAAACAAACCCGAAAAAACCAAAATAAGTCTTAACGGCAAATATCTGCGACCAAACGACAACCCAAACTACCTGGGAGTCACATTTGATCGGCGCGTGCAGTTGAAAAATATAATCGAGAGAAACCGAATGAGAGCCAGAGAAAGAATGGCAATCATGTGGAAATTTGCTGGCACAAGCTGGGGAGCAGACGAAAGTATACTAAAGAACGTGTACACTGGAAGAGTTAGACCAGTTCTCCAGCATGGCATTGCGGCATGGACAACAGCTGCAAAGGCGAACTTTGACAAAATTAGCAAACTCCAAAACCAAGCCATGAGAGTTATAACAGGAGGCATGAAGTCAACGCGAATCGTAGAACTGAAAAAGATTACAAAACTGCAATCCATGACCGACAGAAGAGACTGCAAGCACAGCAGCAAGCACAACAACTCAGAAGACTGACAGACCTTCCAATGCATAGGAGACTAAATATTTTTGGAAATTGGAAATTAAAGTGGAGAAACTTTGCAGAAATAGCCAAATCAAAGATGAACGAAGACCCTATGAACGCACTAACAACACCAAAGCCCATCCCTACTGTACGCAAACCTACCTGGAGGCAGCATATATTTCCATAGGTGGTAGAAAATATACCAGGTATTGGAAACAAGCACAGCCTGACTGAAAAAGACAGAAGAGACATAACCATGAGGTACATAACGGAAAACTACCCAAGCATGGACTGGACTCATGCATACACCGACGGTTCTGTAACAAACACAACACAGAACGGAGGGGTAGGGGTATTCCTGAGCCTACCAAATGGTAGAAAAATAACAGTGTCAGTGGTACAGTGGGTTCCATCACACTGTAACATCCAAGGCAACGAGGAGGCAGACATACTGGCAAAATAAAGTGCAGGACTACCACAACCAGATACTAATGTGACATACGAAGAGTCAACACGGCTTATTATAGCTAGATACATGACCAAATGAGAAACAGAACACACTGGCTACACAAAAAACGATGCCAATTATCAGTTGAACAGAAGAGAGCAGGTCCTGGTCTTCAGGATTTGCACTGGCCCCAATAGACTGAGGTACCACCTATTAAATAAATTGAAGATAGGTGGCACTGACGAATGCTCGTGCGGTACTGGGAAAATTACCGCTGAACATCTGCTCCAAAACTGACCGACATACGAGGATCAGAGAAAGCGGATGTGACCATCACCAGTGGCAAAACTAGACAAGCTCTATGGCAGTGTCGACAGCCTCAGGATGACCGCTGTTTTTTTCGAAAAAATAAAGGTTGACGTCTGACAGCGTACGAAGAAGAAGAAGAAGAAGAAGAAGAAGAAGAAGAAGAAGAAGAAGAAGAAGAAGAAGAAGAAGAAGAAGAAGAAGATATACGTGGACTATTTAAAGCTGAGCAGAAGAGAAACGTAAACAATTTGAAGGTTAGTCGAAATATGTGGACTACATAAATGTCATATGAGTTACGTGTACTACTAGAAGGGTATAATAGATAGGCAAACTGTTTGAAGTTTAGTAGATTTTACACCAGGAGTACGTAAAGATTAATAATTGTGACACATGGACTACTTCACGGTTAATAGAACTGACATGAGGATTATTTAAATGTTATTATAGACACGTGGAGTACTTGAATTTTAATACATATGCGTTGACTACATGAAGGTTATTAGAGACACGTGGACTTCTTGAAAGTTTAAAGCGACACGTGGACTATTTGAAGGATGATAGAGGCATGCACAATATGTGATAATTATGAGAGATGGCACGTGGACTACTTGAATGTTGGTAGAGGCACGTGGACTACTTAAAGGACTGGCAAGGTGGTATGTGACTACATACAGTTTAAGTGAGGTCATACGTGGACGACTTGAAAATTGGTAGAGACACGTAGACTACTAATATAAGTGACATGTATTCTACTTGAAGGTTACTAGACACACAAAGACTACTTGAAGCTAAGGAGAGACACGCGGAGTACTTGAAGGTTATTCGACGCACGTGGACTAATAACGGTTTTAAGAGACACGTGAAATACTTGAAAGTTGGTAGAGACACGTGGATTACTAAAATGGTAAGCTAAATGACACGTGAACTACTTGAACGTTGATAGAGGCATGTGGAATTCTTGAAGGTTAGGGAATGTTACACGTGGACTACCTAAACGTTGGTAGAGACACATGGACTACTTTGAGGTCAGGAGAAGTTGCCACGTGGACTACTAGAAGGTTGTTACAGGTGACACGTGGACTACTATACGGTTATTACAGGTGACACATGGACTACTATAAGGTTATTGCAGGTGACACGTAGACTACTTAAAGATTATTACATGTGACACGTAAACTACTAGAAGATTATTACAGGTGACACGTAAACTACTAGAAGGTTATTACAGGTGACATGTAGACTACTTGAAGGTTATTACATGTGACACGTGGACTACTATAAGGTTATTGCAGGTGACACGTAGACTACTTAAAGATTATTACATGTGACACGTAAACTACTAGAAGATTATTACAGGTGACACGTAAACTACTTGAAGGTTATTACATGTGACACGTGGACTACTAGAAGGTTATTACAGGTGACACGTGGACTACTATAATGTTATTGCAGGTGACACGTAGACTACTAGAAGGTTATTACAGGTGACACGTGGACTACTAGAAGGTTATTACAGGTGACACGTGGACTACTATAAGGTTATTGCAGGTGACACTTAGACTACTAGAAGGTTATTACAGGTGACACGTGGACTACTATAAGGTTTTTGCAAGGGACACGTAGACTACTTGAAGGTTATTACATGTGACACGTAAACTACTAGAAGGTTATTACATGTGACACGTGGACTACTAGAAGGTTAATGCAGGTGACACGTAGACTACCTGAAAGTTGGTAGCGACACGTGTACTACTGGAAGGTTAGGAGAGGTAACAAGTGGGCTACTTAAATGTTGGTACGGACACGAGAACTACGGGAAGGTTAGGAGAGGTAACAAGTGGGCTACTTAAATGTTGGTACAGACACGTGAACTACTGGAACGTTATGAGAGGTAACAAGTGGGCTACTTAAATGGTGGTACAGACTGGTGAAATACTGGAACTTTAGGAGAGGTAACAAGTGGGCTACATAAATGTTGGTACAGACACGTGAAATACTGGAACGTTAGGACAGGTAACAAGTGGATTACTTAAATGTTGGCACAGACACGTGAACTACTGGAACGTTAGGACAGGTAACAAGTGGATTACTTAAATGTTGATACAGACACGTGAACTACTGGAACGTTAGGAGAGGTAACAAGTGGGCTACTTAAATGTTGGTACAGACACGTGAACTACTGGAAGGTAAGGAGAATTGACACGCGGACTACTTGAATGTTAGGAGAGGTGGCACGTGGACTGCTCGAAGGTTTGTAAAAGAGATACGTTGACTACTTAAAGACTAGCATATGCGACACAATGACAACTTAAAGGTTAGTAAAGGTAACCCGTAGGCTACTTAAAGGTTATAAGAGACACGTGGACTACTTGAAAGTTATTAGAGATAGGTACACTATTTAAAGGTTAGCAGAAGAGACACGTGGACTATTTGAAGGTTAGTCGAGATACATGGACTACTTGAAGGTGTACAGAGATACATGAACTACTTAAAGGTTTATAGAGACACGTAGACCCCTTGAAGTGTAGTAGCTTTGACACGTGGAGTACGTAAAGATTAATAGGCATGACACGTGGACTACTTTAAGAATAATGTAAGTGACACGCGGACTAATTAAATGTTTTTAGAGACACTTAGACTACTTGAATGTTAGTACAGATGCATGGATTTCATGAAAGTTATACAAAATACGCGGCTTTTTTGTAGGTTAGTAGAGGCACGTGGCTTACTTGAAAGTTTATAGCGACACGTGGATTACTTTAATATTAGTAGAGGTGATAGGTTGACTTCCTTTAGGTTGATAGAGGCATGTACAATATGTGACAATTAGTGGTAGAGGCACGTGGATTACGTTAAGGTTACCAGCGGTGACACGTGGACTACTTGAAGGTTTTTAAGACGTGACACGTAGACTACTTAAAGGGTAATAGAGGTAACAAGTGGACTATTTGAAGGTTTTTTGAGGTGCCGCGTAGATAACGTGCAAGTCGGTAGAGACAGGAATCCGTCTTAAAGGGTAAATATATGTTACATGTCAACTACTTGAACGTTGGTAGAGATAAATGGACTACTTGAAGGTTTGTAGAGGTGACACGTGGACTACATCAAGTTTAGGATAGGTGATACGAAGACTACTTGCAGGTTTTAAGTGGTAGCATGCAACCTACTTTTATGTTAATATAGGTGAATAATGGACTTCTTGAAGGTTGGTCGAGACACGTGGACTACGTTAAAGTTATTATACAGGTAAGTAGAGGATAAACATGGGCATCTTTGAGGTTAGTAGGCAAGTGGTGCACTTATATGTTGGTAGATCATGTAGACTACTTGAAAGTAAATAGAGGAAAAACGTAGACTTCTTGAAGGTTTGCAGACACATTGGGTAATTGCAATTTTTTAGAATCACTTAGACTTATTGGAGCTTAGTAGACACATTTACTACTTGAAGGTAATCAGAGACAAATGCACTTTTTGATAGTTATTAGAGATGACACGTGGACTACTTTATAGTTAGCAAAAGTGAACGTCTAGTAACATTTAAGAGTTAGGAGATGTAACATGCGCCTACTTAAAAGTAAAAAGAAACACTTAGACTACTTAAAAGTTACTGGAGAAAAGTGGATTACTTAGAGGTTATTAGAGACACGTGGCCTACTTGAAAGTTGGTAGCGACACGTGGACTATTTAAACGTTGGGAGAGGGGACAAGTGGGCTACTTGAATGTTGGTACAGACACGTTAACTACTGGAAAGTTAGGAGACGTGACACGAGGAGAACGTGAAAGTTAGGATGGGTGACAGTTGGACTATTTGAAAGTCGATACAGCAACGTAGAATACTTGAAGATTAAGATAGTTGGCACGTAGACTACTTGAAGGTTATTAGAGGTGAAACGTGGACTACTTGAAGATTAGTAGACAAGTAGAATAGTTGAATCTATGTAGAGGAAAAAAAAGACACCTTCAAGATTAGAAGCCACGTGGACTACTTGAAGGTTGATAGAAGTGTAACGTTGAATTCTTGAAGGTTGCTAGGGGCATGCGAAGTACTTGAAGGTTAGGAGAGGTGAAACATGAACAACTTGAAAGTTATTACAGGTGACACGTGAACTACTTGAAAGATGGGAGAGACACGTGGATTACTTGAAAAATAGGAGAGCTGAAGCGTGGACTTCTTGAAAGTTATTCGAGCTAAAACGTGGATAAAGAGAAATTTGGTAGAGACAAGTAGACTTCTTTGAGGTGAGGAGAGGTGACAAGTGGTCTAGTTAAATGCTGGTACAGTTACGTATACTACTGAAAATTAAGGAGACGTGACACGTGGACTACTTTAAAGTTAAGAGAGGTGAAACGTGGACTAATTTAAAGTTTTAACAGCCTTGTGGAATACTAGAATGTTAAGAGAGGTGGCACGTGGACTACTTAGAGATTATTAGAGGCGACGCGTGAACCACTTGAATATTAGTAGACAAGTGGAATATTTGAAATTAAGTAGATGAAAAAATAGATTACTTCAATGTTACGTTGACTTCTTGAATGTAATGAGAAATGAATCCTGGACTACTTCAAAGTTATTACAGGTGACACGTGAAATACCTGAAAGATGGAGGAGGCACGTGGATTACTGGAAGGTTAATATAGGTGACACGTTAATTACTTGAAATGTATAAGACGGGACACGTGGACTACTTAAAGGTTAGAAAAGGTGACACGTTGACTAATTGCAAATTAAGAGAGGTTATACGTGGTCTACTTGAAAGTTTGTTCAGTAACGAGGTCTACTTGAAGGTAATGAGTAGTGACAAATGGACTACTTAGAAGTTAGGACAGGTGCCACTAGGACTACTGGGTGGTTATTAGATGTGACACGTGGACTACTTAAAAGTTACTAGAGCTGGTACGTGGACTAACTGAAGGTTATTAAAGGTGATACGTGGACTATTTAAATGTTAATAGAGGTCACTAATGGACTACTTGAAGGTTGGTGACACGTAGACTTCTTAAGAGTTAGGAGAGGTGATACGTGGACTACTTGAAAGTTCGTAAAGACACATGTACTACTTCAAGGTTATGAGTGGTGACATATGCACTACTTGAATGTTACGACATGTTATACATGGAGAACTTGAAGGTTAGTATAGATACGTGGACTACTTGAAGGTTAGTAGACACACTGTGACTATTTTAAGCTCATTGTAGACACGTTTAATGATCGGTTTTCTGAGACAACTGGTATTGTTTAGTGTATGGTAAAAACACCTGGTCTATCAAAAAACTAGTAGAGACACCTGGACTATCAGAAAACCAGTAGAGACACCTGGACGATCAGAAAACCAGTAGAGACACCTGGACTATCAAAAACCCAATAAATACACATCGATTATCACTTAGCCAGTAGATCAACCTGGATTATATGGAAGCCAGTAGACATATGGAATTACACAAAGCCAGTAGAGACACTTGGGCTATCAGAAAGTCATTAGAGACACATGGACTATTAGGAAGCAAGTAGAGACACATGGACTATCAGAAAGCCAGTAGAGACAGCTGGACTTTCACGAAGCCAGTAGAGACACTTGGACTATCAGAAAGCCAGTAGAGACACCTGGAATATCAGAATATCATTAGAGACACATGTACTATCAGAATGCCAGTAGAGACACCTGGAAAATCAGACATCCAGGAGAGACACCTGGTCTATCAGAAAGCCAGTAGAGACACCTGGACTATCAGAATATCATTAGAGACACATGTACTATCAGAATGCCAGTAGAGACAACTGTACTATCAGAAAGCCAGTAGAGACACCTGTACTACCAGAATGCCAGTATAGACACATGTACTATCAGAAAGCTAGTAGAGACACCTGGTCTATCAGAAAGCCAGTAGAGACACATGTACTATCAGAATGCCAGTAGAGACACCTGTACTATCAGAATGCCAGTAGAGACACCTTTACTATCAGAAAGTCAGTAGAGACACATGTATTATCAGAATGCCAGTAGAGACACATGTACTATCAGAAAGCAAGTAGAGACACATGTACTATCAGAAAGCCAGTAGAGACACCTGTACTATAAGAAAGCCAGTAGATACTCCTGTACTATCAGAAAGCCAGTAGAGACACCTGTACTATCAAAAAGCCAGTAGAGACAAATGTACTATCAGATAGCCAGTAGATACACCTGTACTATCAGAAAGCCAGTAGAGACACCTGTACTATCAGAAGGCCAGCAGAGCTACACATAATTACAGACGAATATCGTCGAGACAACAATTAGTCAAACCATCTAGTGGGGACTCGAGATAGACAGACAACACAAGTTGAGACATTCAAAGAACAATCTATACACACGGAGCACGTGAGAGACACTCCCAGACAGGTGAGAACATGTACATACACGCTCTCACAAGAGATAATACCTTGGTCTGTGAAGACAGAAGTATAAATAGAGACTGGTACACGTGTCGATATTGATCACCTGAGACTTAATGTGCGGTACTTAATTTTGTAGGTAATCAATGTGTTGGATTTAACTGTCCATATATTTATGTTTTCACTCCACTAATAGATATCCATCATTGTTTATGACAAAAGAGGAACATTTTGATGATCTATAAAACAATTGTATGAGGCGACATATGTACTTTAGGGAACTGCTGACGTGGTCTAATATACTTGTCAAGTGTTTGTTACTGACACACACGAGGGCCCGTTTTCTCAAAATGGGAGGCTGGACAGGCACACATCGATAGTTTATTGATCTGTTAGTCTTTACGTTGATGATTCAACGTCGTCAACAATAAATGTGTTAACCTTAATTGTTCAATGATTGATGTTTATTATTGGCTAATTAAGGGAGAGTCTTTTTACGTGATGGCGAGAATCGATTTCAGATCTACATAACTGCTGTAAAAGGTGACATGTGTCTGTGACGTCACATTAGATGTGGCGACTTGATTTTCTTTATCTGAAGCTCCCTACGGAGGCATGGGGCCGATTCTTCAGTTGTCTTTGTCACAGAAAGACTCATGTAAATATTTGACACGTGGAATTTAGGTATCAGACCCCAGGTATATACGTAAGATATGATAGTCTGATAGACAACTATTTCAGTCACGTGATCTACTAAAAAGGTATCTAACGTAGGTCAGGTAAAAACGTCCTGATCAGCCAATGTTAGTCAGGGTCAGGTAAAACATGCTGATCAGGGAATGTTTGTCAGGGTCAGGTAAAAC
The DNA here is from genome assembly GCA_036924085.1 of Ariolimax columbianus. Classification (NCBI taxonomy): domain Eukaryota; kingdom Metazoa; phylum Mollusca; class Gastropoda; order Stylommatophora; family Arionidae; genus Ariolimax; species Ariolimax columbianus. The sequence goes on from JAVGWX010000023.1 coordinate 5,799,380, forward strand.
ATGCTGATCAGACAATGTTAGTCAGGGTGAGGTAAAACATGCTGATCAGCTAATGTTAGTCAGTACCTAGTAAAACATGCTGATCAGCTAATGTTAGTCAGTACCTAGTAAAACATGCTGATCAGCCAAAGCTAGTCAGGTTCAGGTAAAATATACTGACAAAGACTACCTCCTTACTTCCTCATAGAAACGGGCTGTTTTGTATTTAGCCTGGCTCAGGAGGTGGGCGAATCCACGTGGTCTCCGTAGTAATGAGCGACATTAATTAAAAGTCAAGTGCAGCACAACTCCCTGGAGGAGCCCGATCGGATTGTGACCGCCAGCTAACCCTCAAAGTAACGCTACTTTTGCGACGCACAACATAATAATCGTAATATTTGAGGAAATTCAACAACAACACCTACAACAACAATACCAACAACAACAACAACAAAAACACGAACAAAAACACCAACAACAATAACAATAAAAACAGCATGAACAACAGCAACACCAACTACAATAACACCAACAACAAAAAAGCAACAGCAACAACAAAACCACCAACACCAACAACAACAACAACACCAACAACAATACAAACAACAACAACACAATCAACAACAACACCTACAAAACCAACAACATCAACACCATCAACAAAACCAACAACAATAACACCAACAACAATAACAACAACAAAAATAACAACAACACCAAAAACAACAACACCAACAACAACACCAAAACCAACAACAACAAGAACAACAAAAACAACAGCAACAACAACAACATCCCCCCCTCCCTCCCCCCCCCCCCCCCAACTCGAAATAGAGTAAATATGTGCCGTATACTAGAAAATAAATAAAGGTAGGTGTCGGTATCGATTAGATCAGACTGAATGCGACGTTCTTAGTTTGGAAGGTAATCAATGTGATGGCTTTAACTGTTCAATGATTGATGGTGTCTTACCGATAATAGATGCTTGGCTTTGTTGATGACTGCAAAGGTTATCGATAGCTATCTATAAAACATTAGTACCAGTGGACAGGTGTTTGTCATATAACTGCTGACTTGGTGAAAAGAATCTCACCATAGCAAGAAATCGGATGCAGCAGGCCCTAACATCGCTGGAAGAGTGGGCACACTCATGGCTGGTCCAAAAAAACGAGGACAAAACCACATGTACAATATTCTCGCTATCAATCAAACCCCAAAACACTAAATTAAGTCTAAGTGGCAAATTCCTGCCGCCAAACGACAACCCAAACTATCTGGGAGTCCCATTTGATAGGCGCACGACATGGAAATGTCAGATCGAGAGAAATCGAATGAGAGCAAGAGAAAGAATGGCAATCATGAGGAAACTTGCTGGCACAAGCTGGGGAGCAGACCAAAGTATACTAAAGAAACTGTACACTGGAAGAGTGAGACCAGTTCTCAAGTATGGCATTGCGGCATGGACAACAACAGGAAAGGCAAACTTCGATAAAGTTAAACTTCAAAACCAAGCCATGAGAGTTATAACAGGAGGCATGAAGTCAACGCCAATTGTAGAACTTGAAAAGATCACAAAATTGCAATCCATGACCGATAGAAGAGACTGCAGAGCCCAGCTGCAGTCAGAGAAACTCCGAAGACTGACTGACCATCCAATGATCCAGAGACTTAACAATTTGGGAAATGGGAAACTAAAGCGGAGAAACTTTGCAGAAATGGCCAAAGCAAAGATGCACGAAGATCCCATAAACGCACTAACAACACCAAAACCCATCACTACTGTACGAAAACCTTCCTGGAGGCAGGATATATTTCCAGAGGTGGTAGAAAATATACCAGGTATTGGAAACAAAAACTGCCAGACTGAAAAAGAAAGGAGAGATACTACCCTAAGATTTATATCGACAAACTACCCAAGCATGGACTGGACCCACGCATACACCGACGGTTTTGTAACAAACACTACACAGAACGGAGGGGCAGGAGCATTTTTGAGCCTACCAAATGGCAGAAAAATAACACTGTCATTCGCTACTGGTAAGTACACAAGCAATTTCAGAGCGGAGGCAGAGGCACTGAGGGCGACAGTGGAAGAAATGGTGACACATAAAGAACATGAAGGCCAAACAGTTCTGCTTATAGATGCTCTGGTCGTAGTCACAGCGCTAAAATCCATAAAAACACTGAGCTTAATGACTTAAGAGCAGTACTCTGTCAACTATGCCAGCAGTCCGCACCAAAAAGGGTAGTGGTACAGTGGGTCCCATCACACTGTAACATCCAAGGCAACGAGGATGCAGACAGACTGGCAAAAGAAGGTGCACGACTACCACACACATATAATAGTATGACGTACGAAGAGTCAAAACGGCTTATTAAAGCCAGATACATTACCAAATTGGAAACTGAACATACTGGCTACACCAAAAACGATGCCTATTACCAGTTGAACAGAAGAGAGCAGGTCGTGGTCTTCAGACTTCGCACTGGCCACAATAGACTGAGGTACCACCTATTCAACAAATTGAAGATAGGTGGTACTGACGAATGCCCGTGTGGTACCGGGAAAATAACCGCTGAGCATCTGCTGCAGAACTGCTTGACATACGAGGATCAGAGAGAGCAGATGTGGCCATCACCAGTGGAACCACAAGACAAGCTCTATGGCAGTGTCGAAAGCCTCAGGATGACCGCCGGTTTTTTCGAAAAAATAATGGTTACTGTCTGAATGCGTACGCAGAAGAAGAAGTGAAGAAGTACATTACTGGGCAAAGAGATGTTTTACAGTTGATGCAGCTTGTAACAATTATCAACCTCTTTTAATCGACATATTCTGATGATTAATATCATCTTTTTTGGGCATAATGATTAGCTGACTTGGAATAATTAGAGTTATGTTTATCAAAACAATAAGAGAAGGCGGTGCAGTGGTCAGCGACCCATAGCGGACTGCTAGCGTCAGGTCCAGTGAACCAGAGCTCTGCCAAGGCCTTTCTGCACCTCCTGGTGATCCTGGATAAAAGGTTGCAGCAGAACAGACTGGCTGAGAAGAAGGGAACGAAGAGGGAATGCTAACTCGGTACTCAAAAAGTGCTTTGCTGAAGTCGGATGTGTTGGACCAAAAGGAGCAAATATCGCATTCAAACTGTAAACTACGTCACAACCCATTCCGTTCTCTGGACTACATTCTAACCTTAAGCCATTTCAGGGTTTGGTAGCGGGAGATTGAGAAAGAACGAAGCCAAGCCAAGCCAAAATAATCAGGTTTACATACAATGGCAATAAATACATTTCAATATTCAAATGCGTCAAGCAACATAAAATTAGCTGCGCTGCTGATACAACCCTGGGGGAGGGGGGCGGGGGGGGGGGGGGTCTAAGAGTGACTGAAAGGAAACACAAACAAACAATTGATATATCAAGACATTAAGGATATACGTCTATGAACAAAATTCGACGAGAAATTAAGCTGCGTAATTTAAAATCGTAAATGTAATGTCATTTATTTGCAATGGTCCTAAAAAATCAAACGAATTCGCCGAAGTGCAAATATCTTAACATGAATGGACTGAACAATATATCCATATTAGCGTCATGGATATTCTAAGGCTGCAGGTGAACAATGATTTGAATCTGACATACAGTTTAGTAGAACATTGCTTCGGACCTTGTTCACAAATTAAAGGACGGACTACAGTAGGTTCGAACAATACCATCGCCCATTAAATAATACTAAACTCAAATGTGCAGACTAGGGCGTGGGTAATGGTGGCACAATAGCCATTCAGTTTAGGTCGCTGTGCTGATTCATTGTTCAGTGTGACGTTGTCGAGCGTGAATCTGATACCTACGCTAACCGCCCGGTTCAACTGCTCAGCGGTAATCGACTCTAGATATTCTCCACAAAACAAAATGCTCTTACGCTCTGAGTTATCTTTCCCTACGCCTACCCATAAAACTGATCTAGTCCAACATTTTCCTCTTTTTGTTAGCAATAAATAAGAGACACGAACAAGTGAGTTGGGAAAATCAAACAATGTAATTTCGCCATTCTGGTGTCAATGTTTATTTAATGCGACCTAGATCACACAAAGACGAACTGAGATGTCCAGACAGACACCAGTACACCAATGCATTGCCATAGAGACGGAGAGTTTGTTGCTGGAAAAAAAGAATTGATCTCCATTAAAAAAGAATTGGTATCTATAAATATAATTGGTCTCTATCAGTTGTCATGTGGAGCATTAACAAAAGATGTTACAATTTATGTAGCGTACAATATTTGACTATTTCCAGAAGGTACAACAAGTAAGCTTAGGTACGAGTGCATAGCAGCTGTTTGGGCCTCAAACCTTCAGGTGTTGGTATGCACCTACTGTTCTGCTCATGTTGGGATTCACGGCAATGACAGAGCTGACATCATGGCTTCCCAAGCTCCCATCATGGGCACATTAGTGATGGATTGAAGTGACATTCTGAAATCATTCAATGAGAGCCTGCTAGATCAGAACATATCAATAGATGAAGCAGCAATCCACGGACTGCAAAATTGCCACATTAAACGAGGTCCCAGCGGAGTGGAGTGCATGAAAGAACTGAGCAGGAGTTGTTACATCCAGCGAGCTGCATTGACCATCATCATTCAAACCTTGCGCCATTAGATGAGAGAGACTGATCTCCTATGGGTATGCCCGGAGTACAGTGACGTCGATTCTTAGAAGCAGAAAAACAGACTATTTCCAGAGAGTGGTGTAAAGGGAGAGAAGAGCTCGAGGTTGCCAGGCTGATAACTGATTACATGCAGTCTAGATATGCCATCATATATATGTTAAGGCGGATCGAACATGCAGTCTAGATATGCCATCATATATATGTTTAGGCGGATCGAACATGCAGTCTAGATATGCCATCATATATATGTTAAGGCGGATCGAACATGCAGTCTATATATGCCATCATATATATGTTAAGGCGGATCGAACATGCAGTCTATATATGCCATCATATATATGTTAAGGCGGATCGAACATGCAGTCTAGATATGCCATCATATATATATATATGTTAAGGCGGATCGAATATGCCGTCTAGATATGCCATCATATTTATGTTATGGGAGATCCAACATGCAGCCGCTGCTATGAACGACCTTCGCAGCGTGTGAAATAATGGCGGACTCTCTCTCGGCTCAAAAGTTCGTATTTACCAGACGTGTGGAATTCTGGTCCTCCTGTATGGTTTAGAAACTTGGACCCTACCTGAACAGGGCAAATCAAGACTCGATGCCTTTCAAATGCGCAACCAGCGACGCATTCTCGGTATGCGGTGGCTCTATCTTGTCCGTAATGTCGAGGTATCTGCACAAACGAGTCTTCCCTACATCTCGGACACCGGTCCGCCGCCGTCTGTTTGTGATGATCACGTGGCTCAACTAGAGCAGGCAGTTCCGGCTCACCAGATCATGTCCAAGACAACTATTTGTAATAATGGTCTTCCACCGGCGGGCTGGAGGCGTGGGATCTGCCGCCGCCCCCCCCCCCGTTCTAGAACAAACCGTAGCCGAGCAGAGTGGGGCATAAATAACAGTAACCTATACTGCGAGAATGGAGCTGGAAGCAGCCGCTGCAACTCATCTGAGATAGTTTCTGTGACATCTTTATCAGTGGCTCTGATCGGGTCAGATTCCCAATTCTTGCTTCGGATAATATTTGTTGTTCGCCCATCAAAATCAATGAGGACCACTTTGTTTGCATTCACTGTTCACATGAGCTCGAAGATGACTAAATAAGACAATATGTGCCTTGAATTGTATGCTGTACTTAGTACGAGGAAATAAAACGCCTCCTTCCACTGAGGTTTGACAAATGGTTGATGTGAGCAGACTTGCACAGCCATCGTCTCTGGTTAGCTTCATTGACTTTTGATACCTCATGTCTCTGAACGCGATGTCACTGAGCCAGCCTGTGCGATTGGAGGGGATTCTTGCTTGGAAGGTACTGAAGGATTGAATAATGAATGAGTGGATGGCGGCTGTAGAGGCATTAAACCTGCGAGGGGCTGGTGTGGATCTACTGCCTTGGTCAGATACGCTGACATCCCGGTTTCACAAGCAACAATTACGGATGCACTTGATATAGATAGAAGCATTAACCGATCTAGCGCTTACGCCGCATTGGGCAAACATTTTTGTATGGCGTTTCAGACATGTCAAACATATAGATACAGCAATAAAACAGGCCGTATAGTTACTGAATGTCTAAAACCTACACCAACTGAAAAAATATAATCTATAATCGACATATCGCCACCAGAGATACGAAGAAAGAAAGACAGAAACAGATAAATGGCCCAAGGCACTCTATGTTCGGACATCAGGTGCAGCGCCCAAGACTAAAGTCAAGCTGAACTTTCTTACAGTCAACCCAGCCCCTACAGACTAGTCCAGGAAATCGACGCATTGAAAGTTACAAACAGCTGACACAGGTCCCCGTGATGAGGTTGCGGGAGAACGTGTACCTGGACATCTCTGCCTGCGTAACATGGAAGTCACTAAATAGACTTGGAACTGGTAAATCACGATGCAGGATAAACCTGAAAAGATGGGGATACAGGGATGATTAAACATGTCAATGGGGAGTAACACAAAACCAGGACCATCTGATGATCTGCCTAAACTTCCCAGACACTTGTAGCATGGATGATCTGCTGAGTGACAGGGACAGGGCAATCCACGCGGCTGAATACTGGAAGAATGAAGTGTGACGTAATGCAATGGCCTGAAAGTAAAGTAAATATCGCCCTTTATACTTGATTTTAAATAATGATTTTAAAACTTAATTTCTGATAATGAGTGAATTTATTTCTAAGTGTATTTTGAAGAAAAAAATAAAGGCGTTATAGTTTTATCAAGTAAACAAAAGAAAAGTAAGTAGCATGTTCTTTGTAGAACGTCGCTTCCTCCAACTGCCAACGAGACGATGAAACCAACGTCTGGTCAGGGAAGTCAGGCAAAACTCTCTGATCGGCGAATGTTAGCCAGGGCCAAGAGAAATGTACTGGCCAAGACCCTGACGTGACCTCCTCGTCGGTCGTCCTGGAAACGGGTTGTTTTCGAGAACAACAGTCTTGCTAACATGGTGAAGTTCGAAATGATCTCCGTAGTAGTTAGCGATACGCAGAAGAGGCCACGCATAGCATAATCGCGTGTAGGATCCCAGTCCACTTTCATCAGCACGCTCGAGATGTGAGGAAAGCTACTTAAACCGGTCACTTAAGGTCCTTTTCAGGGCGACATTGTGGGCAGTCGAAACAACAACAACCGCCAACCTACTTTGGCTGTTATTAGTACATTGGCAGGTGTACAGTACAGTAGGTTGCCATCACTGTCCGCACGTGGTGGAGCGTTAGCACTAACAAAAGTTCGTCTGTCAAACTTATCATGCAGGGATTCGAACTCAGTGTTATACTATTGTCAAACCGGGCCAGTTTTACCAAATTTATATTCATTAAGAACAGACAACAAAAGAACAATTAAATATATATAAAGGAGGTAGATATAAAGCAATTACAGCGGAACACAAATAACATATATGTAAGAGACGTGTTCAAATGAAACCGAAAAAACTGCACCAGGTAAACATTAATATAACGATGTGACTTCTGGAGTAAAAAGCATATTCCATCCGACAAGTTTGCAAATTTGTATTATCATCTGACTCATAGTTTCCTCAGCAGACAGTTGAACACTTTGCGTGTGTGATACGGAATCTGTCCAGAGTTGGTCAGCGAGATTCGGTTTCTAACAGCTGAAGAGAGTCGACCAGTTGACATTCACCGCAGTATGCAGACAGTGTATGTTGACAGAAGTGTGTCGAAGGCAACAGTGAAGAACTGGACAACGATGTTGTCAACTGGTCGGTGAATGTCAACTGGTGGATGAATGTCAACTGGTCGATGAATGACAACTGATCAATGAATTTCAACTCCTCGTTAAATGTCAACTGGTCATTAAATGGCAACTGGTCGATGAATGTCAACTGGTCGATAAATGTTAAATGATCGATGAATGTCAACTCCTCGTTGAATGTCAACTTGTCGATGAATGTCACCTGGTCGATGAATGTCAACTGGTCGATAAATATTAACTGGTCAGTGAATGTCAACTTGTTAATGAATGTCAGTTGGTCGAAACATGTCAACTGGTCGATGAATGTTAAATCGTCGAAGAATGTTAACTCCTTGTTGAATGTCAACTGGTCAATGAATGTTAACTGGTCTATGAATGTCAACTGGTCGATGAATGTCAACTGGTCGATGAATGTCAACTGGGGGATGAATGTCAACTGGTCGATCAATGTTAACTAGTCAATGAATACCAACTTGCCGATGAATGTCAACTGGTCGATGAATGTCAACTGGTCGATCAATGTTAACTGGTTGATGAATGTCAACGGGTCAATGAATGTCAACTGGTTGATGAATGTCAACGGGTCAATGAATGTAAACTGGTCAATGAATGTCAACTGGTCGATGAATGTCAACTGATCAATGAATGTGAACTTCTTAATGCATTTCAACTGTTGGATGAATGTCAACTGGTCGATGAATGTCAACTGGTCGATGAATGTCAACTGGTCGATGAATGTAAACTGGTCGATGAATGTTAAATGGTCCATGAATGTCAACTCCTCGTTAATGTCAACTGGTCAATGAATGTGAACTGGTCGATGAATGTCAAGTGGTCGATGAATGTCAACTGGTCGATGAATGTTAACTGGTCGATGAATGTAAACTGGTCAATTAATTTTAATTGGTCAAGGAATGTCAACTGGTCGATGAATGTCAACTGGTCGATGCATGTAAAAATATCAATGAATGTCATTCGGTCAATGAATGTCAACTGATCGATGAATGTCAACTGGGTTATGAATGTCAACTGGTAGATGAATGTCCACTGGTCGATGAATGTTAACTAGTCAATGAATGCCAACTGGCCGATGAATGTAAACTGGTCGATTAATGTCAAATTGTCGATGAATTTCAACTGGTGAATACATGTTATCTGGTCAATGAATGTCAACTGGTCGATGTATGTCAACGGGTAAATGAATGTCACCTGGTCAAAGCATGTCAACTGGTCGATGAATGTCAACTGTGGGATTAATGTCAACTGGTCGATGAATGTCAACTGGTCGATTAATGTAAAGTAAACTGGTCAATGAATGTTAACTGGTCAATAAATGTCGACTGATATATGGATGTCAACTGGTGAATGACTGTCAACTGGTCGATGAATGTAAAATTGTCAATGAATTTCAACTGGTGAATATATGTTAACGGGTCAATGAATGTCAACTGGTCAATGAATGTCAACTGTTCAATGATTGTCAACTGGTCGATGAATGTCAACGGATCAATGAATGTCAACTGGTCAATGGATGTCAACTGGTCGATGAATATCAACTGATCGATGCATGTCAACTGGTCGAGGAATGTTAACCGGTCAATGAATGTCAACTGGTCGATAAATGTAAACTGGTCGATGGATGTTAACTGGTCAATGGATGTCAACTGGTCGATGAATATAAACTGATCGATGCATGTCAACTGGTCGATGAATGTTATCTAGTCAATGAATATCAACTGGTCGATGAATGTCAACTGGTCAATGAATGTCAACTGGTTGATAAATGTTAACTGGTCGATGAATGTAAAATTGTCTATGAATGTCAACTGGAGGATAAATGTCAACTGGTCGATGAATGTTAAATGGTCAATGAATGAAAACTGGTCGATGAATGTTAACTGGTCAATGAATGTCAACTAGTTGATGAATGTAAATTGGTAGACGAATGTCAACTGGTGGATACATGGCAAGAGGTCAATGAATGTCAACTGGTCAATGAATGTCAACTGGTGGATACATGTAAACAGGTAAATGAATGTCAACTGGTCAAAGAATGTCAACTGGTCGATGAATGTGAAATTGTCGATGAATGTCAACTGGTGGACACATGTCAACCGGTCAATGAATGTCAACACGTAGATGAATGTCAACTGGTGGATCAATGGCAACTGGTGGATCAATGTCAACTGGTCGTAAGATGTCAACTTTTCGATGAATGTCAACTGGTCATTGCATGTCAACTGGTCGAGGAATGTCAACTGGTCGATGAATGTCAACTTGTGGATGAATGTCAACTGGTCTATAAGTGTAATCTGGTTTATTGATGTCAACTGGTGGATCAATGGCAACTGGTGGATCAATGTCAACTGGTCGTAAGATGTCAACTTTTCGATGAATGTCAACTGATCATTAGATGTCAACTGGTCGATAAATCTCAACTGGTCAATGAATTACAACTGGTCATTGTTTTTCAACTAGTCGATCAATGTCAACTGGTGGATGAATGTCAACTGGTCAATGAATGTCAACTGGTCGATAAATTTCAACTGGTCGATTAATCTTAACTGGTCAATGATTGTCAACTGGTGGATGAATGCCAACTGGTCGATGAATGTAAAATTGTCGATGAATGTCAACTGGTTGATGAATGTCAACTGGTTGATGAATGTCAACTGGTGGATGAATGTCGACTGGTCGATATCTTGCCGCTGTTAGAAACCGAATCCCCGCTCGCTGATTAACTCTGGACAGATTCCGTATCCTACCCGCCATGTTTTCAACGGTTGTCTGATGAATGTCGACTGTTGGTATGGGCTGTTCACACGAAAAGTGACATTATCATGCGCATCGTACGTGTATGGATATATGAAAACAGGTAGAATGTATCACTCACCAGAATAACTAATATAGAAACAGTTGGACTTGTGGCATGGCCACCTACCGCAACATTTTGTTGTGTCGTTACATTTTTGCCAGATTTGTGCACAATTATACTGTGAATATTGACAGATGTCCATTTAGAATGCATTGTGGACATAACACACACGGGCTCATTATTTTTGACATGGTACATTATTCGTTTATGGTTTATTTAGATGGACATTTGTGTGAGATAAATGGATTGTAAAGATGAACATTAGGTTTAGATACGTTCTTTACATAAAAAGTTGTTTGTGGCAGATATATTGTATACTTTGGATAGATGTCTGTGGGAGATGCATGGTGTTTATGGATTTACGTTTGTGGAAGACACATGGTTTATTTAGAGGGACAAGGCCGCTCTCCATCACACAAGCACATTACTGGCCGCCCGGCTATCACACCAACACATTACTGGTCTCACCCCTCAAATAAACGCATTACTGGCCTCCTCGACCTTCACACCAACACATTACTGGCCGCCCCACCCCTCACACCAACGCATTACTGGCCGACCGGCTATCACACTGACACATTATTGCCCCGCCCCTCACACCAACACATTACTGGCAGCCCCGCCCCTCACACCAACACATTACTGGCAGCCCCGCCCCTCACACCAACACATTACTGGCAGCCCCGCCCCTCACACCAACACATTACTGGCAGCCCCGCCCATCACACCAACACATTACTGGCCGCCCCGCCCATAACACCAACACATTACTGGCCGCCCCGCCCATAACACCAACACATTACTGGCCGCACCGCCCTTCACACCAACACATTACTGGCAGCCCCGCCCCTCACACCAACACATTACTGGCAGCCCCGCCCCTCACACCAACACATTACTGGCAGCCCCGCCCCTCACACCAACACATTACTGGCTGCCCCGCCCTTCACACCAACACATTCAAAAGAAAATTGAAAGACTGGGTGGATCAAGATAACTAGGGAGACATCATATTGTTTTCAAGACAACAAAGTCTCGACACTGAAGGAAATTATTGTAACATTACAATATACAATCACTAAATCGAAAGAAGGACACATTTATTTCTGCTGACTGAACCAGCTCACAGAACAGGGTCAGACATCAACCACAGAATGTACAACCCAGAAGAGTTGTCAAACAACATGTGAAAGTCCTCGCAGTAAGACACTAGCAGCAAGCAACGAATAAACAGGAAGTGTGTCCAATCTGTGCTTCAGTATGTTGCTCTGACAAATAGAAGCAGTCCACCATGACGGAGTTGGCGGTGGCGTGCGGTAGCTTTGGTCTCACGATCAGCACTAGGATAATGGAGGTACTCTTCCAGCCTGCCGCTGGGGAGCCGTACATCGAGCCTGACAGTACTGGACAGACCCAACATTCCCAGGCAGTTGTTAAGCTTGACCTACTCTACCTGAGCTGTCTGTGTAGGCTGTCCAGGATCAAATGGCAGGACGAAGAGCCTAACTCTGATATTCTTATCAGTGGTAACATGTTGAACATTCATACATTTCTGAAATTGGCTCAGCTACGATCTACAAGACAAGTTATTCGCCTGCCAGATGAGCCCCACGCAGCTGTTATATGGTGAGTTAAAAACAGTCAGACGCTAACTGGGGAGGGGGAAGTGGTGGATAAACTAGAAAGTATCTTTGAAATGTTTAAATATTGATGTCACCTCCTTTTGAGATGATTGAACGAGGCCGTACCACCTGGCGAGCTAGTATCACTGATGGAGCTCGTATCTCAGAGAGTGCCCCCATCTCAGGGACTCAGCGAAATCCTTCTGTTATAAACAATAATGTTCCCTGAATGGGACAGGGTGTGCCGCTCCAGGATTGGTCTGTATAGCCGTCAGAGAACACGTATTTCGCAGCAATAGTCTGACGCTGTCGGCCACATCACTTGAGATGGGCAACTATTATTATTTTGCTGAAGGGTGATCCACGCATAACACAACATGGGCAGACACGCGGAGACTTGTATTCTTGTAGACATGACCCAACTCTGACTGATAGCGTTAGAGCCAGCAAACCAGGGCTGCCAAGACCCTTTTACACCTCCATAAGGTGATTCTGCATAACAGGCTGCAACAGGGCAGGCTGGCTAAGGAGAAGGCATCGCAACGGGAAGACCGGCTAAGGAGAATGAATGAAAAAGGGAAGACGGGCTAAAGAAAATGGATCAAAGAGGAAAGACAGGCTAAGGAGAAGATATCGAAGAGGAAAAGCAAATCCGGTACCCAAAAATACTTGCTGAAAAAGAATGTGTCGCACTGAAATTTGCCAAAATCGCTGAAAACTACGACACACCTTATTCCGTAATTCTGACAACATCCTGCTACTTGCAAAAACCTTTCAGGGCCTGGTAGTGGGAGTTTGAGAACGAACGACGAAGAAGCGAAAGTATCAAGGTGCTAAATGTCATTCAGTCAGCCATAAAGTCCTCAAACTTCACAATAAAAGTGGACTGAACGAATTGACGCCAGACATGACAAAAATGTGCATAAATTGTTCTAGATATTGTTCCAGAAATTATCCAGAAATTGTTTCAGACTTTTCTTCCAGAAATTATTCCACAAATTGTTCTAGAAATTATTCCAGAAATTGTTCTGGAAATCTTTCAAAAAATGTGTTCCAGAAAGCAGTAAGACGGTGATTTGAACTGTAGCATCAAGAGAAGCGAGAAGGCAGACAGCCTAGACAAAGAAGAAACAAAACTTATAACAACCAGCACGCAGGTGACGGATGCGACCAACTGCCTAGAAAAGAACAGGTTACCATACTACTTCTCCGAATTGGCCACAACAGAGTGAGACACCGCCTGCAGCTAAGCTGGTGCCAAATTGTCATGCTTTACATTCCTTTATTTTACACCAGCGAAGCCGAGAGGGGGATCCTGCAGTTTGGGCAGCCAATGGTCTCCATATTCAGTCCCCAGGCTTTCGCCCTGAGAGGCAACTGACAGGGTGCCACGCGAGTGGTCTGAAATTGTCGATTTATCTATGCACGACTTCACTGAACAATGAGTTATCACCATAAACTAGAAGCATTTCCTGATGAACAGTCTGTGTCAAAAGCTCGTTTACCTCCCGATCCCCATACCGCACCCAACAAGTGTACCAGACGACGATTTTCTCTGACTGTACACTTTGTGCATGCGACACCTACATGAATAACTCACCTGGATGTTGCGACCACCAAGTAACACCTTCAGGAACTAACCACCTACATGAATCAGCTATCCATTATCTGTTTGTGACCCACTTACTGACTTCCTCTGATACATTCTGACAGTCTACAATCTAGCCCATGAATGTCGCGTCATCGTACTACACTGAACTACGGTTACATCAGCGTCACAACCAGAAACAACATTACTTTCGTTACACATTGTTGATTACATGTTATTGTAATGTTGTAACAACCGGTCTGGGTGTTAACTTACCACAACCGCAACAGTGCACTTTCCTATCACGCTACCACTGAATACGCATCGCGCCCAACCGCAACAATAATCCTCCTTGTTACATATCCTATCAAGTGGTATACAATTCTGTTTGGAAGTATACAAATTGAGACCAATAAAAACCAAATGAAAGAATTGATCCCGTGCAGCGTCAAGTGTAAACTATTGTCTACCTGGCTGTGCCGAAATAATAACAGACAGGTAAAAAAGAAAAAACAGTGATACAATGAGAAAGATTCAGAGACAGGATAAACCATCTTAGGTCTGTTATTTTATTGAAGGGACACGGTTCCCCATCCATTATTTGTCACCATCTTCTATTATAGATCGTCATATTTCTGTCCATTCTTTATGTACGAAAGATTGTGTGTCTTTTACTGATGTTTTTCTCCAGGCGTCATCTGTAGAGTGTTTTAGTCGTACATAGGTAGTTTCTGTAGACTTGTCATCTGTGGAGTGTTTTAGTGGTTGATCACGTTTTTCTAGATTTGTCATATGTAGAGTGTATTCGTTTTAGATTGATGGTTTCTGTGCCAGCAGTCCGCACCAAAAAGGGTAGTGGTTCAGTGGGTCCCATAACACTGCAACATCCAAGGCAACGAGGAGGCAGACAGACTGGCAAAATAAGGTGCAAGACTACCACAAACAGATACCAGTATGAGGTACGAAGAGTCAAAACGGCTTATCAAAGCCAGATACATGACCAAATGGGAAACCGAACATACTGGTTACACCAAAAACGATGCCTATTACCAGCTGAACCGAAGAGAGCAGGTCGTTGTCTTCAGACTTCACACTGGCCACAATAGACTGAGGTACCACCTATTCAACAAATTGAAGATAGGTGGTACCGACGAAGGCCCGTGCGGTACTGGTAAAATGACCACGGAACATCTGCTGCAGAACTGCCCGACATACGAGGATCAGAGAGAGCAGATGTGGCCATCACCAGTGGAACTGCAAAACAAGCTCTATGGCAGTGGCGACAGCCTCAGGATGACCGCCGCTTTTTTCGAAAAAAATAATGGTTACTGTCTGACTGCGTACGAAGAAGAAGAAGAAGAAGAAGAAGAAGAAGAAGAAGTAGATTGCTGGTTTCTCTATATACATCATCAATAGAGTGAGTGAGTGATAGATCTATGGTTTCTCTAGGTACATCATCAGTATAGTGTTTTAGTGTTTCAGTTCCGAAACCAATCGAAGCGCGTTCTATGTGTATGATCGACACCCTCCGGTTTATCAGTTTTTTATTGGGGACTTGAAAGCTTTTATGAAAGGAAACAAAACGGAAAGAAGGAACAGGCACGCCATCCAAGTAATAATAATAATAATAATAGCTGTCCATCGTTGTCGATGAGGACCGCCGACATCATCCTTGTCACAGATTTCCTTGTTGGGTGTGGGTGCGCATGTGGCTGAACAGGCCAATGCGAGCACGAAAACATCTGCTACATATCAGGCACACGAGTTTTGTAGAAGGGGATGGTGTTCCCGCTGCTCGGGATTTCCGCGTCTCGCGTCTGTTCTGGGCTTTCACAACACGTTCATCTTCACCGGCAGCTACACCCGAGTTGACTGCACTTCTCCAGTCAGATCTGTTTTTCGCAAGACATTCCCAGGTGTCGAAGTCTATCTGGCAACTTTTTAGTGAGTCCTTCAGACCGTCTTTAAAACGTTTCTTTGGGCGCCCTCTCTCGCGCCATCCGTCTTTCAGCTCGCCGTAGAGAAGCTTCTTTGGGAGCCGCTCGTCTGACATACGGACGAGGTGTCCGGCCCATCCTAGTCGTACTTTTTCTAGCAGTGCATGTATGCTGGGCATGTTAGCCCTCGAGAGAACATCGATGTCAGTGACACGATCTTGCCATCGGATGTGGAATATTCGCCTCAGGCAACCTGTGTGGAAGTGGTTTAACCTCCTTGCATGTCCAGAGTAAACAGTCCAGCTTTCGCAAGCGTATAGCATCCAAGTAAATCCAAGTAAAGTCATATCTTTGAATACTTTCTCGCTGACAGCAGTACTTCCTATAGGACTACATGTTTCTTTGGTTACTGTTCAGACACGACTTGGTACCCTTCGTCATAACCTTTCCTCCTCTACTTACCCATCCAATATCCAGGTTACCGTATCTCACTCAATAGATACTAGGGGTCAAAGGAAGGGTCACGCTCTGTTCACAATAACCTCATATACACTTCTGTAAACGATTATTTCGTTGTCTTCCACAACTCCTGCTATTTGTAACCAGTCCACATTTCTTATTATTATCATTTCTCTTCTGCCTTTTTATGACTGGTTTTGTGTCTTTATCATCGCTTCGTGTCATCTCTGTTATCATTTTTGGACACAAATGTAGATCCCTTGACATATCAATTGTCTTTCTATTATAGCTTCTTGTACGAAATAGTTCACCTATTTTATGTCCTCAAAGCTGGATTGTTCATATTTATAATTAAGCATTGTTTCAATTTCTGGACTTACCCTGGTACGTTCGGATAATCTGCAAAGTAGCCCATGCATGTCATGCCATCATTCTACACTGAACTACGATTACATCATCATCACTACCAGAAACTTCTTCGTCTTCTTCTTCTTCTTCTTCTTCTTCTTCTTCTTCTTATTCTTCTTCTTCTTCTTCTTCTTCTTCTTCTTCTTCTTCTTCTTCTTCTTCTTCTTCTTCTTCTTCCTCTTCGTCCGCTGTCAGACTTCAACTTAAATTTGTTCGAAGAAAGCAGCGGTAATTCTGAGTCTGTCGACACTGCCATAGAGCTTGTCTAGTGTTGCCACTGGTGATGGCCACATGTGCTTTCTCTGGTCCTCGAATGTCGGGCAATTTTGCAACATATGTTCACCGGTCAATTTCCCTGTACCACAGGTGCATTCGTCAGCGCCACCTATCTTCAGTTTATTGAATAGCTGGTACCTCAGTCTGTTGTGGCCTGTGCGGTGTCTGAAGATCACGACCTGCTCTCTTATGTTCAACTGATAGTAGGCATCATTTTTTGTGTAGCCAGTATGTTCTGTTTCCAATTTGGCCATGTATCTGGCCATAACAAACCTTTTGGACTCTTCGTAGGTCACACTAGAATCTGGTTGTGGTAGTCTTGCACCTTCTATTGCCAGTCTATCTGCCTCCTCGTTGTCTTGGATGTTATAGTGGGATGGAAACCACTGTACCACTACTCTTTTTAGTGCGGACTGCTGGCATTGTTGACAGAGTAGTGCTCTTAAATCATTAAGTTCAGTATTTTTCTGGCTTTTTAGTGCTGTGACAACAACCAAAGCATATGTAAACAGGACTATCTGGCGTTCATTGCTTTCGCCTGTCAGCATTACTTTTACTGCAGCCTTCAGTGCCTCTGCCTCCGTTCTGAAATTGCTTGAGAAAGTTCCAGTTGCCACTGACAGTGTTATTTTTCTACCATTTTTTAGGCTCAGGAATACCCGTCCCCCTCCACTGTGTTTGTTACAGAACCGTCAGTGTATGCATGGGTTCAGTCCATGCTTGGGTAGTTTTCCGCAATGTACCTCAGTGTTTTGTCTCTTCTTTCTGTTTCCGTCTGACTGTTCTTGTTTCCAATACCTGGTATATTTTCTACCACCTTCGGAATGATACGTTGCTTCCAGGTTGGTTTGCGCTCAGTAAGGATGGGTTTTGGTGTAGTTATGGTGTTCATGGGGTCTTCGCTGATCTTTGCTTTGGCTATTTCTGCAAAATGTCTCCGCTTTAGTTTCCCATTCCAAATCTGATTAGTGTCTGTTCTGTAATTGGCGTTCACTTCATGCCTCATGTTATAACTCTTACGGCTTGGTTTTGGAGTTTGTTAACTTTATCGAAGTTCGCCTTCGCTGCTGTTGTCCATGCCGCAATGCCATACTCGAGAACTGGTCTCACTCTTCCAGTGTACAGTTTCTTTAGTATGCCTTCGTCTGCTCCCCAGCTTGTGCCAGCAAGTTTCCTCATGATTGCCATTCTTTCTCTGGCTTTCATTCGGTTTCTCTCAATCTGACTTTTCCATGTGACTCCCAGATAGGTTGGGTTGTCGTTTGGCTGCAGGATTTTGCCATTTAGACTTAATTTGGTACTTTGGGGTTTCAATGAAAGCGAGAATATTGTGCATGTGGTTTTCTCCTCGTTTATTTTGACCAGCCATGAGTTCGCCCACTCTTCCAGCGATGTTAGGGCCGTCTGCATCCGATTTCTTGCTATGGTGAGATTCTTTTCAGAGGTCCACATAGCCAGATCGTCTGCAAACATTGAGCTATGGACTCTTCTTGGTATATTCTCTGTAATATCGTTTATATATTCCAGGAAGAGTGTGGGTGACAGTACTGCCCCTTGGGGTACTCCCTGCTCGAGTGTCACTTTTTTGCTCATCTGCCCTTGTACTTGGACTCTGGCCGTTCTTTGTTTGAGGAAGTGGTTGATCCACTTATACATCTTCCCACAAACATCGCTTCTTCTTAGCTTGACTCTAAGTCCATCTTTCCAGACTTTGTCAAATGCCTTTTCCAGATCTTCTATCTCCTGGGCTATGAGAATGACCTGGTCCTCAGTGGATCTGTGCTGTCTAAAGCCGGCTTGCTGTGGAATTAGTATACGTTTTTCTTCCAGATGCCACATCAGTCTGATGTTTATCATCCGTTCCATCAGCTTGCCGACACAGCTCAGTAGGCTTATGGGCCTGTATCCATTTGGATCTGTTTTGTCCTTTCCTGTTTTTGGTACTGGTACCAGTATTGCGTCTTTCCATGCCTGGGGTACAATTCCCCTTTTCCAGCTTTGGTTCAGGACCGATAGCAGTTTCCTCTTCGCTGTTTGGCCCAGCCCCATCAGCATTTCGTTTGTTATCCCGTTATTTCCGGGAGATTTCCTTTTATTTAGCGTTCTCATAGCCTCTTCCATTTTTAATTTGGCCATCATGTGCTCTTCAGGTGCCGTATTCATGTTTTCGTGCCCTTTTAGCTCTTCGCTAATGTCTGTATGCTTATCTGCAGGGACCTCAATGTGGTTTGCTCTGGCATAGTGATCGACAAAGGCGTTTGCGGCTTTCTTACCTGTGATCAAGTTCTCGCCCTGCTTGATAGTAATTTGTTTATTTGACGGGGTTTCGTCGTGCATGGCTCTGACTAGCTTTCATAGCTTGTTCACGTCTTTGTCCAGGTTTAGACTTCCCGTTTTATTTTTCCAGCTTTCTCTTGCTGTTTGCTTGAGAGTGTGTTTGTACTTCGCCGCGGCTGCTCTGAGGGCGATGTTTGCCTCAATGGATTTTTCTCGCTCTGCCATGTTCCTAGCATTTGTTACTGCATCTTCCACTTTCTGCAACTCATCATTCCAGTAGGGCTTATAGTTTTTCCTAGCTCCTCTTGGGATGGTTTCAGTGGGGGCTTGCATTATTGCCTTGCTTAGGCTCTCTACCATGTGCTTCATTTTGGTGTTTCGTGTGTTGATGGTTTCACACAGCCCATCTGTCAGGATTGCAAATCTGTCCCAGTCGGCTCGTTTGTAATTCCAACGTGGGAGCGGTTTTGTTTCCTGTGGGCCTACTTCCATGTCAATGGTTAGCCTGATCGGCCTATGGTCGCTACCTGCCAGTTGGTTTAGCACCTGGCGGTCTATTTTATGGTGTATGTCCTGTGTGGAGAAGGCCAAATCTGGAGTCGAGGTGGTATGCCATGTTCTTGAATAGAAGCTAGGGCTATTCTCCGGCCTATTGATTAGGGAGAGATTTGCATCTATCTCTCAATCTTCCACTTCGTCACCTCTGCTGTCTGTGTCAGAGTATCCCCATCTCTCCGAGTGGCTGTTGAAATCTCCAACTACTATGCAGTTGGAGGCTCTGACCTCCATACTCGAGAGCGATAGGTCTCTATTTGGTGGTCCGTACAGATTGAAAATGCGGAGCTTCGTCTCTTGAGCCATTATGTCAACTCCTACAATTTCTGCTTGTCCGGTGTGATTGACAGATACCGCGCTACTCGGTATGCAGTTTCTGGTCAGTATCAGGACCCCTCCTTTGTGGCGGAAGGTCTGGTATCCTCTGATTGAGAATTTATGATTATTGTTGAGGTGCGTTTCCTGGATACATGCCACGTCAATCTTACCTTCATGCAGGTGGTGCGTTAGGGAAAGTTTTTTGTTAATGACTCCCTCCGCATTCCACTGTAGTATTTTGAGGGTCTTGAGGTTTTGGTCAATAGAAGTTGCCCCATAGCCATGTGCCTTTACTCCACGACACATGGGTGGGTGACCACCAGTAGTCAAGGGTGGGCCCCTTCGAGGCGTGAGGCCCGGTACTATCGCTGCCTGGTGGGACTCCGCAGGATGAGCGCCATGCGTTTTTCTAATAGGTTGCCCTGTCATCATGCTGCAATTTACGTTGCACTGTTTTGTTAGGCTTGCGGCCCCGTGCATCCGATTTCAACAGGCGTTACTGTAGGGATGCCCTCCTTAGCCGTTGGCTGTCCCCAGCCTATCTGCAAGGCAGCAGTTGTTTATGATCAGAGTTGTCTCTCTTATGGAAGTTGTCTTACCAGACTATCGAGTCTTCACTACTCGTGTCTATAGGGTGCAATGATGATATGTGAGATGATATATGAGATGGACTGGTTTACCCGGAAGAAAGGCAGTCCAGTGTGTCTGTATCCCAGGATCGTCACGTCCTGCCAGAAACGTAGCATTTGCATGTGAGTGGGGTATCTCTTTCTCCCTTTATTTTCTTGGCTTCTAGCATTCCCCGCCACCTGGGGTGTTGACACAGTGGGGCAGGTGTGCAATGTCCGCTGGTCTGCATCTCTTCTGCGTCCAGCATGATATTTATATGGCTGATAACGTACAGAGGTAGATATCGTAGCCGAAGTGCATTTAGCAAGAGGACAAGCCTGGTAATGTCACAGAGATGTTGTTCGCCTGGTGTGCGGACAGCTCTCATGGTCATTGGTTGAGTCTCGTTAGTTCACAGTGAGGTGGCTGTTCTACTGTTTTCGAGACCCCGATCAGGTACTAAGTCTTTGGTTGGTGGTTTCGAACCCCATCGCCGTATAAGGTGAGTATCAGGCAGTTGGCCGCCCGCTTTGATCGGCGGGCGGCAAGAACCTCTTACTGCGGCTCTACCGGATAGGGCTGGGGCGGAAGCCCCAGGTCCCGAGCATGTAGGAGCCTCCCATTGCAGTGGTGCTGAGATTTTGGGCGGGATTGCGGCTTACAAGGGTTCGGCCGTAATCCCCCACATGGTAGCCTCGCGCCCTTGGCTTATCAGCCTGGTACGTGAACCAAAGTGTCTGCGGCTCCACTCTATATGAGCTGGTTTTCCGTAGCAACGCCCTGTCATTAGTAGGGTAAAACTGACCTGTCTTCAGATTGTCTATTTCCAGCACCCGTTCACTATTTGGCCAGACGAATTTATTGAGGGCTTTTGTTTGTCAATGACCAGGTATTTGAAATCTGCGGTTTCTGCGGAGTTAAACACGATTTCCGTAGCGTTCTTTCATTAGAGTGTTAGAGAGCTGACTTGTCTTCCGTGAGTCTAATATCAGCGTACGTTCATTATTAGACCCAAACGGTAGTGCTCTCGATTTGTCAGTCGTTCTACATTATTGGCGTGTTCAGTCAAATTAAGCCGCAGGTTCCACTTCTAGTGGTGCCCTTCCGTCAATTCCTTTAGCGAGACAATCATGTTACTTAGGGGGTAGCCCCAGATTTTTGAGGGTCTAATTTCAGCACATGTTTACTATTAGACCCCACGAAGGTGCTCTCTTTTTGACAGTCATTTTACAGTATTGGCGTGTTAAGTTAATTTAAGCCTCAGGCTCCACTCCTGATAGTGCTCTTCCGTCAATTCCTTTGTCCGAACACTCGATGCAGACCAACCGAGCCCCAGGGGGAATAACCCCAGATTTCTGAGGATCTAAATACAGCACCAGTTCCATATTAGACCCCAGAAAAGTGGTCTCGGCATGTCAATCATTTCAGTGTTGGCCGTGTTGAGTCAAATTAAGCCGCTGGCTCCACTCCTGGTGGTGCCCTTCCGTCAATTCCTTTAAGTTTCAGCTTTGCAACCATACTTCCCCGGAACCGAAACACTTTGGTTTCCCGGAAGCTGCCCGCAGAGTCATCGAAGCAACTCCTGCGGATCGCTAGTCGGCATCGTTTATGGTCAGAACTACGACGGTATCTGATCGTTTTCGCGCCTCTGACTTTCGTTCTTGATTAATGAAAACATTCTTGACAAATGCTTTCGCAGTAGCTCGTCTTGCGGCGATCCAAGAATGTCACCTCTAACGCCGCAATACGAATGCCCCCGTTTGTCCCTGTTAATCATTACTTCCAGTTCCGAAAACCAACAAAATAGAACCGAGGTCCTATTCCATTATTCCATGCACCCTTATTCAGGCAGCCGAGGCCTGCTTTGAACACTCTAATTTTTTTAAAGTTAACGCGCCGGCCACCCAGGACGCTCAGCGAAGAGCACCCGTGGGAGAGAGCCGGCAGACGGTAGGGCAGGAGAAAACGGGCAGTGAATCGGTGCGAGCCGGACCGCCCGCCTGCGCCTGAGATCCAACTACGAGCTTTTTAACTGCAACAACTTTAATATACGCTATTGGAGCTGGAATTACCGCGGCTGCTGGCACCAGACTTGCCCTCCAATAGATCCTCGTTAAAGGGTTTAAAGTGTACTCATTCCAATTACGGGGCCTCGAAAGAGTCCCGTATTGTTATTTTTCGTCACTACCTCCCCGTGCCGGGAATGGGTAAGTTGCGCGCCTGCTGCCTTCCTTGGATGTGGTAGCCGTTTCTCATGCTCCCTCTCCGGAATCGAACCCTGATTCCCCGTTACCCGTTACAAACATGGTAGGCATGTCACGTACCATCGACATTTGATAGAGCACACATTTGAAAGATGTGTCGCCGGCACATGAGGCCATCTTTTCCGGGCGATTTCCTTTTCTTTAAAGTTCTCATGGCCTCAATCATTTCATTCATTGTTAGTTTTGCCATCATGTGCATCTCTAATGCCATATTGATGTTGTCGTGTCTCTTTTGTTCTTCACTAATGTCTGTATGCCTGTCTGTAGGCACATCAATGTGGTTTCCTCTGACATAATATTCTATAAAGGCGTTTACTGCTTTTTTTTCCAGTGAGCATGTTGTCACCCTGCTTGATGGTAATTTGTTTATTTGATTGAGTTTCGTCGTTCATGGCTCTGACTAACTTCCATAGTGTGTTCCCTTCTTTATCTAGATTGAGGCTTTCTGTTTTTTTATTTCCAACTGTCTCTTCTTATTTGGTTCAGTGATGGCCTTCTGGGCGATATTTGCTTCCATAGATTGCTCTCTCTCTTTGCCATGTTCCTAGCAGTTGAGACTTCATCCTCAGCTTTCTGCAGTTCATGATTCCAATCTGGGTGGAAGTTTTTCCTTGCCCCTATTAGAATGGTCTCGTTTGCTGCTTGCAGTATTTCTTTGCTTATGCTTTCCCCCATAGGTTTAATATTGTTATTACGTGTGTTGATAGTTTCCCACAGTCCATCTGTCAGCATTGCAAATCTGTCCCAATCGGCTCGTCTGTAGTTCCAACAGGGCAGAGGTTTTTTTTCCTGGGGGCCTACTTCCATATCAATATCTAGCCTGATTGGCCTGTGGTAGCTACGTTCCTATTGATCGAGCAACTGACGATCTATTTTTTTGGTGAATATCCCCAGTGGAAAATCCAAGTCTGGAGTGGAGGTGGTATGCCATGTTCTGGAATAGAAGCTAGGGCTGTCGTCCGGCCTATTGATAAGATAAAGATTTATGTCGATCTCCCAGTCTTCCACTTCATCCCCTCATCTGTCTGTATCTAAATATCCCCTGTTGAAGTCTCTGACCACTAGGCAGCTGGAGTCCTTGATTTCCATACTCGAGAGCGACAGGTCTTTGTTGGGTGGGCCATACAGGTTGAATATACGGATTTTCGTTTTTTGGGGTCATTATGTGACTCCTACAATTTCTGCTTGTCGAGTGTGATTTAAAGATACTGCGCTACTTGGTATGCAGTTACGTGTCAGTTTCAGAACCCCTCCTTTGTGACCTTCTCTATCAAGACGGAAGGTCTGGTATCCTCTGATTAAGAATCTGTGGTTGTTGTTGAGGTGCGTTTCTTTGATGCATGCCACGTCTATCTCGCTTTCGCACAGGCAATTTGTTAGAGAAATCTTTTTGTTAAGCACTTCCTCCGCATTTCTCTGTAGTATTTTAAAGGTCTTGGATTTCGGTCAATAGCTCTTGCCCCATGTCCTTGTGCATTGACTCCACATCGCATGGGTGGATGACCACCAGTAGCATCAAGTGCGCCTCTTCGGGGAGTGGAGCCCGGCACTCTCGCTGCCTGGTGGACTCCGCAGAATGAGCGCCATACTTTCTTCTTTTAAATTGCAAAGTCATCATACAGAGATTTACGTTGGACTGTTTCGTTAAGCCTGTGGCCCAATGCATCCGACTTCAGCAGGCGTTTCTGTAAGGTTGCATTCCTTAGGCTGTCTTCTACCCATCTGCAAGGCATCAGTTGTTTGAGGTCAGAATTGTCTCTCTTAGGAACGTTGTATTGCAGGACTATCGAGTCTTCCCCACTCGTGTCGAAAGGATGTGATGATGATGAAGATATGATAAACTTATGTACTAGTTTTTCAAGTGTCACAGAAGAGAGGTAGTCCAGTGTGTCTGTATCCCAGGATCGTCACGTCCTGCCAAAAACTGCTCCTCTGCAGTGATGGTACACCTAGCATTCCCCGACACCTGGGAGGTTGTCACAAAGGGGCAGAGGTGCAATGTCCGCTGGTCTGTATCTCTTCTCCGTCCATTGGAATGAGTAATAGAAAACAAAAATAAAGAACGAGGCAAGAGTGCATTTAGCCAGGAAACAAGCCTCGTCATGGCACGGATATGTTGTTCGTCTGGTGTGCGAACATATCGTATGATCGAGACCTGAGTCTCAACAGTTCGCAGTAAGGTGGCTGCTCTACTGCTTGCGACACCCCGACCGAGAACTAAGTCGTCTACAAATGATTTACTACCTCCACGACGAGTAGGGTCAATATCGGACATGTTCTCGCCCGCTTTGATCGGCGGGACGACAGAGACCTCTTTCTGCGGTTTGACCAGGTTGGGCTGAGACGCGAGCACCAGGTCCCAACCATATTGTTGCCTCCCGTCGCAGTGGTGCTAAGAATATTACTACCAGAAATGAAATTATTCATGTTATACATTGTTGATTACATGTTATTCGGCTGTTGCAACAACCGGTCTGGGTGTTAACTTACCTCATTTATATTTACACACATATCCGTCAGTATACCATAACGTCTACATCTGTAACCTAAGCAACATAATTTATTTCCACTGCAGTTTCTATATTCGCTTACACAGTCCTGAAAGATAAGTGGAGGGAGGACACGTATGTCAATCAAATGAATGTATTGGTCCTGTGCTGCACCAGTAATACACTATTACATACCTGGCCCAGGTGCCATAATGATGAACAGGTGAAAGATAAACAGTGGAACTGTGAGATAGGTTGAGTGAAAGGTAAAAGGATCCTTTGTTGCTTTCGTTCTTGACGAAATACTGTTCGCCATACATTATTTGTCCACCTCTTCTATTATAGACGTCCATCTTTATGTCTATTCTTGATGTATAAAATGTTTTGTGTCTTTCTCTGACGTTTGTCTATAGATTTTGTCCTCTGTATAGTGTTTTAGTGGTAGATCGGTAGTTTCTCTAGACTTGTCCTCGGTAGTATTTAAGTGCCAAATCGCTAGTTTATCTAGAATTGACATCAATAGAGTTTTATATATCGCTAGTTTATCTAGAATTGACATCAATAGAGTTTTATATATCGCTAGTTTATCTAGAATTGACATCAATAGAGTTTTATATATCGCTAGTTTCTCGCCATGTCATCTGTAGAGCGTGATAGATCGCTAGTTCTGCAACCCACATGCAGCATATAATATGCGTATGACCTACACTCCCGTGTATCCGTTTATTTTGGGTAACTTGAAAGTTTTTGTTAAAGGATACACAAGGGGGAGAAGGAACAGGCACAAACACCACTTCCATGTCATTTAAAACGGGAACCAAAGTAAAGTCACGTCTTTTATCACTTCCTCGCTGACAGCAGTACTTGCTGTAGGACTATCTGTTACTTTTGTTACTGTTCAGAAACTACTGGATATCCTGACTACTTGTCCTCTGACGCCGTTAATTTTCTGTTAATTTTTCCAAATTCAATTTCCAGGTGGGCGTGGCTGGCTTAATAGATAGAAGAGGTCAGAGAAAGGTTCGCATCCGTGTCACAATAACCTTTTATACACTTCCGTAAACGATAATTTCATTGTCTTCCAAAACTGCTGATATTTGTAAACAGTCAACTTTTCTTGTTTTTATTATTTCTCTTCAACCCTTGTATTATTGGTTTATGCCCTTATCACCGTTTCGTGTCACCTTGTGTCCTTTGTTGATACATATGTAGATCTCTTGACATCTCGTCTTTCTATTATTTCTCCTTGCAGGAAAGAGATCACCTATTTTACTTCGTCAAATCTGGATTATTCATATTTATAATTCAGCACTGAATTCATTGTTTGTTTTAAGCTGGATTGAACTTCCCATAATTTAGCTTACATAGTTTAAAAATGTCCGCGTGTTAACGAGTTCTGAAAGGGGAGTAGAGACCAGTAAGACAATAACCGTCCAGGCGTTCTACAAGAGGCGACTAAGAAGTATTCAGAGTCGGCAACCGAATAGTAGGGTTCAACTTGGGGACAGATTAAGTAGGGTTTAGGGAGGGGATAGACTAAGTGGGGTTAAGCGTGGGGAAATATTAAGTTGGGTTAAGCGTGGGAATAATTAAGTAGGGTTGAGCGTGGGGGACAGATTAAGTAGGGTTCAGCGTGGGGGACAGATTAAGGATGGTTCAGCGTTGGGAAAGATTAAGTAGGGTTCAGCTTGGGGACATATTAAGTAGGGTTCAGCGTGGGGAAAGATTAATTAGGGTTCAGCGTGGGGGACAGATTAAATAGTGTTCTGCTTTGGGACATATTAAGGAGGGTTCAGCGTGGGGAAAGATTAAGTAGTGTTCAGCTTGGGGACATATTAAGGAGGGTTCAGCGTGGGGAAAGATTAAGTAGGGTTCAGCTTGGGAACATATTAAGTAGGGTTCAGCTTTGGGACCGATTAAGTATGGTTCAGCATGGGGGCCATGTTAAGCAGGGCTTAGTGATTGGATAGACTAAGTGTGGTTAAACGTGGGGAAATATTAAGTTGGGTTAAGCGTGGGACTAATTTAGTAGGGTTAAGCGTGGGGGACAGATTAAGTAGGTTTCAAAGTGGGGAAAGATTAAGTAGGGTTAAGCGTGGGGACAGATTAAGTAGGGTTAATGATGGAGACAGGTTAAGTAGGGTTAAGCGTGGTGGACAGATTAATTGGGATTGAGCTTGGAGCACAGATTAAGTATGGTTTTTGGTATGGGGCAGGCTAAGAATGGTTTATGGAGGGGACAGACTATGTAAGGTTCAAATTTGGGACAGACTAAGTAGGGTTTATGGAGGGGACATGCTAAGTAGGATTAAGCGTGTGGACAGACAAAGTAAGGTTTAGATAGGGCACATGCTAAGTAGGGTTGATCGTGTGGACATACAAAGTAAGGTTTAGAGACGGCACAGGCTAAGTAGTGTTGAGCGTTGGGACAAACTAAGTAGGGTTTTGAGGGAGAACAGGCTATGTAGGTTTCAGGGAGGAGACCTCCAGCCTATAGTATAGAAACAGTATATAAGCGGTCTTTAAACTAATAATTTTTTTTTAATGGAAAAATACCTTTCCTCACCATGTATTAATGGAGAAAGAATGTCACGAGTTTTTCATGTTCACGTTTGAAAATAACATTTTCATCTTGACCTTCTCTTGATTACTGTAATCCCTTTATACTGATTCACAGCTGAATCAACATTCAACTGATTATAAAACACAGAAACCTACCCTGTCAAACTTTGTGTTCTCAGTGTCTCGTGCCAGAGCCAGAAACAAGAACAAGAACATTAGCGTCCTCATGTTCGTCAGATTTCCTTTAACGTCTGGTCTCCATTTTGACTAGTTTCTAATTAAGCTGGTTTACCCCGTGCGCGTTAGCGTGGACTGATATGTCTTCTAAGTTATGCAACTTCTCCATCACCTAGAGAGCTGACATTGTGTACACCTCCTCTATTAACGTTACCTAGAGAGCTGACAGTATGTACACATTCTCTATTAGCGTAACCCAGAGAGATGACAGTGTGTACACCTTCTTTATTAGCATGACATAGAGAGCTGACATTGTGTACACCCAGTCTATTAGCGTGACCTAGAGAGATAACATTGTGAACACCGTCTCTATTAGCGTGACATATATCGCTGACATTGTGTACACATCCTCTATTAGCGTGACCTAGAGAGATGGCATTGTGTACACATTCTCTACTAGCATGACCTAGAGATCTGACATTGTGTACAGCTCCTCTACTAGCGTGACCTAGAGGGCTGACATTGGTACACCTCCTCTATTAGCGTGACCTAGAGAGCTAACATTGTGTACACCTCATATACTCGCGTGACCTGTTGATCCTTCAACTTGTATAATTGCATCTAACGTGGTGTGTCATACCTTTTCCAGAACCACAAGAGATCCTAGGGTGAGTGAGTTGAGTATCTCTGTCATGCTGTGCTCAGTCCATTATAACCGTGTCGAGATTTCATACACTAAAACCGACACTGTTTGCATCTAGGACGAAGGGCGCCAATCTCGTCTGAACTAGACCGCAAAATTCGACACACGTATTAGCGTAATGATATATATATATAGTCAATGCCCATTTCAGAACAATCGCACAAAAGAAATTACATATCCCCCCCCCCCAAAAAAAAAACAAACAAAACCAAACAAACAAAAAAAAACAACGAATTAACTAGTCGAATGGAAAACACCTTTCCGTGGTCACAAGTATCATCTAGTGTGAACTCCAGACAAATCCGTGGCCTGGTGGCATCCTTAATGGACTAAGACAGCGGAGCAATGTAGACCCGCAGCCGACTATTGCGGAAACTCTGCTATATTTTGAATTTAATCGGCATGGAGATCAGCAACTTCAAGGTTCATTCGTACAGGCTCACGCTTTCATGAATTTAGGAAATCAAAAACCAGCTCAAGCAAACCGTACAAAACACGCTTTCATGGTTTTAGGAAATAATGAACTAGCTCAAGATGATCGTACAAGCACACGCCTTTATGCCTTGGGAAATCATGAACCAGCTCAAGCAAACCGTGCAAGCACAAGCTTTCAGTGCTTTAGGAAATAATGAAGCAACTCAAGCAAACCTTACAAGCACAAGCTTTCAGGGCTTTAGGAAATCATGAAGCAACTGAAACAAATATTGAAGATGACGCAGGTAAAGAAATCCACGTGAAAATGTTTTTTTCAAAAAGTAAAATAAAAAAAGAAGAAAGAAATTACATTCCCAAACAATTATAATGAAGATAACTGAGAAGAGAATCGCTAACAAGATATATAATGTTCTGGAAGATAACCGCATGGCCACAGGTACTCGGGACACCATTAGATCATTACGGTTTGTCGCACAAAGAATGTTCTATCAAGGGCGCTTTCTATTTATCTCCTTTATTGATTACGAGAAATCCTTTGATCGAGTCCCCTTGAAAAAAACTATTTCAGATATTGCAACAAAAAGGTATAGAGAGAGCGACCATTATGTTAATCGGGAACATGTCTGAAAATCAGGGGGAGATTGTTTCAATCAAGTACTAAACATTCAAGTTTCAATAAGACAGGGCGTACGCCATAGTCGCTTGCTTTCTCTGAGTCTCTGTAAGGCATATTCTCAGATGATGATTTAACATGTTTGTCGGGGTTGTAAACGGGGAATGGCTAGGCTTGGTTTTGTTCGTTCTCATTCTCCTGCTACCAAAATTTGACAAGGGCTTAAGTAGCATTTTATAGTTCAGAGAGAGGAATGTATTGTGTTGTAGTTTGCAGCTTGACTGCGTCATTTCCACCATTCGAACCAACACATCCGATTTCAGAAAGCATTTTTTTTAGTACCGGGTTAGCATTTCTTCTTTGATCCATTTTTCTGAGCCAGTCTGCTCTGTTGGAGCCTGATATTCCGGATCACCACGAGGAGGTGCAGAAGGTTTTTGGCAGCTCTGGTACTCTTGCCCTAACGGTGGAAGTCAGCTGTGGGTCTCTGGCGGCTGCAGCTCATGTGCTGCTCGGGTTAATAGGGTTATCATAGTCAGTGTTGAGAAAAGCAATGGTAGGAAAATCAATGGTAAAAAAGTTAACAATAAAAAAGTTAATGGTAAAGAAGATAATAGTTAGCAAGTTAATGGTAAGAAAATTAATGGTAAGAATGTTAATAGTAAGAAATTTAATTGGTAAGAATGTTAATGGTAAGAAAATTAATGGTAAGAAAGTTAATAGTTAAAACAGTATTAGTGAGAAAGTTAATAGTAAGAAAGTTAATGGAAAGAAAAGTATTAGTAAGAGATTTAATAGTAAGAAAGATAATGGTACGAAAATTAATAGTATATAAGTTAATAATGAGAAAGTTAATGGTAAGATAGTTAATGGTACGAAAGTTAATAGTATAGAAGTTAATACTGAGTAAGTCAATGGTAAGAAAGTTAATGGTAAGAAAATTAATGGTAAGAAAGTCAATAGTGAGAAAATTAATAGAAAGAAAGTTAATAGTAAGAAAGTTAATAGTGAGAAAGTTAATGCCATCAAAGTTATCCATGTCCACGATGGGAATGGGAAGATCAGTAACAAAGTTGTGAACACAGTTTAACAAAATATTGGCAGCACAGCCAAAGATACTTTGGATTGAACACAAACAAATTGAAGAGAAAGACAATGGAATATCGTAACAGACAAGCAGCATAGCCACATGAATATAATCATCAATACAGAAATAATAGAACGAGTAGAGATGTTTACATATTCAGAGAAAACAGGTTCAGAAGGTTCTCTCAATGAGACAGAAATTAAGACAAAGCTGGGCTGGGAACATTAGAACACCTTCAGAAGAAAACAGACATTGAATATCCCGCTTGAGCTTAGGACAATAATAATTACCACTCATGAACGAGATTTGTTCAAAAAGTATTGGACTTTTAGGCCTGAAAAATACAATTACTCACATGGAGGATTCAAACCCTAATCCCCTTCGTCGTACTCTCCTTGAGTCTTCACACTTCACCCAGCTAAACCACCATTGTTGGAAGCATTTCAGAAAAGTCTCTTTGGGACGGAGTACAGCTAGGTCGTCGCGGTGCATAAAGTTTTCCATTGGCTTTAAGCAGGTCCCTTTCAGCGGGGAGATGTTTAGCTTGTGGGACATCCACTAATCTGGTCCCTTTCAGCGGGGCGATGTTCAGCCTGGGGGACAGCCACTAATCGCACAGAGCCGTGTGTGGAGATCGGGGATCCTGACGAACGAGAGGAATGTTTGACACAAAAAGATCGGGAGATAACAATTGGACCTGTTCATTTTGTCCTTGAAGCCACTCGACTCAAACACGTCTGTGTTATACAGTTCAATACTGACTTTGTTGTTTGCTTTAATCATGATTTTTTCTACAATAATTTGTTTGCCATTGATCAGAAACATATGTTTATTGATAGGTTCTGAAATTAAACATAATGTCCAGATGCATCATTAATACTGTTATCAATCTGTTCTCATAAACAGCTAAACAAACTCTCTAGTGATTATTTAAAACACACAAACTTACTGCCATATTGCTCTCAATATTCTGCACCACAGCCAGAATCAAGATCAGGAACATTAACGCAGACATTTCCGTCAAATTTGAAGTGAATTCTTCTGTCCCTTTTATTTTTTATTTTGTTTATTGACTGAAGAAAGTTGAACTCGTTGATGTTCTCCTGTTAAAGACAAGAAACCAAAACTGGAATATTTATTTGGTGAGAAAATGGTGATTAGAGAACGTGTTCATATTGTCATTAATATATATCAGCAACTATGGGACATACATTGATTCAAATATAGATGGACAATTACTGATAGAAAGACCACATGTTAGAGTTTGTATCTGGTATCAAAATTGTTAACAAATACGTAGTCTAGAAAAAAAATATAAACAAGTGTAAAACTAGAACAATAATAGGAACAAGTGTAGACCTAGAAGAACTATCGACACAAGTGTAGACCTAGAAGAACTATCGACACAAGTGTAGACATAGAATAACTATAGACACAAGTGTCGACCAAGAAGAACTATAGACACAAGTGTCGACCAAGAAGAACTATAGACACAAGTGTAGACCTATAAGAACTATCGACACAAGTGTAGACCTAGAAGAACTATAGAAACAAGTGTAGACCTAGAAGAACTATCGGCACAAGTGCAGACCTAGAAGAACTATCGACACAAGTGTAGACCTAGAAGAACTGTCGACACAAGTATAGACCTAGAAGAACTTTCGACACAAGTGTAGACCTAGAAGAACTATCGACACAAGTGTAGACCTAGAAGAACTATCGACACAAGTGTAGACCTAGAAGAACTATCGACACAACTGTAGACCTAGAAGAACTATCGACACAAGTGTAGACCTAGAAGAACTATCGACACAAGTGTAGATCTAGAAGAACTATCGACACAAGTGTAGACCTAGAAGAACTATCGACACAAGTGTAGACCTAGACGAACTATCGACACAAGTGTAGACCTAGAGGAACTATCGACACAAGTGTAGACTTAGACGAAATATCGACACAAGTGTAGACCTAGAAGAACTATCGACACAAGTATAGACCTAGAAGAACTATCGACACAAGTGTAGACCTAGAAGAACTATCGACACAAGTGTAGACCTAGAAGAACTATCGACACAAGTGTAGATCTAGAAGAACTATCGACACAAGTATAGACCTAGAAGAACTATATAAACAAGTGTAGACCTAGAAGAACTATCGACACAAGTGTAGACCTAGAAGAACTATCGACACAAGTGTAGACCTAGAAGAACTATCGACACTAGTGTAGACCTAGAAGAACTATCGACACAAGTGTAGACCTAGAAGAACTATCGACACAAGTGTAGACCTAGAAGAACTATCGACACAAGTGTAGACCTAGAAGAACTATCGACACAAGTGTAGACCTAGAAGAACTATCGACACTAGTGCAGACCTAGAAGAACTGTCGACACTAGTGTAAACAAACAATTAAAAATTAAGACAATCGGGCTTCTAGAAAAAAAAAATAACGACAAATGTAAAGCTAACAAAACAATAGATAAACGTTAAAATCTAGAACAATAATAGTGGCATGTGTTAAAATAGATGAACAATAGAGACACGTGTAAAACTTAACAAAAACTAGTAAATACAGTAGAAAGAAGAGTAAAACTAGAGAATTAGAGATAACTTATAATTTAGAAAAAACCTTCAGGGACAATTTGGTAAACTAAAAGAAAAAAATAGAGACATTTGGTAAACTAGAAGAACAATAGAGACAAGTGTAAAAATTGAAAATACTAGTGTCACGTGTGAAACTAAAAGAACAAAAGAGACAATTGGTAAACTAGACAAAACAATTGAGATAATTGGTAAACTAGAAATGAACAATAGAGACAATTTTATATTTTTTTTAAAAGAGACAAGTGTAGATTTTTTTAAAAATTGTATAGATGTGTAAAACTAGAATAACAATAAAAACAAACCTAAAACTAGAAAACCAAAAGAGACAAGTGTTTAACTAGAAAACCAAAAGAGACAAGTGTGAAACTAAAACAAAACTATATAGACTAGTGGGCCACTAGAAAAACAATAAAGACGAGTGTGAAGCTTGAAAAACAAAGATATTCCTGGAAATCTAGACAAACAATAGAGACAAGTGTATAACTAGAAGTACAATAAAGACTAGTAAAAAGTGGCACGCGGACTACTTAAATGTTTTTTAGAGACACTTAGACTACTTGAATGTTAGTACATATGCATGGATTACATGAAAGTTATAATACATACGTGGACTTTTTGAAGGTTAGTAGAGGCACGTGGCCTACTTGAAAGTTTATAGCTCTCACCATAGCAAGCAATCGGATGCAGCAGGCCCTAACATTGCTGGAGGAGTGGGCGAATTCAAGGCTGGTAAAAAGAAATGAGGAAAAAACAACATGTACGATATTCTAGCTTTCAAACAAAACCCAAAACACCAAAATAAGTTTTAACGGCAAATACCTGCTGCAAAATGAAAAGATAAACTACCTGGGAGTGACATTTGATCGGCGCATGACATGGAAAAGTCAGATCGAGAGAAGCCGAATGAGAGCCATAGAAAGGATGGCAATTATGAGGAAACTTGCTGGCACAAGCTGGGAAGCAGACGAAGGCATACTAAAGAAACTGTACACTGGAAGAGTGAGACCAGTTCTCGAGTATTGCATTGCGGAATGGACAACAGCAGCAAAGGTGAACTTTGATAAAATAAGCAAACTTCAAAACCAAGCTATGAGAGTTATAACAGGAAGCATGAAGTTAACGCCAATTGTAGAATTTGAAAAGTTTACAAAGCTGCAGTTCATGACCGATAGAAGAGACTGCAGAGCCCAGCAGCAAGCGGAAAAAACTAAAAAGACGACTGACCATCCAATGCATAAGAGACTAAATAACTTAGGAAATGGGAAACTAAAGCTGATAAACTTTGCAGAAATAGCCAAAGCAAAGATGAGCGAAGACCATATGAACGCACTAACAACACCAACGTCCATCCCTATAATACGCAAACCTACCTGAAGGCAGCATATATTTCCAGAGGTGGTAGAAAACATACCAGGTATTGGAAACAAAAACAGTCAGACTGAAAAGGAAAGAAGAGATACAACCCTGAGGTACATAACGAAAAACTACCCAAGCGTGGACTGGACCGATGCATACACCGACGGTTCTGTAACAAACACAACACATAAAGTAGGGGCAGGGGTATTCCTGAGCCTACCAAATGGCAGAAAAATAACACGGTCAGTGGCAACTGGAAAATACTCAAGTAATTTCAGAGCGGAGGCAGAGACACTAAGGGCTGCAGTAGAAGAAATGGTGACAAGCAAGATACGTGAAAGGCATATAGTCTTGCTTACAGATGCCCTGGCCGTCGATACACAGCACTAAAAAGGCAAACAAAGGCTGAACTTAATGACTTAAGAGCGGTACTCTGTCAACTATGACATCAGTCCGCACCAAAAAGAGTATTGGTACAGTGGGTCCCATTCCCACTGTAACGTAACATCTGAGGCAACGAGAAGGCAGACAGACTGACAAAAGAAGGTGCAAGACTACAACAACAGAACTTAGTGTTACATACGAAGAGACCAAAAGGCTTATTACAGCTAGATATATGACCAAATGGGAAACAGAACACACTGGCTACACAAAAAATGATGCCTATTACCAGTTGAACAGAAGAGAGCAGGTCGTGGTCTTCAGATTTCGCACTGGCCACAATAGACTGAGGTACCAATAAACTGAAGTTAGGAGGCACTGATGAATGCACGTGCGGTACTGTGAAAATGACCGCTGAACATTTGCTACAAAACTGCCCGACATACGAGGATCAGAGAAAGCAGATGTTTCCATCACTAGTGCAACACTAGACAAGCTCTATGGCAATGTCGACAGCCTGAGGATGACCGCTTTTTTTTCGAAAAAATACATATTGATGTCTGACTGCGTACGAAGAAGAAGAGGAAGAAGAAGAAAGTTGATAGCGACACGTGGATCACTTGAATATTAGTAGAGGTGATAGGTTGTCATCTTATAGGTTGATATAGGCATGTACAATATATGAAAATTAGTAGAGGTGGCACGTGGACTACTCGAAATTTGGTAGAGGCACGTGGAGTACGTCAAGGTTACCAGAGGTGACAAGTGGACTACTTGAAGGTTAAAAAGACGTGCCACGTAGACTACTTAAAGGGTAATAGAGGTGACAAGTGGACTACTTGAAGGTTAACAAGACGTGACACGTAGACTAGTTGAAGGTATTTTGAGGTGCCACGTGGATAACGTGCAAGTCGGTAGAGACACGAAGCCGTCTTGAAGGGTAAACATATGTTACATGTCAACTACTTGAAGGTTAGGAGAGGTGATACGTGGACTACTTGAAGGTTAGGAGAGGTGATACGTGGACAACTTGAAGGTTAGGAGAGGTGATACGTGGACAACTTGAAGGTTAGGAGAGGTGATACGTGGACAACTTCAAGTTTAGGATAGGTGATACGAGGACTACTTCAAGTAGGTAGAGACACGAGGATTTCTTGAAGGTTATAAGTGGTACTTTTATGTTAATAAATGTGAATAATGGACTTCTTGAAGGTTAGACGAGACACATCGTCTACTTGAAGGTAATCAGAGAGACTTGTACTTCTTGATAGTTATTAGAGATGACACGTGGACTACTGCATGGTTACCAAAGTGAACCGTCTAGTAACATTTAAGAGTTATGAGATGTAACATGCGCCTACTTAAAAGTAAAAAGAGACACTTTGACGACTTAAAAGTTACTGCAGACAATTGGATTACGTAAAGGTTATTAGAGATACGTGGTCTACCTGAAAGTTGGTAGCGACACGTAGACTATTTAAAAGTTAGGAGAGGACAAGTGGGCTACTTGAATACTGGTACAGACACGTTAACTACTGGAAAGTTGGGAGACGTGACACGAGGACAACGTGAAAGTTAGGAGGGGTGACAGTGGGACTATCTGAAAGTTGGTACAACAACGTAGAATACTTGAAGGTTAAGAGAGTTGGTACATAGACTACTTGAAGGTTATTAGAGATGATACGTAGACTACTTGAAGATTAGTAGACAAGTAGAATAGTTGAATCTATGTAGAGGAATTAAAAGACAACTTCAAGATTAGAAGACACGTGGACTACTTGAAGGTTGATAGAAGTGTAACGTTGACTTCTTGAAGGTTGCTAGGGGCATGCGAAGTACTTGAAGGTTAGGAGAGGTGAAACATGAACAACTTGAAAGTTATTACAGGTGACACGTGGGCTACTTGAAAGATGGGAGATACACGTGGATTACTTGAAAGTTAGGAGAGCTGAAACGTGGACTTCTTGAAGGTTATTCGAGGTGAAACGCTTATAACTGGAAAGTTGGAAGAGACACGTAGACTTCTTTAAGGTAAGGAGAGGTGACAAGTGGTCTACTTAAATGCTGGTACAGTTAAGTATACTACTGAAGGTTAGGAGACGTGACACGCGGACTACTTAAAAGTTAAAAGAGGTAAAACGTGGACTAATGTAAAGTTTGAACAGCCATGTAGAATACGTGAAGGTTAAGAGAGGTGGCACGTGGACTACTTAGAGATTATAAGAGACGACACGTGAACCACTTGAAGATTAGTAGACAAGTGGAATATTTGAAATTAAGTAGAGAAAAAAATAGATTACTTCAATGTTAGTAGATACGTTGACTTCTTGAATGTAATGAAAAATGACAACTGGACTACTTCAAGGTTGATTACTTGAAGTTTAGTAGAGGTGATACGTTGACTACTTGAATGTAATGAGAAATGACAACGGGGCTACTTCAAATTTATTACAGGTGACACGTGGACTACCTGAAAGATGGAAGAGACACGTGGATTACTGGAAGGTTAATATAGGTGACACGTTAACTACTTCAAATGTATAAGACGTGACACGTGGACTACTTAAAGGTTAGGAAAGGTGACACGTGGACTACTTAAAGGTTAGGAAAGGTGACACGTTGACTAATTGCAAATTAAGAGTGGTCTACTTGAAAGTGTGTACAGTCACGATGACTACTTGAAGGTTATGAGTAGTGACAAATGGACTACTTGGAAGTTAGGACAGGTGCCACTAGGACTACTGAATGGTTATTAGATGTGCAACGTGGACTACTTAAACATTACTATAGCTGGCACGTGGACTACCTGAAGGGTATTAGAGGTGATACGTGGACTAATTAAATGTTAATAGAGGTCACTAATGGACTACTTGAAGGTTGGTGACACGTAGACTTCTTAAGAGTTAGGAGAGGTGACACGGGGACTACATAACGTTTAGGAGAGGTGATACGGTGACTACTTGAAAGTTGGTACAGAAACGTGGACTACTTGAAGGTTATTAGATATGACACGTGGACTAATTGAAGGTTAGTAGACACACCGTGACTATTGTTAGCTCATTAGAGACACGTTTAATGATCGGTTTTCTGAGACAACTGGTATTGTTTAGTGTATGGTAAAAACACCTGGACTATCAGAAAACCAGCACATACACCTCAATCATCAAAAAGAATAACACAAAGCCAGTTGAGAAAATAAAAAACACAAAGTTAGTAGAAACACCTGGACTATCAGAAAGGCATTAGAGACACATGGACTATCATTTAGCCAGTAGAGCCACATGGATTATATGGAAGCCAGTAGATACACCTGTAATTACACGAAGCCAGTAGAGACACCTGGACTATCAGAAAGCCAGTTGAGATACTCTGACTATCAGAAAGCCAGTAGAGACACCTGGACTATCATACAGCCAGTAGAGACACCTGGACTATCAGAAAGCCAGTAGAGACACCTGGACTATCAGAAAGCCAGTAGAGACACATGGACTATCAGAAAGCCAGGAGAGCTACACAAAATTACAGATAAATATCGTCGAGAAAACAATTAGTCAAACAATCTAGTCGGGACTCGATATAGACAGACAAGTTGAGACATTCAAAGAACAATCTAGACACACGGAGCACGTAAAAGACACTCCCAGACAGGTGAGAACATGTGCATACACTCTCTCACAAGAGATAATACCTTGGTCTGTGAAGACAGAAGTATAAATAGAGACTGGTACACGTGTCGATATTGATCATCTGAGACTTAATGTGCGGTACTTAATTTTGTAGGTAATCAATGTGTTGGATTTAACTGTCCAAATATTTATGTGTTCACGCCACTAATATACAGCCATCTTTGTTTATGATAAAAAGGGGACACTTTTTTATGATCTATAAAACAATTGTACATTTTCTCACTGTGGGAGCCTGGACAGACACAAACCGATAGTTTATTGAGCTGTTAGTCTTTACGTTGAGGATTCAAAGTCGTCGAAAATAAATATGTTAACTTGAAATGTTCAATTATTGATGTTTATTATTGGCTAATTAGGCTAGAGTTTTTGTTCGTGATCGGCGAGAATCAATTTCAGATCTACATAACTGCTGTGAAAGGTGACATGTGTTTGTGTCGTCACATTACACATGGCGACTTCATTTTCTTTATATGAAGCTCCCTACGGACGCATGGGGCCGATTCTTCAGTTATCTCTGTCACAGAGAGACTGATGCAAATATTGGACACGTGGAGTTTAGGTATCAGGTATACACGTACGAAGTGATAGTCTTATACACAACTCTAACAGTCACGTGATCTACTAGAAATGTATCTAACGTCAGGTTAGGTAAAACATGCTGATCAGACAATGTTAGTCAGGGTCAGGTAACACATGCTGATCAGGCAATCTTAGACAGGCCCTAGTAAAACATGCTGATCAGCCAATGCTATTCAGGGTCTAGTAAAACATGCTGATCAGACAATGTTAATCAGGCCTAGTAAAACATGCTGATCAGACAATGTTAGTCAGGCCCTAGTAAAACATACTGATAAGCCAATGTTAGACAGGGCCTAGAAAAACATGCTGATCAGACAATGTTAGTCAGGCTCTAGTAAAACATGCTGATCAGACAATGCTAGGCATGCCCTAGTAAAACATGCTAATCAGACAATGTTAGTCAGGCCCTAGTAAAACATGCTGATCAGACAATGTGAATCAGGTCTAGTAAAACATGCTGATCAGACAATGTGAATCAGGTCTAGTAAAACATGGTGATCAGCCAATGCTAGTCAGGGTCAGTTAAATA
The DNA here is from genome assembly GCA_036924085.1 of Ariolimax columbianus. Taxonomy (NCBI): domain Eukaryota; kingdom Metazoa; phylum Mollusca; class Gastropoda; order Stylommatophora; family Arionidae; genus Ariolimax; species Ariolimax columbianus. Next base: position 5,839,654 of record JAVGWX010000023.1, read on the forward strand.
TACTGACAAAGAGTACCTCCTTATTCCCTCATAGAAACGGGCTGTTTTCAATTTAGCCTGGCTCAGGAGGTGGGAGAATCCACGTGGTCTCTGTAGTAATGAGCGACATACAAATAAAGTCAAGTGCAGCACAACTCCCTGGAGGAGCCCGCTCGGAATGTGACCGCTAGCTAACCCTCAAATTAACGCTACTTTCGCAAAGCACAACATAATCGTAATACTTGTGGAAATTCAACAACACCTACAACAACAGTACTAACAACAACACCAACAACAACAACACCAAAACCAACACCAACACCAAAACCAACACCAACAAGAGCAACAACAACAACAACACCCCCTCCCCCCCCCCCCCAACTCGAAATTGAGTTCAAATGTACTAGAAAATCAATAAAGGCACATGTCGGTATCGATTACATCAGACTTAATGCGACGTTCTTAGTTTGGAAGGTAATCAATGTGATGGCTTTAACTGTTCAATGATTGGTGATTTCTCACCGCTAATAGATGCTTGGTTTTTGTTGACGATTACACAGAAAATTGAAAAGTATCGATAAATCAGTAGTACCAGGTGGCAGGTGTTTGTCATATAACTGCTGACTTGAAGGACTATTCTTGACAAAGTTTTGCTCCCTAAGGAGACTTGGGCCCATTCCTTCAGCTACCTTTCTTACATTAAGATAAAATCAAAGCTTGGATCTGAGACGTGCCGTTTTGTAGCGCTGTTACAAGAACAGTACGTTAGCCTGATACACAACCCAGGTCAATGACCTTATACAACACGATTAGCTGGGATTAATGGCTCACTTCCTGGATTTCTCTCAATCTCGGGCCCATGAACTTTGTCTCTGACATCCATAAGCTCTAACAAAATGAGATAACCGATCACCTATAGGGCTGGCCATATCGATAATGATAGTTTATTGATCTGTAGCTCAGTTTAGTTATCGAGACGTGTTTTATGTGGATCCTTAGCCGGAGACACGGAAACATAAGCATTGTCTGAGACTGTAGCCCGCTATACGTTTAGTGTACAACTTCCGTGAGACTGTAGCTAGCTATACGTTTAGTGTAGATCGTTCATCAGACTGTAGCCCACTATAAGTTTAGTGTATAACTTCCGTGAGATTGTAGCCGGCTATACGTTTAGTGTAGAACTTTTAGCAGATAGTAGTCCGCTATACGTTTAGTGTAGAACTTTCATCAGATAGTAGATCGCTATACGTTTAGTGTAGAACTTTCTTCAGATAGTAGTCAGCTATACGTTTAGTGTAGAACGCTCATCAGACTGTAGTTCGCTATACGTTTAGTGTAGAACTTTCATCCGATAGTAGTCTGCTATACGTTTAGTGTAGAATTCCCACCAGAGTGTAGCCCGTTTTACGTTAAAAGTAGAACTTCCGCCAAACTGGCCGTCTACAGAATCGGTAACAGTGTGACATTGACGTTTGATGACCATCCACTAGACCCATCCACTAGACCCATCCACTAGACCCATCCACTAGACCCATCCACTAGACCCATCCACTAGACTCATCCACTAGATCCATCCATTATACCCATCCACTAGACCCATCCACTAGACCCATCCACTAGATCCATCCATTATACCCATCCACTAGACCCATCCACTAGACCCATTCACAAGACTCATCCACTAGACCCATCCACTAGACCCATCCACTAGACCCATCCACTAGACCCATCCACAAGACCCATCCACTAGATCCATCAAATAAACCCATCCCCAACACACTGCTCCATTTACCCCTTCAATGCTAATGACCAGACCGTATTCTCAGTTCTAGAGCTGACATCTCTGATCTGACTCAAGTCATAGTCAAATGTGTATGCGCTCCGTCATCTCATTCTCTCAGAGCTATGGAATGTCAGAGACATAGATTCCTGTGCTTAGACTGAGAAAGTCAAGATTTACTCCATTCATTCTTGTTAGTCATGCCGTGTAAGGTGGCTGGGCAGGTTTCTTCTTCCACTATTTCACCTTACTCACATACACTCGACACATCATGTCTGTGTCAAATACTGGCTATTGTGAATATTCAAAAAGTTCCCAACCTAAATGATCGATTTTCTACTAGGTTAGTCGAACCGTAAGGTTTGGCATTGTTAAGATAGAGCAGACTACTCATTCAGAATGTCTGGGCGTTTTCTTCAATTTGTATCTAGAAACATCTACAAATTCTGACAGCTTCTTCTTCTTCTTCTGCGTACGCAGTCAGACAGTAACCATTATTTTTTCGAAAAAAAGCGGCGGTCATCCTGAGGCTCTCGCCACTGCCATAGAGCTTGTCTTGCAGTTCCACTGGTAATGGCCACATCTGCTCTCTCTGATCCTCGTATGTCGGGCAGTTCTGCAGCAGATGTTCAGCGGTCATTTTACCAGTACCGCACGGGCATTCGTCGGTACCCCCTATCTTCAATTTGTTCAATAGGTGGTACCTCAGTCTGTTGTGGCCAGTGCGAAGTCTGAAGACAACGACCTGCTCTCTTCGTTTCAACTGGTAATAGGCATCGTTTTTGGTGTAACCAGTATGTTCGATTTCCCATTTGGTCATGTATCTGGCTTTGATAAGCCGTTTTGACTCTTCGTACGTCATACTAGTATCTATTTGTGGTAGCCTTGCTCCTTCATTTACCTTCTGACAGCTTAACCCTGATGAGGGCATCAATGTTGAATATCCTAACAAAACGGTACAATAGGATGTGCCAATATCAATGAAGCAAACTTGAATGCTGGTTGAGTGTGATGTTGTTTGATTCGGTTTGGTAGTGATGTCCCTTTACATTGGATGGGTAAGGATGCCCCTTTGATTCAGTTTGGTAGTTATGTTATGTTGATTCCGGTCTGTATCGGTGTCCCTTTGTCTCCATTTGTTAGTGATGTCACTTTGATTCCGGTTTGTAGTGAGGTCACTTTGATTCCGGTTGGTATCGGTGTCCCTTTGATTCCGGTTGGTAGTGAGGTCACTTGGATTCCGGTTGGTAGTGATGTCACTTTGATTCCGGTTGGTAGTGAGGTCACTTTGATTCCGGTTGGTATCGGTGTCCCTTTGATTTCGGTTGGTAGTGAGGTCACTTTGATTCCGGTTGGTATCGGTGTCCCTTTGATTCCGGTTGGTAGTGAGGTCACTTTGATTCGTCCTCAGCAACAATCCTATTCGGCATGCCTTCTACTTCATCTGAATACATACATTGATGATGCAAGAACAGACCATAAATCATCCATTATTAGACTACACCATGCTACACGTAAGGCATGCCACTACAAAGTATACACCAAACTACTAACTAGGCAACACCATGGTACACCATTTTGCAATTGCTGCACGTCTTTTTAGCCAGCAAGAACTATCTCTCCCACCTGTCAGCTAGAATTATATTCCCTATCTCCCAGCTAGAACTATATTCCGCACCTCTCAGCTATAATTATCTCCCCTTCATCCCCACTAAAATAATCTCCACCCCCCCTCCCCCTCCGCCCCACCTGTCAGCTGTAATGATCTCCTACCCCGCCCTCCCCTGCTAGCTAGAATGATCTCCTACCCCATCCTCCCCTGCTAGCTAGAATGATATATCTTGCCTTCTAGCTAAAATGATCTCATACCGCCCCTCCCCTTCTAGCTAGAATGATCTCCCCCCTCTGCTAGCTAGAAAGATCTCCCCCACCTGCTAGCTAGAATGATCACCACCTGCTAGCTAGACTGATCTCCCCATCCTGCTAGCTAGAATGATCTCCCCCATCTGCTAGCTAGAATGATCTCCTCCACCTGCTAGCTAGAATGATCTCCCCCACCTGCTAGCTAGAATGATCTCCCCCACCTGCTAGCTAGACTAATCTCCCATACCTTCTAGCTAGAATGATCTCCTCCACCTGCTAGCTAGAATGATCTCCCCCACCTGCTAGCTAGAATGATCTCCCCCTCCTGCTAGCTAGAATGATCTCCCCCACCTGCTAGCTAGACTAATCTCCCCCACCTTCTAGCTAGAATGATCACCTCCACCTGCTAGCTAGAATGATCTCCCCCACCTTCCAGCTAGAATGATCTCCCCCACCTTCTAGCTAGATTGATCTACTCCACCTGCTAGCTAGAACGATCTCCCCCACCTTCCAGCTAGAATGATCTCCCCCACCTGCTAGCTAGATTGATCTCCCACACCTGCTAGCTAGAATGATCTCCACCACCTTCTAGCTAGATTGATCTACCCCGCCTGCTAGCTAGAACGATCTTCCCCACCTGCTAGCTAGAACGATCTCCCCCACCTTATAGCTAGAATGATCTCCCCCACCTTCTAGCTAGATTGATCTCCCACACCTGCTAGCTAGAATGATCTCCCCCACCTGCTAGCTAGAATGATCTTCCCCACCTTCTAGCTAGATTGATCTACCCCACCTGCTAGCTAGAACGATCTCCCCCACCTGCTAGCTAGAACGATCTCCCCCACCTTTTAGCTAGAATGATCTCCCCCACCTTCTAGCTAGATTGATCTCCCACACCTGCTAGCTAGATTGATCTCCCACACCTGCTAGCTAGAATGATCTCCCCCACCTGCTAGCTAGAATGATCTCCCCCACCTTCTAGCTAGATTGATCTCCCCCACCTGCTAGCTAGAACGATCTCCCCCACCTGCTAGCTGGACTAATCTCCCCCACCTTCTAGCTAGAATGATCTCCCCCACCTTCTAGCTAGATTGATCTCCCCCACCTGCTAGCTAGAACGATCTCCCCCACCTGCTAGCTAGAACGATCTCCCCCACCTGCTAGCTAGAACGATCTCCCCCACCTGCTAGCTAGAACGATCTCCCCCATCTGCTTTCCCAATCTTTTTTTAAAAGGCACACATAAACGTCTGTTCTGTAGAAAGCATTTGATTACCTGAGTCAAGCGCCAGTCATTAGTGACTTGATATACTTGTGTCAGTAGCACTTAATGGCTTACTGTGTCCAGTACCGACGTCAGGTCATCTAATAGGCAACTAATGTGACAGGAAAACAACAATTAGTATTGAAAAAAAACAAAGTGCTCTTTTCCTGAGGAACATACCTTGGTAAGCATGTAGTGGCTCGACAATTGCCACATATACCCAAGTAGGATCCTATTATCTAAGGGACCTGAGCTCATTCAATGAGCTATGGAATGAGTCAGTGTGACCTTAGGATTAGTTTAATCTGTGAGACTGGGAGAAGTCTCGTGTGACAAGCGACTCTCTCCACTTAACTCGGGAAACGCAGATCATTATTCATACACTGCCTGTCGAAACACGATTTGAAGAGGACAGCTCCATAAACATTCGGAGGGTAGTCGTAAACTTCTTCGTCTTCTTCTTCTTCTTCTTTTTCTTCTTTATCTTCTTCTTCGTCTTCTTCTCTTCTTCTTCTTCTTCTACTTTTTTTTTCTTTTTCCTCTTCTTCTTCTTCTTCTCATGCGTTCGGTTTTCTTATCAGGCTTCGTCTTCAGCCATGTCGCCAGTGTGGTCCAGAGTCTTTTACAGGTCTTTGCCGTGACCCCAGGTCTGAGCCGTGACCCCAAGTCTGAGCGGTGACCCCAGGGCTAGGCCGTGACACCAGGTCAGAGCGGTAACCCCAGGTCTGAGCCGTGACTCCATAGCTTTTGTCTCAGTTCTGCCCCATCTGGCGAGGTCTGAGCGGTGACCCCAGAGTTTTTGTTTCAGTTCTTCCCCATCGGGCCAGGTCTGAGCGTGACCGCATAGTTTTTGTTTCAGTTCTGCCCCATCTGGCCAGGTCTGAGCAGTGACCCCATAGTGTTTGTCTCAGCTCTGACCCATCTGGCCAGGTCTGAGCGGTGACCCCATAGTGTTTGTCTCAGTTCTGCCCCATCTGGCCAGGTCTGAGCGGTGACCTCATAGTTTTTGTTTCAGTTCTGCCCCATCTGGCCAGGTCTGGTATCTTAGTTCTTAGTGGGCTTGGTATTCTTGAAATTCGTGTTCAGGGGTCTGGACTCCTGTCCCACTTGGACATTCTTGAAGTACGTGTTCAGGGGTCTGGTTTTCTGTCCCACTTGGACATTCTTGAAGTACGTGTTCAGGGGTCTGGTTTTCTGTCCCACTTGGACATTCTTGAAGTACGTGTTCAGGGGTCTGGACTCCTGTCCCACTTTGACATTCTTGAAGTACGTGTTCAGGGGTCTGGTTTTCTGTCCCACTTGGACATTCTTGAAGTACGTGTTCAGGGGTCTAGACTCCTGTCCCACTTGGACATTCTTGAAGCACGTGTTCAGGGGTCTGGACTCCTGTCCCACTTGGTCACTCATTTGTTTGGGAGATTTTTAGTCGATACAAGTGGCCTAGTAGTCTGATGTGGCCCGTTCTAATGCAGAAGGTTGCATTTTGCTGGTGCCTTTGTTGCTGGTGGATTGTGTCTGGACTGTTATTCTCTCCCATTTCTTTCTCCTATTGTATTTGATACTGTCTGTGAATGATCGTTGTTGATTCTTTATATGGCATTTTATGTGTGCATTGTTCCATGTTTTCCACCTGCTTTGGATAGTACATGTACCGAGGACGCCCCGATAACGTTGAAGGCGCCTTTCATGTGAGTGTGGAACGACTCGATAATGCTCAGAAGAGTAGATCTAAGAAAAGACACTAATCCTACTGAGCGCTTTGAACAGGCCAACACGACTCATCTAGTCAAATGACTTTGTGAGATCTATGAAGGCTATATACAATGGCTGCTTTTGTTCTCTGCATTTGTCTTGCAACTGTCGTAACGAAAATACAATTTCTGTGGTAGACCGATCCCCGTGAAAAGTGCATTGTGATTCTGGGTAAGCCTGGTCTCCTTGGACCTATAGTCTGCGCTGAACAATTATGGCTAATATCGTCACAGCGGTGCACAGACCCGGAATTCCTCTGTAGTTGCTGCAGTCATTTGTTCTTGTACAAGGTTACAGTGCTCGAATTGTTTTACATCCTTCGGGACCTGTCCTTCATGCCAGCACAATGTTGTGAACTGGTGGTCTCTATTGGGATTCTATCCTTTCCTGGAGTCAGAAGCAAAGTCAGCAATAGCACAGTTAACGTCTGGCATTGTTGGCAGCGAGTCTAGATGGTCCAGAGTTGGCATCGCCTTCATGGCATCTTCTGTTAGCTCTGTCTCGCTCAAGTAGACTTCACGATAGTGGTCTACCTATTTTTCTAGTTCTGTCTCGCTCAAGTAGACTTCACGATAGTGGTCTACCTATTTGTCTAGCTCTGTCTCGCTCAAGTAGAGTTCACGATAGTGGTCTACCTATTTGTCTACCTCTGTCTCGCTCAAGTAGAGTTCACGATAGTGGTCTACCTATGTGTCTAGCTCTGTCTCCCTCAAGCCGACTTCACGATAGTGGTCTACCTATTTGTCTAGCTCTGTCTCGCTCAAATAGACTTCACGATAGTGGTCTACCTATGTGTCCAGCTCTGTCTCGCTCAAGTAGACTTCACTATAGTGGTCTACCTACTTGTCTAGCTCTGTCTCCCTCAAGTAGACTTCACGATAGTGGTCTACCTATTTGTCTAGCTCTGTCTCGCTCAAGTAGAGTTCACTATAGTGGTCTACCAATCTGTCTAGCTCTGTCTCGCTCATGCATCTTTACAATCCCGCGAAGCAATCCATTTTGCAAGTGATTGATAACATTAAAAAGCCAATTGTTTTGATAGTTGGACTCTAATTTCCAACATAATATTTTTATGGAGTCCATCTTGACCTGGACATTTATCCACTTTCAACCACTCCAATTTTTTTGGAAAACCATTTTTTCTGAAATATGGATTGATCTTAATCCTGTCTCTGAAAAAATATCTATAGGCTCTGTGATCTTGATGCATTTCTCCGTTGTGTAGACTGTGCAAAAGTACTGATTGAGTAGATTAGCTGCCTCCCTATTCTCATTGATTTTTATCTATATACTGTCTAAGCGAGGACCAACTTTGTCTTTAGTTCTATGTTTATTTCTAGCATACGAGAACAAACTTTTACTATCACTCTTGATCCTTTGATAATTTTTTTTTCCAAGGCTACTATTGCTGGTTTACTACTTCCTTAGCAACGTTCTGCTTGTCTACATATTTTAAATATGTTTCTTGTGAGTTACCTGCCTCTATATATTTTGTATATGCGTTTTTTAAATATTTTTTTAAATTTATCTGCAATTCTTGTTATCCACTTTTTTACGATTGGGGTTTACCTCACTACATGGAACACATTCCTCTTTCAGCATTTCTAGAACTGTTTTAAAACTCTCCCACTCCTGTTCAACATCTGTTCCTCCGACAATATCTTTCCAGAAAGTGTGGCTCACTGCCTCTTTCATAATCTTAACATTTGCCCTAGAGTAGTTCAATGTTTGCGAGTTTATGTTTACTTATTTCCCTGCAAAAATATCACGACGGATGATTTGATGATCACTTGAGCAAAACAATTCCCCAACTGTAACGTTATCAATCAAATTTCCTTCTGTAGTAAAAACTAAGTCGAGTGTTTTGGCCTCTGGTGGTTGCCTCTTGATGTTGAATTTAAAAAGTGCCAGGCACTCACTTAACAAAAGGTTTTGACTCTACAAGTGCTTCTGCCATATCCCATTTTATTTATGTAAAGTAGAAATCCCCCATTAATAATAATTTCCCATCACTTGCCTTTGCTATGCTACTAAACAGCTCCTCATCTTCCTCTTTTTGACTTGATCGACATCTATAGCATACTCGAATCACTGTTTTTTCACCCCCCACTTGTTATTTCTCTCCATACACTTTCATTTGTGTTACCACATGAAAAATCATCTTTGATCGTTATATTAACGGAATATATACAGTATAATAAAACGCCACCTCCCTTAGTCTTGTCTCCAATTACCCTATCTTTCCTTAACATTGTATATTCCTCTATTTCAAGTTCACTATCTGCAATGTCCTCATATATCCATGATTCTGTTAACCCTATTATATCTGGTTTTTCTTCTTCTACATACAGTTCCAATTCTTCTCTTTTTAATTACTATGCTTCTCACATTTGCAAAAAAAAAACATTCAACGTTTTAATTTTGTTGTTTTTCAACTTTTTGCTTTTGCTTTATCACTTTAGTGTTTGCTTTTCCCCTACTTATCTCACTCTTCCTTGACCCAAACTCTTCCCTTTGACTACATCCTCTATATCACTCTGTTGTAGGCCTAACTTTAGTCTCATACATCATAAGCCTTACTAATTTAACTTTCCAACATCTATACTCTTTATTCTCCTCTCTATGTCCTCAATTATTGCTCCCCCAATATCCATTTTTTTCAAACATGTTGTGTTGTTTAGACAAATGTCTGCCAACCTTCCTCACCATTGGATCCCCTACTACCAACACTGAACCAATACCTCTATTTGCATACTTCTCTGCAAAGCTCTGTGCCCTGGAATCTGTTTCCTCACTAAAATATCCCTTACTTTCAATTCATATTACCTTCTCCAACCCATACCTAACTGACAACCCATACCTAACTGACAACCCATACCTAACTGACAGTGGTTAAATATTATCTCATTGACTACGTCTTGATAGCAGCTTCTTTAAAATATCCTCACTGTTCTAATGTCCCTTCTTATTCTATCTGCCCCAATCTCTCCTCATTTGTCCTAATATTGCACTTTATTCCAGCATGTCTCTCTTCGACTCTACAAACCCGACATATAAATTTACTTTCATCTTCAAACCATGTATCTAACCCTACACTAATACAAACGTTGCCGCCACACACATCACACAATATCACTTGGTCTTTCATCGTCACATTTTGTCTTGTCTTAGCGGCCATAGTAATTTTGCTATTTATTAACGTTCGCCAAACATTGTTTTTTTCACACCTGGACTATCAGACACACGTCACACATGGACTACCAGACACACGTCACACATGGACTAGCAGACACGTCACACATGGACTACCAAACACACGTCACAGAAATATATAACATACCAGAAACTCAATAGGAATACATATGCCCAAATACATATGCGACATACACGACACACGCACATATATAGATTGTATGCGTGAGTGTGTTTGCGTTCGTGTGTGAAAGGTCATGTGAGGATCATAGGAGTTGTGACTAGCACATTAGACAGAACAACAATCGGATAATTCAGCAGAGGTAGAGGCAGTTCAAACAAAGGTTACGCACGCCGTGCATTCATTGACAAATCGTGGTTCTGATTATCCAACTCGAGCAGGGGTGGGGAATGTTTACTGTAGGAAGTTGGAGACTTTAGTCAAAGTGGTCGGGGATAATGAACCACCCCTTCGGCTTTGATAGACAGAGACGCATACATCGAGTGGAGATTTATGAGTAACATATGAAGTTTGAGACAGTCAGATTGACAGGAGTGACAGGGAAGCCAGTACAGTGATTAGGTTTCAGTGGGGGCAGTTTGTCAGATTCCCAAGTGTTACAGACAAAACAGTGCATCGGGCTACTAGCTGGTCAACAGGGGAACGACACATATACTTGGTGACAGGCGGGCATATTTATAGGGTAGGAGCAAAAGGCGTGTTAATTAGAGTTAGGGATATGGGTTTGGCGTGAGCGTGAGTCCCGGTTAGAGTTAGGGATTTGGGGTCAGGGTTAAAATTATGGGTAGGATTTTGCGTCAGGTTTAGAGTTACGGTTAGGGGTTTTGGGTCAAGATTAGAGTTTCGGTTAGGGGTTTGGGTTTTGGGTTTGGGGTCCGGGTTAAGGGTTGGGGTTTGAGTTATGGCTAGAGTTACTGTTTGGGTTAGAGTATTAGTATGCATCTAAGATATAACTTAGATCATTTTAACTGTGCTAATGGAAATACCCCGTTAGCTGACAGAAGAATGACCTATAATTTAGCATAGCTAAATCGTACTCATTCCAGTTGACCTGCCCATGAAAGAGCCTCGCATTATTATGTTTGGTCTGTACCTTCAAGTACGCCGATTTTCGATCCAGAAAAAAGGAAAGCACAATGGAAAGTATTTCCTAGAATTCCTAAACCCAAATGATACGCGCATGCTCTACACTCGTTCGAGTTTAAATACAGGAAAAACAGAGCCCAAAGTGTTAATCAAGAAGATAGAGGAAGTCCTGAAGGAAAGCCCACATCTTAAAGCTGCAGGTGTAAACGGAATAACCTGCTTGACAATTGAAGGTTGTGGATACCTAGAAGTAAAATGGTTACATAGAATATTCTCAGCCGCTTGGGAACAAAGTCCCTTAAGACTGACGAAAAGCTCTCATTGTGCGAATCTGGAAAAAAAACAAAGCCAATAAAAATGATCGCACTACCTACCTGGAAAATATATATGGAACAGTACTTTCGGTTGTTCAAGATGGTGGTGGGTTGGAATTGACAGTACATCGATCTATATATTTTCAGATACGTATTGGTGTTGAGAATTAATTTGTGTAAAAATAACATATCTATAATTGTAGTTTACTGTAGCAGACGTATTTTTAAATATAGAAGTCTGGTTGTAACAGATAGTTAGTTACTTTACATCAAACTATTACCACCCGGCATTACAAACAAATACGCAATTCGCTTGCAGCTGCATAGTTTGTGTGCACAAATGTTTTTGGCAGATTTTTCTAGCGTTGCAATTTTTGAAAGTATATACCTTTAGTTTTGTTATAGTCAATATATATGATTGTTTGTGTATAGAGAAATACATTAATTGTGATTGTGTATGTGTTGTGCAAACAGGAGAACATGCACTCCTACCCTGGGAGGTAGAGGGAGTGAACTAGTACAAACAAGAGAACATGCACTCCTACCCTGGGAGGTAGAGGGAGTGAACTAGTGCAAACAAGAGAACATGAACTCCTACTCTGGGAGGTAGAGGCACGTGAACTAGTACAAACATAACCAGACAGAGAAGAGAGAACATACACTTACAGAACAAGTACTTGCCTGCCCTAGGAGGAGATAATAATTGGGTCTGATATAAACAGTGATTGATACACCTGTCGAAATCGATTATCTTAAACAATATGAGTAACCTCATTTTGAAGACATAAAATATGCTGAGTTTTGATTTTTTAAATAATGAGTTATTGTACGCCATTTTTGTACTCCTGGACTTGTTGATGACGTCAATGGGTCTCGTTAATCTTAACATCGAATTGTAAGAGGCGAAATGTGTTTTGATAAAACTGATGACTTGAAATAATTTGTTTGCCAATAGTTTGTTTTGTAAGGAGGCTTTTGTCAGTTTTGTTATCAAGGAGCTGAACCTACCCGAACTGTAACTTTACTAATTAATATTGATTTTAGATTAGAAACTTATCTCGTGACGGTAACAAGTTATGTTAGATTTGTCTGCTGAATTAAGAGACTTTTCTCATCTGATAATAGACGGTGAATCAGTGTTCAGAATTTGCGAGTCAGTGTTCATGATCAGCGAGTCAGTGTTTATGATCGACGAGTCAGTGTTCATAATGGGAAAGAACCGTTTCTATTATCTGCAACATTAGTACACAGAGACAGATGATTATACTAGATGACAAAGCGTTTCCAATTCGTCCACTTGAAGCCCATTAAAGAAAGCCGGAGCCTATTCATCTTAGGAACACTTCAAAGCCCAAATTTGGCACCTGAGGCTCATGTCGCAATTACGCAAGTATGATGGGTTAGTTCAAAACACAACCCTCATCAGTCAGTTTATACGACAAGTTTATCAATTAATATTATACCATGCCTTGACTGTCAATATGATGCCATGGGTATATGGCTCTAACATGTCTAAGTCTTTAACCTAGTTAAATGACATGTGTGCCTGACATTTCTAATCTTTAACCTAGTTAAATGACATATGTGCCTGACATTTCTAATCTCTAACCTAGTTAAATGACATGTGTGCCTGACATTTCTAATCTCTAACCTAGTTAAATGACATATGTGCCTGACATTTCTAATCTCTAACCTAGTTAAATGACATATGTGCCTGACATTTCTAATCTCTAACCTAGTTAAATGACATATGTGCCTGACATTTCTAATCTCTAACCTAGTTAAATGACATATGTGCCTGACATTTCTAATCTCTAACCTAGTTAAATGACATATGTGCCTGACATTTCTAATCTCTAACCTAGTTAAATGACATATGTGCCTGACATTTCTAATCTCTAACCTAGTTAAATGACATATGTGCCTGACATTTCTAATCTCTAACCTAGTTAAATGATATATGTGCCTGACATTTCTAATCTCTAACCTAGTTAAATGATATATGTGCCAGATATTTATAATCTCTAACCTAGTTAAATGATATATGTGCCTGACATTTCTAATCCCTAACCTAGTTAAATGATATATGTGCCTGACATTTCTAATCCCTAACCTAGTTAAATGGTATATGTGCCATATATGTCTAATCTCTAACCTAGTTACATGATATATGTGCAAGATATTTCTAATCTCTAACCTAGTTAAATGATATATGTGCCAGATATTTATAATCTCTAACCTAGTTAAATGATATATGTGCCTGACATTTCTAATCCCTAACCTAGTTAAATGATATATGTGCCAGACATTTATACTCTCTAACCTAGTTAAATGATATATGTGCCAGATATTTATAATCTATAACCTAGTTAAATGATATATGTGCCAGCTATTTCGAATCTCTAACCTAGTTACAGGATATTTGTGCCTGGGATTTCTAAGCTATACCATAATTAAATTACCCCTGTCTGACATTCTATTTTATGCACAGGTGTTCTACCCGGGTACAGAACGAAGAATGAAATTCGATTCTGTAAAGTACATCTTAGTCCTTCTTCAGTAAGTGTGGTAACATTTAACAGTTTCTCCAGTAGAATCTATAAACTATTTAGGGAAGCTTGTGAACCTCACGACCTTCTCATATTCTAGGAACCAGTTAATAACGGTCCTGGAGGGCCTATGAATCATATATGTTATGCAATTTCAACCAGTCTTGAATAAACACTTTGATCTGGTGTCACAGCGCAATATCATATGTCCGTTATAGTATTTCACCACAAGTATACGTATCAATATCATCTTTTTTTTCAAATAGATGCTCAATTTAGATTTAACGTTAATAAAATGTGAGTATAAAGTAAAAATCATCTTTAAAAAAAAATTAATCATTAAAATGAATGCACTTTCAATGCCAAACAGATTCCGTCTTCATACACCAGTCAACGACCCAGTACCCTTCATGTTTGAGACCCCAGTGAACCAGTCCATTTATGTTTTGTTTTTGTTTTTGTTCTGCAAACGCCTAATCGCTCAATTCCCTATAGCGTTGTACGTTGCACTGCGGATTTTTTTTTATTTGAGCCAGTGAGCCCAGTGCATCCGACTTCGGCAAACAAATTTTATGTAAGGCCTGCTTCCTCCTGCACTTTCTAAGGGTTTGATTCCACTGGGTAAATGCCGGTGATGTGATATGGATCGAACCCATCATCTTTGGATTGTGAGCCGTGCCACTTAACCACAAGATCACGCTGTCCCTCATTCATGTTTGAGCCTCTAGCGACTCAGTCCCCATCATTTTAGAGACCAAAGCGAACCAGCCACCTTTCATAATGACAGGCCTATTACAAGATCGCTACCTTATAGTTCCTTATGAACCATATGCCAGGGGAAGGTGATGGCTAGTGGTTAAAGGACACAACTCAAAAGCCAATGGTGTATATATCTGACTATTGCCATTGCGTCCTGATAGTTCTGTTACATTTATCGGGGATATATGCTGCTACGGAGATCACATCGATCGGTCACATCGTTAGTCAGACTGCCATGACTCCGTTTCCAGAGAGGGCTACATGGAAGCCGAGTTGAGGATCTTGGCCAGTATGTTTTGTCTGACCCTGACTAACATGTCTGATCAGTATGTTGTGTGACCCTGACTAAAATGTCTGATCAGTATTTATGCCTGACCCTGACTAACATGTCTGATTAGTACGTTTCTCTTTCCCTGACTAACATGTCTGATCAATATGTTTTGCCTTACCCTGACCAATATGTCTGATCAGTATGTTGTGTGACCTTGACTAACATGTCTGATCAGTATGTTTTGCCGGACCCTGCCTAACATGTCTGATCAGTATGTTTCACCTGACCCTGACTAACATGTCTGATCAGTATGTTTTGCCTGACCCTGACTAACATGTCTAATCAGTATGTTTCACCTGAACCTGACTAACATGTTTGATCAGTATGTTTTGCCTGAACAGACGTCAGTCTCCCCCCCCCCCCCCCCCCATTCGATGCAGGTAAAATGATCAATGTGTCGACATGAACAATCTCAACAGGTGATGGGGATGTTATTCCATCTAGGACATTAATAACTTCAATTCTGAAAATGGAAATTGGTTGGATTGAAATTCGACAACTAAATATCATTATGGTATCCCCGTTTCAAAGTTCTTTTGAAACATCCCAACAGGTGGAAATCATAAAGACAGTTTATAAACAACCACACAATGATGGGCCCGTGCCAAATAAACAGCATTACATTTATGTCACCTTCTTTATTAACAGAAACGCAGTTTGTAAAGGTGCAACTTTTCATTTGATTGTAATGTGATTTTCGCGAGCTTCGTTGTGGTTCATTCTTAGAGGTGTCTACAATTTCGGAAACCAAAATGGAAAATAAGTCCATACCAAACGTTATTGAAAGTAACATAACAGAAAATTGCCGATACGGATGAAGTGTTACAGAAGCAAAGTGAACGAGCTCTCAAAGTGTGTGAAGTTAAGAAATCAAAATGTTAGATAAGTCAAATTAACGAGGTCTCAGATTGTGTGAGGTTTAGAGACCAAAATGTTAGATATGTCAAATTGACGAGGTCTCAGATTGTGTGAGGTTTAGAGACCAAAGTGATAGAGAGTCGAAGTGAACGAGGTCACAGATTGTGTGAGGTTAATAGACACAAGTGGTAGAGAGGCGAAGTGAACGAGGTTTCATATTGTGTGAGGTTTAGAGACCAATGTGGTAGAGAGGCGAAGTGAACGAGGTCTCAGATTGTGTGAGGCTTAGAGACCAGAGTGGTAGAGAGGCGAAGTAAACGAAGTCTCAGATTGTGTGAGGTTTAGAGACCAAAGTGGTAGAGAGGCGAAGTGAACGAGGTCTCAGATTGTGTGAGGTTTAGAGACCAAAGTGGTAGAGAGGCGAAGTGAACGACGTCTCAGATTGTGTGAGACTTAGAGACCAAAGTGGTTGAGAGGCGAAGTGAACGAGGTCTCAGATTGTGTGAGGCTTAGAGACCAAAGTGGTAGAGAGGCGAAGTGAACGAGGTCTCAAATTGTGGGAAGTACGGAGACCAACATGTTTGATGTCAATTGAACCAAGCCTCAAATTGTGGGAAGTACGGAGACACACAGTTAAATCAGCATTTTATCTCTTCTACAATTAACATAAAATTTAGTCATAAACTCGGGGTTTACCTACCTTTATGAAACCCATTCCTCTGTTATTTTATTTCACTGAAAACAACATGGGACTTAACACAATGGAGACGTGTGTCTGTACTTGTGTTTTCCTGGGCATCACATATAAGCCATTTTTTTGTGACGAAGGTCAGAGTAAAGTGTAATGGACACAAAACCAACGTGTTTGTTATTATGTTTTCTTCACACAAATCCTTTACTAATTCAGAAAAAAAACGTTAGAGGCTCCCTGTTCACTCTCTACATCAGACGTTCCTAAAGAGAACTAAAGCAGACTATTAAGGAAGTCCCCAACCATCTGACCAGATAACTGCACATAAAACAAGCAGACAACCAGGAAACAGAATCTGAAATATTCCAAACACTTATTCCAGAACTATGGCTTGGGTGGGAGGGGGGTGGGGTGGGGGGGTGGGGGGTATACGGTCCAAAGTCCAAAAAATCGTGGATATTCCAGGAATAACGAAGAAAAGTGAGCAGTCATTAACCGAACAAAACATGCAAGTTCTGCAGGAGCTCCAGAAACAGTACCCTAGCAACTCCTGGACATATGTGTATACATATGGATCGATCTCTGTGAGCGGAACATGGGGAGGCAGTGAAGTCTACGGGACACTGCAACGGCGACATACACTATCACTCGGTACAGGCAAGAGAGACAGGTACTTTATTGAGAGCTGAAATAACAGCTGTTCATGCAGGAAACCAGATTCTTATCAATAAAAACGCAGCTACATGAAAACGGTCATTCTAACAAACTCCAGACGTGTATCACACGCCATCCCAATCCCCAAGTAAGAAATACGCTTACACGAAATAAAATACAACATCGAATTGCTGTCTTAAAAAACAAACTTTGCCCTACAGTAGCTCCATGGCCACTGTGGGATCCTGGGAAACGAGAAAGCCGATGAGCTCGCAAAAGCTGGAAATGGCTGCATACATAATTTACCATCTACAGCAGAGCTATAAAGAAGTAATGGCACTCAACAAATGATTTATGGGAACGGAATGGATAGACCAACACAAAGAATACAAGCTAGAAAATAACAGCATAGACATTTGAGAGGAATGGGCAGACAAAGATCGTCAGACTTAGAATCAAGACATATCTGCACAAAATGGGTCTCAGAGGCACATACCAGAACATATCCTGCAGGACTGCCCTACTTATTCAGACCAAAGAGAAGCAGTCTGTCCCAGGGAAGCGACCATGCTCGACAAGCTATAGGGGACTCCCGAAGACCGGAAACGCACGGTCTCCTTCGTGAACCTTACCAGACTAGAAGAATATCATCGGTTGATTGAAGAGGAAGAAGAAGAATTATGTTTTCTTCTTGTGTTCCGTCTCATCTTGGGTAGGATCGTGTCTCTTTCTATTCTGTGGATCACCACATTTCAAACACTTCCAAGCTTTTTTTCTTCCATCTTTGCCAAAGTATATATTCCAGCTTTATATTTGAGTGGCCATTATATGTTTCCTCGTTCTTATCCTGATATTCTTTGATGATAGAATTGGATGTTCTTCTCTGGAGCAGCCCGTTCTGTCAATGGAATCCTTGTCTTAAATCATTTCTCATTGCAGGCATTTTCTGTGATGGTTTGACTTAAATATGTGAACATATATACTTGTTCGATTATATCTCCATAAGTGACTATATCCACTTGCCTTTTTCGCTTGACTGGTGTTAAAGTCTTTGTTTCCAATGTGTTTATTTTCAAACCAAAAGCATTTCTGTTCTGTTAATTTGTTCAAGCAGCATTTGTAGCTTTGGTTTATGGCCTTTTCAGTCATACCATTTATTGTGAGACTCCTAGATCTTCCGTCATCATCTCAGAATATGCGCGATAGACACTCGGTCAAGGGAAGCAACTATTACCTTGATATATTCGAAACTTGATCCGTTAGTCATTCTTTGATTGAAATAATCGCCTCTTGATTTGCATAACGGCTCTGGATTAACCTACTGATTTGGTTCTCTTCATATTTATGTTCCAACATCTGAAAATATGTATTTTAATTTAACGGTAACATCCATATTCTTTTGACTTTAAGTGTTAGGTTCGTATTAATGCTCTGAACTTGGAGATTGAAAATTCTTTACAGTTTCAATAGTCTGTAATGTCCTCAAATGAACCGCATGAACATATTCAAGGATCCATTCCTTTGTATCTTGAAAATGCATGTATTAAATTGTATTTTTTAAATGTTGCAGAAACAAATAAAAAGGGCAGGCAGTACAGATTATGACTTAAAGTAACCCACATCTTTACTGCCGAAGGGGTGTGAGAAGTTAGCGATCTCACATTTCAAAGGCTCGTCTCTATGAAAGTAACCAGCTACTTAACTGTGAAATGAATCCAGGACCACTCAGATGCGAAACCAGCTCGGTTAGCACTGCGCTACGCGGCTATGACTTACAATGATATAAATTACAGAAATGTCGGATATACAAATGATATCCAGTGTTACGGATCTACCTTAGACAAATCCTATAACGTACATATTAATTAACTGAAGTGACTGACATGAATAGTATGTGTACAAACAATAACGGCAGACCTAGTCTACATCTACTCTAGCGGCATTGAATTGCAACTATCAGGATCTACTTCACAGTTTGAACGATGTTGATCTTGTAGATTTGTGAAATGAAATATTGATCGATGGTTCCCATTACATCTTGAACTTACAGATCATTGGTCGATGGGTATCATTTAATCTTAAACTCACAGATCATTGGTCGATGGCTATTATCACATCTTGAAATCACAGATCATTGGTCGATAGGTAGCATTACATCTTGAAGTTACAGATCATTAGTCGATAGGTAGCATTACATCTTGAAATCACAGATCATTGGTCGATATGTATCATTACATCTTGAACTCACGGATCATTGGTTGATATTTATCATTACATCTTGAACTCACGGATCATTGGTTGATATTTATCATTACATCTTGAACTCACGGATCATTGGTCGATAGGTATCATTACATTTTGAACTCACAAATCACATCCCGGAAACGTCTTACTCAAATACAGACAACGATTCTGCTTTCATTGATCTCTGCAACACTTGACTTAGAAACATGCACGGAAACATGCCAGATTTTAGCAGAGAATGCTTTACTGGCTTCGCTCAGTAATTAAACTGTATCCGATCCCCATGGTATCTACATAATAATAATAGCAGACGGTAGGATCTACAGGGATATCGAGACAAGGTGTCAACAAATATCTGCGGTGACTTATCAGCTGTCTCCACTGCTTAGACACCCGCAAATTAGTTTGGCAATAAAGCAACAGCTGATAAACAGTATATTTATGTCGATTATATGTTAAAAGTGCCAAACATGGCCTCTGTCAAAGGCAGAATTTCGACTTGTGAAATGAAGTTTTTGAGGAAAGTCATCGGTGTTACCAGGAGAGACAGAATGCGGAAAGACGACATTCGAAGTATGGTCGGCACTACGTCTTGTCTCGAATACATTTCCAAGCAGAAAATAAGTTGGTTTGGTCATCTCATGATAAAGCACCCTCATCATCTTCCACTAATGGCTTACAACGCTGGTAGATCTGGCTACCGAGCAATGGGTGGCCGCGAGGTAGGTGGATAGATGACATTATGGTGATTGTGCAACGACAATGGCTGCCATTTACCGACGCAACGCACTTGGTGCAGGATAGACGACTTAAGCTCCCCGCGACGCACAAGTGGAAAAAAAAAACTAACTAACAAATAATAACAATAGAACAACAATCATTGACAAAACAATGAAGATGCAGATATCAACCAATATTCGCAAGCCTAGTCTACTCCGCGTTCCATCGAATTCAAATGGAAGAGTCAAACTTGGAACGTTTAAGATCGCTATGTTCAGTACATGTTACCTGTATACATTTAGCTGTCCGCTAAACATGTTACCTATAACCATGTATCTATCCACTTAGCATGTTACCTATAACCATGTTTCTATCCACTTAACATGTTACCTGTATCCATGAAGCTATCCACTTAACATGTTACCTGTATCCATGAAGCTATCCACTTAACATGTTACCTGTATCCATGAAGCTATCCACTTAACATGTTACCTGTTTCCATGTAGCTATCCACATAACATGTATCCACACTCTATTTGTATATTCTCTAGCGTGGGTTGTCAGGCCAAAAAAGGAGCTGATCAAAGAAATGTAAGGACAAAAAAAAATAACTTAACAAAAAGAAATTAGCAAGTAAATAAATACATGTAAATAAACATAACATACACATTTTATTGACTCAATAAAATGAAATTCAAATCAAATCATTTAATAAACACACATAGAGAAAGATTTTTTTCAAAGAAAAAAATGTACATTAATACACGTCTTCTTAAAAAATATAAGTATTTTTTGTTGTTGATTGAAAAAATAATTTTTTTAAATGAAATGTTAAAACAGAACAAGAGGCAGATTGGAGCTGGTGAGATTGTAGTTTTGGTTGGGGTTTGGTTGGGGTTTGGGTTGTAGTTTTGGTTGGGGTTTTGGTTGGGGTTTGGGTTGGGGTTTGGTTGGAGTTTGGGTTGTGGTTTTGGTTGGGGTTTGGTTGGGGTTTTGGTTGAGGTTTGGTTGGGGTTTGGGTTGTGGCTTGTATTATGGCTTGGGTGAGATTGTGGTTTTGGTTGGGGTTTTGGTTGTGGTTTTGGTTGGGGTTTGGGTTGGGGTTTGGTTGGGGTTTGGGTTGGGGTTTGGTTGGGGTTTGGGTTGTGGTTTTGGTTGGGGTTTGGTTGGGGTTTGGGTTGTGGTTTTGGTTGGGGTTTTGGTTGGGGTTTGGTTGGGGTTTGGGTTGGGGCTTGTATTATGGCTTGGGTGAGATTGTAGTTTTGGTTGGGGTTGGGTTGGGGTTTGGGTTGGGGCTTGTATTATGGCTTGGGTGAGATTGTAGTTTTGGTTGGGGTTTGGGTTGTGGCTTGTATTATGGCTTGGGTGAGATTGTGGTGATCGAGGTAGGGTTCTGCATCACGGCCGGACAAATGCGCAGACCGGAAGGGGTGGGGCGGTGGAGAAATGTTGTCAGGTTTAGGGCAAGGGGAAAGAACCAAGAAAGCAGAACCGAGATCCCAGACCAATTCGCTGCCTCTAACACTATTCTGTTTAAAGTAAACACGCTGACCACCTGAGACAGTTAACGAAGTTACCACGGTATATGAAGGCCACAACCAAAGTGCCTGGCGACATAATCAGGGAACTTGTATTTGCTAACGACTGCGCTCTAATGAGCAACTCAGAACTCAACATGCATTTGGGAATGGACCAGTTCTCTGCCGCATGCAACAATTTTGGCCTGACCATAAATGCCAAAAAAACAGAGGTCATGTACCAACCAGCACCAGGCATGCCGTACACAAAACCAGAGACTACAGTCAGCGGGCAGACGTTGAATGCCGTAGACAAATTCACATATCTGTGCAGCACGCTGTCGAGATCTGTCAGCCTAGACGATGAGGTGGCAAGCAGAATAGCAAAGGCCAGCACAGCCTTTGGTAGAATGCGCTCGATGGTCTGGGCACGTCGTGGCATCAGCGTCAAGACCAAACTCAAAGTCTACCGTGCAACCATCATTCCAACCCTACTATACGCTTGCGAAAGCTGGACTGTATACTCTGGACATGCAAGGAGGTTAAACCACTTCCACACAGGTTGCCTGAGGCGAATATTCTACATCAGATGGCAAGATCGTGTCACTGACATCGAGGTTCTCTCGAGGGCTAACATGCCCAGCATCCATGCACTGCTAGAAAAAGCACGACTATGTCGGACGAGCGGCTCCCAAAGAAGCTTCTCTACGGTGAGCTGAGAGAGGGATGGTACGAGAGAGGGCGCCCAAAGAAACGTTTTAAAGACGGTCTGAAGGACTCACTAAAAAGTTGCCAGATAGAAATCGACACCTGGGAATGTCTTGCGAAAAACAGATCTGACTGGAGAAGCGCAGTCAAATCGGGTGTAGCTGCCGGTGAAGACGACCGTGTTGTGAAAGCCCAGAGCAGACGCGAGACGCGGAAAGCCCGAGCAGCGGGAACACCATCCCCTTCTACACACCTCGTGTGCCCGATATGTAGCAGATGTTTTCGTGCTCGCATTGGCCTGTTCAGCCACATGCGCGCCCACACCCAACAGGGAAATCTGTGACAAGGATGATGTCGGCGATCCTCATCGACAAAGATGGACAGCTATTAAATTAACCACGGTATAGAACACACGCACGGCAGGCATGACAACAAAGGTAATAAGCCAGATTTAGACCGTTCGCGTCGGTCAAACTTTGAGCGTAATAATTGTCTGCAATTAGAATTAGCAAGATTGCTGACACCTGAATTGGCGTCAATCTATTCTCGATTCAGTATACCCGTTTCCGAAGTCTCGGAATGAGTTCTTGTTCGTCAGTACCTGCTCGTGGTGAAAGTGGGTATGTTGCACGCATGTCGCCTTCCTTGAATGTTGTAGCTGACACGCATGTTCCATTACCGGAATCGAACCCCGGTTATCCGTTACAATCATGGCCAGCATGGCACGGACCACCTGATATCTGATAGTGCAGACGTTTGAAAGATGACACACGAGCACGACGTTATTCAAGGGTGGACACTCCACACCCACGTGACATTTGGTTTTAGACTAAAAGAGAGTGATCTTTCCTTGAGCTTGGTTAGCGAACATTAGCTTTATACTCACTGGTTGGACAGGATTGTTCAGAGAACATCTACATGGCCTGGCACTGATCTTGAGAACATGTACATGTCTCATCACTGATCTAGAGAACATGTACATGTCTCAGCACTGATCTTGAGAACATTTACATGGCCTGGCACTGATCTAGAGAACATGTACATGGCCCGTCACTGATCTAGAGATTATTTACATGTCTCATCCTTGAAACTTCTACAAGAGTATAAAACCGATGAGACCGAAGGACCATCCCAAAGCAATCATTAGCAATGGTAAAATGTACAGTCTACAGCTGGGTCCCTCATGGGGAAAGGAACACTTGGGCGACCTTTATATCACAGTCTGGTCAAGGAGTCTTTCCTTAAGTTACCTTCCACTAGGTCGTATGGCAGGTTTGATGTGTTTTTCGATTAGATACAAGTAGGTGTCGGTTTGTTCCGTATTCGGCTCCGCACATAGACCTGGTCACCTGGCTATCTTGTCTGTCCGTCTTTACTGCTTTGTGTGTGTTTGTTGATTGTTGTAGTTAATGTTATGTTTGTTGAGTGTTGTAGTTATTGTTATGTTTGTTGAGTGTTGTAGTTATTGTTATGTTTGTTGAGTGTTGTAGTTAGTGTTATGTTTGTTCAGTGAAATATGGTGCTTATGTATATTTATGTTTTGAACCAGATCAGATGTGTTTACGTGCTGGTATGAATTGTATGAGTGTGTGTATATGTGTTTGCCTGTATGTATGTATTGTATGCATGCCACAAGTGGGCACAGTTCAATGACGAATGGTATTGTGTACAGATAAACATTATTAACACAGTACAATAATGTACAATATCATGGTCTCCAGTCTGGTGTGTGTAACGTATGCAAGGTAGTCAACAGTGTCCTGCAGCAAGTGATACTTTTTCTCCGTGTCGTGCCATTTCGGATTTAAGTCTACCATGAGATCATCTGGTCATCGTACTGATGGGGGGCCCGTGGGTGTTTTAATCAAATGGCCACCGGAACATCGTTCTGAGTTTTCATCTGTTATCTGACATACACACCACGTGACCAGCCCAATAAAATTGTTGTTTCTAATAAATAATGGATAGTACAAAAACATAAAACATAAAAACAAAGACTAGAGTCGTGTGTCCATCATAATGGACTTTAATTTGGGCCACACAAAAACATGACCGACATGTAATGGTCAGTCAGACACGTGTACAGTCAGAGGTCTCCATTTTGTCAGGTTTTGTGAGGAGGTATTTCCCTTCCTGAAACAGAATGAGCCTCTTACAATTAGTATCAGTGATATTACAAACATGGAGGCCAGAACATCTCTCAACATGAAGACAGCGACGAGGAAGATGAAACAGATGTGCAAGACGATCAAGAAGATACTTCTTCCACACTTCAGATCACGTGTCAGCGCGTGAATACAATCATTTTGTTTTGATAACCTGTTAATTACCACTATCACGTGCCATGAACAGCAACATGTACCAGCATTGCGTCCTCACGCCTCTCTTGAGAACATCCCACCTATTATGAGCCTGTTTTCATTTTACTTTGTTTGTTTCCCAATCTGTCAATCCAAAACACATTTTTGTCTTTCCCTGTTGTCTTTGTCCCAGATCGTGTAACGATGTCACAAATTGTCCAGACCCTCTTTTCTAATGTTGCTACCTGTACGTTTGGTCTTTCTTCTGTTTAACCTAATGTAACTTGTAGGTAGGTCTTCAACGTCTGTTGGTTCTTTCCATCACGGCTATGCTTCTTTCACCGATGGTTTATTGTTTTTTTCTGTCTTATATTTGTAAATATATTTTATTAGCTGCAATTGTGTTTCTCAAAGTTAGATCTGTAGATACTAGAGGTCAGTGACTTTTCAGGTTTTAGGTCAACGACTTTCTAAAGCGTGGTAATCCACGAAAGATGTTCAGAAAACTTTGAAAGGTGGTCACTAACAGTTAAAACATTGTCAGGGATCTTCTAATACCTGGTCAGTGACCTTCTAGTAAGTTGTCAGTGACCTTCTTGTAAAATGTCATGGACCTTCTAGTAAGTTGTCAGTGACCTTCTAGTAAGTTGTCAGTGACCTTCTAGAAAGCTGTCAGTGAACGTCTAGGTCGTTTTCAGTGACCTTCTAGTAAGTTGTCATCGACCTTGCAGTAGCTTGTCGGCGACTTTCTAAGTAAGTTGTCAATAACCTAACAGTTGCTTGTCAGCAACTTTCTAAGTAAGTTGTCAGTGAAATAATAGCAAGTTGTCAGAGACCTTCCATTACGCGGTCAGTGAACCTCTGACGACCATACAACACAAGACTTCTCACTTTTCTCAGAAAGGTATGTTAGTCTGAGACATTAAATCCGTAATTGTTATTATAACAATGATACCAATGCCCAATAACTATCACAATTTTTGACAGTTATTTTCAATTGTCATTTAGACATAAAAGGAGGGGGTGTTATTAGATGGTCTGTGATTTATCATACAATGTGAATGACTTAGGAGTCAGTCAAGTCATCCATGTCCATTTTCAAGTAATAATTGACTCATTTCATCGTCCATAAAAGTATGTGTGTGTATGTGTTTTACTGTAAATGGTTTTTTTTTTTTTTTTTTTTTTTTGCGTTTGCCTTATTTTATCTATTCCCCAAGGCGTGTGTGCGTTACACTGTGGTTTTTATTTTGCGCCTGTCGGCCCAGTGCATCCGACTTCAGCATGCATTTTATGTAAGGGTCTGCTTCCTCCTGCATTTTCTAAGGGTTTGCTTCCCCGGGGTAACGGCCGGTGCTGTGATGGGGATCGAACCCAGCACCTTCTGGTTGTGAGCCGTGCCACTGAACCACTAGGCCACGCCGTCCCCAACTGTAAACAGTGATTCAGGTTTACTGATATTTTTACCGACAATAAAATAGTCCACGCGTTGTTCACATGGATAAAATGTTTCACGTGGTTTTGCCGTCATAAAATTGTTCACCTGGTTTTGCCGTCAATAATTGGTTCTCGTAGTTTTGCCGTCAGTATTTGTTGTTTACGAATAAATCGTTCTCGACAAAAAGGTATGTGTGTGTTTAGACCTTCATTGATGTGATCTATGAAATGTCCACAAAGTGGTTCAAGAATGTCCGGACAATGAGACAAAGTTTTTTACTGGGACGTTAGTATTATTGAAAGAAACATTACTGTAGTATCTGGTTTTGTTGTTTATGTGTGGTGTGTGTTTTCATAAAAACCAAGAACATGATTACACGTCTAGGGCGTCCAAATACAAACCAGGAATACGATTACACTTACCTGTGAAAAACGATCACTAACACCAATTAACATAAGGACCAGAATAGCATTGTAATCCAGGGGAACACGGTATATTAAATATATAAAATAGATCCTTACCGCTCCACGAGGAACTTGACTCCTGGAAAAGTAGAGAATGTCAACTCTACAAAATACTCACCACGTCATACATGAGATATTCGTGACATGAGGTCAGAGTGAAATGACACGACGATAGATGGTTGGAAGATAAGGGGACACGCCGCTAGATGGATGGAAGATAAGGTGACACGCAGATAGATGGATGGAAGATAAGGTAACATGACGATAGATGGATGGAAGATAAGATGACATGACGTTAGATGGATGGACGATAAGGTGACTAGACGATAGATGGATGGAAGATAAGGTTACATGACGACAGATGGATGGAAGATAAGGTGACATGACGATAGACGGATTGAAGATAAGGTGACACGACGATAGATGGATGGAAGATAAGGTTACATGACGACAGATGGATGGAATATAAGGTGACATGACGATAGACGGATTGACGATAAGGTGAAATGACGATAGATGGATGGAAGATAAGGTGACATGACGATGGATGGATGGAAGATAAAGTGACGTGACGATAGATGGATGGAAGATAAGGTGACGTGACGACAGATGTATGGAAGATAAGCTGACACGCCGATAGATGGATGGAAGATAAGGTGACATGACGATAGATGAATTGCAGATAAGGTGACATGACGATGGATGGAAAATAAGGTGACATGGCGAATAATGGGTGGACGATAAGGTGACATATACAAAGGGAAATGAAATATAAGGTGACAGGACGAAATAATGGTGGAAAATAAGGTCCTATGATTATAGATTGGTGGTCGATCAACAGTTGTTAGTCCAAAATGTATGGAGAGACAGGAGAATCATTGTATTTGTCATAGAACACAGCTGATCACCTGTTGCTTGTTGATGTTTTTTATTATACAACATCATATGTTGCTTGTGAACATCTTTTATTATAGAACATAATCTGTTCCTTGTCGACATCTTTTATTATAGACCACAATCTGTTGCTTGTCGACATCTTATATTATAGACTATCATCGGTTGCATGGGTGCATCGTAAATTACAGAACATCATATGTTGCTTGCCAGCATATTTTATTATAGACAGGAATATGTTAATTTTTTACATAATATCATATGTTGCTTGTCGATATCTTCTTGTACAAACCGTTATTCTGTTATCTGCCACCCACTTAAACATGCAAGAATTTGGAAGTGAGCATTACAAATACACGAACCTACCCGACCAAGAACTGTGGTCTCACCGTCAGGTACAATAGCCAGCAACAAGACCAAGAAAATCGGCGCAGACAATCTAGACAGATTTGTTTGGGCTATTTGTTTGAGTTTTAATTTCGTCTGGCATAATTAACAAGTTGGACGTTTTTAAATGTATTTCTAGATACACGACCCGGCGACTGTACAATTTAATTTATGTCAGTCTTTGATAACAAACTTGCATTAGTGTCAGTCTTTGGTAACACGTGGGCTACTAGAACAAGAGTAGAGACACACGTACTACTAGAACGAGAGTAGAGACACATGAACTACTAGAACCAGAGTAGAGAAAAATGGACTACTAGAACGAGAGTAGAGACACATGGACTACTAGAACGAGAGTAGAAACACATATACTACTAGAAAGATAGTAGAGACACATGGACCAATAAAACGACAGTTGGGCAATATGGACTACTAGAACGAGACACATGGACTACTCGTATGTGATACATGGACTACTAGAACGAGAGAAGAGACACATGGACTACTAGAACGACAGTAGAGACACATAATCTACTGGAACGACTAGAAACATATAGGCGACTAGAACAAGAGTAGAGACACAAAACAACTAGAAGAAGAGTAGAGACACATTAACTACTACAACGAGAATAGAGAAACACGGACTACAAGAAACAGTAGAGACACCATGACTACTAGAAAGCGAGTAGAGATAATTGGAGTACTAGAACAAGAGTGGAAACACGTGTACTACTAGAACGAGATTAGGGATACATGGACTACTGGAACGAGAGTAGAGAAATATGGACTACTAGAACGACAGTAGAGACACATGGACTACTAGAACGAGAGAAGAGACACATAGACTACTAGAACGAGATTATAGACACATGGACTACTAGAACGAGATTAGAGACTGAATTATTAGTACAATTGTAGAGACATATGAACTACTAGAACAATTGTAGAGACACAAGGACTACTAGAACGAGAGTAGAGACGCATGGACAACTAGAACCAGAGAAGAGACGCATGAACTACTAGAACGAGACACATGGACTACTAGTACGTGATACATGGACTACTAAAGTGAGAGAAGAGACACATGGACTACTAGTATGTGATACATGGACTACTAAAACGAGAGAAGAGACACATGGACTACTAGTACGTGATACATGGACTACTAAAACGAGAGAAGAGACACATGGACTACTAGAACGACAGTAGAGTAAAGACACATGGACTACTAAAACAAGAGTAGAAATACATTGACAAGTAGAACGATAGTAGAGACACATAAATACTAGAACGGTATTAGAGAAACATGGACTACTAGAATGAGAATAGAGATGCATAGACTACTAGATCGAGACACATGAACTGCTAAAACGAGAGTAGAGAAACATGGACTCTTAGAACGAGAGTAAAGACATATGGACTACTAGAACGAGAGTAGAGACACATTGACTACTGGAGCGAGAGAAGAAACACATAGGCGCTAGAACAAGAGTAGAGACACATAACTTATAGGTAGGAATGTAGAGACACATGGACTACTAGAACGAGACACATGAACTACAAGAACGGAGTAGAGACACATGGACTACTAGAAACACGAAAGACAGTAGAGAAAAGTGGACTACTAGAACTACTAGAAAAATGTAAGCGAATAGAACAATAGTGGAAAAACGTGTACTACTAGAACGAGAGTAGAGACACATGGAATACTAGAACAATAGTGGAAACACGTGTTCTACTAGAAAGAGAATAGAGACACATGGACTACTAGAACGAGAATAGAGACACGTGGACTACTAGAAAGACGAAAGACAGTAGAAAAAAGTGGACTACTAGAACTACTTGAAAAATGTAGGCGACTAGAACAAGAGTAGAGACACATGGACTACTAGAACGAGAGTAGAGACACATAAACTACTAGAATGACAGTAGAGACACACAGACTGTTAAAACGAGAGAAGAGACACATGGACTACTTGAACGAAATTAGAGACACATGAACTATTAGTACAATTGCAGAGACATATGAACTACTAGAACAGTTGTAGAGACACAATGACTACTATAGCGAAAGAAGAGACAAACATATTAATAGAACGAGAGAAGAGACATATGACTACTAGAAAGAGAGTAAAAACACATTGACGACTGGAATGAGAGTACAGACACATGGACTATTAGAACGAGACACATGGACTGCTAAAACGAGAGTAGAGACACGTGGACTACTAGAACGAGAGTAGAGACACACGGACTACAAGAAACAGTAGAGACACCATGACTACTAGAAAGCGAGTAGATACACATGGAGTACTAGAAAAAGAGTGGAAACACGTGTACTACTAGAACGAGGGTACAGATACGTGGACTACTAGAACGAGAGAAGAGACACATAGACTACTAGAACGAGATTATAGACACATGGACTACTAGAACGAGATTAGAGACACATGAACTATTAGTACAATTGTAGAGACATATGAACTACTAGATTAATTGTAGAGACACATGGGCTACTAGAACGAGAGTAGAGACACATGTACTACTAGAACAAGAGTATAGACACATGACTACTAGAACACGAGTAGAGATACATGACTTCTAGAACGAGAATAGAGAAACATGGACAACTAGAACGATAATAGAGAAACATGGACTACTAGAACGAGACACATGAACTTGAAGGAGTTAACAAGACACATTCGTAGACAAGGGATAACGTCTACTTCCCAAATCATATCTGACCTGTATTGTGACAGCAGCTGTATATCTAGAACCGTTTACTCGTGGCGGATGTCGGTACTTCAAAGAGAACCAATGTACCCAGTTTTAGAGGCTATAAATACACCTGTTTCAGTCGCTTCACCCTTGATGTTTTTATAGATCAGCAGACACGCCCTCCACGATGACAGGCCATATATTCTTGTATGTCCAAATATGATTCGCGTTTATGCTTTGCTTCATGTTTATTATGTGTGTGAGCTTTTAGGCATTTCAGCAACGGTTCTCTTAAACATTGTTTGCTAGAACCTATCTGGATTTCATAAATACCTACCTCTTCCAACATTGGGAAGGTTTATGTAGAAATAACAATATTGACGATAACAATAAACCAGCGATGAATATGATACGAATTCACTTTCTCGTCAATCACTATCTATGTTACACGATACGATATCACTCTCAATTCATTGACTGTGTCCCACATGACTTGATATCACTCTGTCTCTTCACTCACTGTCTGTGTCACACATTACTTGATATCACTCTGTCTCTTCACTCACTGTCTGTGTCACACATTACTTGATATCACTGTATCTCTTCACTCACTGTCTGTGTCACACATCACTATATGATATCCATCTATTCTATCTCATCGTCTGTGTCACACACTATATGATATCACTCTCCACTATATCATTGTCTGTGTCAAACATGACTTGATATCCATCTATACTATCTCATCGTCTGTGTCACACACTATATAATATCACTCCCCACTATCTCATCGTCTGTGTCACACACTATATGATATCATTCTCCACTATCTCATTGTCTGTGTCACACGATATAATATCACTCTATCTCCACTCACTGTCTGCATTATGAACGTCTGGGTTACTGATTATCGATTCACATATTGATCATTGATTCATTCTTCATGATTGATTCCTGTTGGTATCATTGTGTCACTTGTTGATCATTGATTCTCCTATTGATGATGGGCTTTCCTGATTTAGTATGAATTTACGTATCTTTGTTTTGTTTTTTGTTTTGTTTTTTGTGTTCGCCTTATATATCTATTCTCCGAGGCGGGGTGCGTTGCACTGTGGTTTTTATTGTGCGCCTGCCAGCCCAGTGCATCCGACTTCAGCATGCATTTTATGTAGGGGTCTGCTTCCTCCTTCATTTTTAAAATGTTTGCTTCCCTGGGGTAACGGCCGGTGCTGGGATGGGGATCGAACCCAGCACCTTTGGTTGTGAGCCGTGCCACTTAACCACTAGCCAACACCGTCCCCGATTTACGTATCGATTAGTAATTATTGTACTTATTTTCGACTAACGAATGTAAATGTGAGTCATGTATTGATTTTCTATTCAGGTATTGATGAGTGATTCTCATATTGATTATCGATTCACGTATTGATAATTGATTCGTTTATTGATGATTGATTCACTTGCTCGTTTCAAGTAGATCACATATCGCCCTACCTACATCTGATCACCCGACATAATGTTTGTGTTACGTTAACGGCAGTGGTGGTATCGGAACGGTCATCTACGATAAGGAGGTTCGTCATATTCGATACGCTTTTTTTTGTCTTTTACTGCATACTTGAAAGGTTACAGTGGTCACATTCCTTATCAAATCAGACATCGCTCAGTATATGATTATATTAGCGCACTGACTTTGCATCTGAGTGGTCCTGGGTTCATTCCCCAGTTGAGGCGGTAATGTTTTTTTCAGACCGCAATTTCTTCCGGGTCGACCCAGCCTTAAATGGGTACCGGTTCAGTCGGGGAAGTAAAAGCGGCGAGGGAGAGGAGATGGCTACCGCCCTCATATAGCCGAGCCTTTGAAATGTGAGATCGCTAACACCTCACACCCCTACGGTAGTAATGCTATGGGATACTTTACTTCACAGAGATACATGCATTCACACAAACATTGAACAACAATAGCACACTTGAGGAACAGTAATTACAACACACACACACACACACATCGCACATCAAATCACATTTTAACATATATACACACAAAAACACAAACATTTTCAAACAACAGTAAAGAGTAAGAACATAAATTAATCACAACAAAATAGAAATAAAAGATAATAACCCTCCGAGCGCCACACCAAATACGTATTACAAAACACCAAAACTTTCCCAAAACGCAAACAACGGAAACGGACTAAACCAACACAAAATATATCCCAGATGAACCGAGAAAAGATTATCAAAAACAACACGCAGAATTTTCAGAACATCAACATAACACAAATTCAGCACATAAAACAAGAAACATACACCAACCACTAACTTCACAGACACACGCAAACTTCAAATTCACAGAACACAAAAATGCAAACCAATAACATTAAAAACACATCAGCCAGAGAGTTCATAAACACACAAACCAATAAATAATATCACAAACAAACTTTACTCGAACTTCATAATAATAGCACATACACGCAATAACTAATATCGTCATAAACACGCACCAATAAGTCACAATCATATCACACAAACGACAACACATTTTATAAACACAACACACACATATACCAAAACTCCACAATCACATCACAAGAACATGCACAAACAAATCTCTGCACATAAACACACACTCTCTCTCTCACTCACACACACACACACATACACACACACACACCACGAACTTGACAATCACAGTACACACACACACAGACACACTCTCACACACACATACACACAACATAAACTTGACAATCACATCACCAAAACATAAAACAAACTTACCAATTAAAGCAAACGAATATATACACTTGACAATCATTGCATAAAATACACATACAAACACTCATTTCGATCAATGCAAACAATCACACAAACACACACACAAACTTGACAATCACATCACACAAATACACAAACATGACAATCACAGAACATAAACACCCAAAAAACTTGACAATCACGGCAAATAACTCACAAAAAACTTGACAATAACATAACACAAACACACACAAACTTAGCAATCACATCACACAAACACACACACACACACACACACACACACACACACGCACACACACACGCACATACTTAGCAATCACATTAGGCAAATACACAACAAACTTCACAATCACAACACACAATCGCACAACAAAATTGTCAATCCCAGCACACACACACACACACACACACACACAGACACACACACACACCACACACAACCAACTTTATAATCATATGAAACAAACACACACACACACTTGACAATCACAACACACACACTTGACAATCACAACACACAAACGCAGTAATCATGACAATCACATGACACAAACTTGACAATCACAGCATACAAACACACGTTTGCACATCCATAAGTTTGCAATTCACGAGAACCTACTTGATCGCGAGTGTTCGGGCTAGAGAGACGTATGTTCCATATTCAAACAGACTAACTGTAGTAACCCTCGGACGGTCAAGGACTAATGAACATACAGCCACGCCTGTGAGTTATGTGATTTCCATCTGTCACATAATATGTGTTTGTAACGGACATACATGATTCATTATCCTTTGATCAACAAGGGCGGGTCGTCTGTTCGATATATGATGATGGAAATATCGGAGCGATCAAATCATATACAAATATCACATTTCCGATTACAGTACCATTCCGCCTAAGAGTACACAGCATTATTTATGCCATTGATTTTACAGAGAAGGTAACCAATAGTTAAGGAATGTATTTGAAATGCCAGGTCTGTATCTGCATCTTCTTGATTTCTTCAAGTGAGTCGAACATTATGTTCCATTGTCTCTATTTGTTTTAGCTTGAACTTCCTAGCCCAAAGAATGTTTCGTTGTAATAATGGTGTTACCACATTGTTCAGTTGGAAATATACGTGACTCAACTGTCGATCTAGTAGTCCATATCTCTCCGCTGTCGTTCTAGTTGTCCATTTGTCTCTACTGTCGTTCTAGTAGTCCATGTCTCTCCGCTGTCGTTCTAGTTGTCCATTTGTCTCTACTGTCGTTCTAGTAGTCCATGTCTCTCCGCTGTCGTTCTAGTTGTCCATTTGTCTCTACTGTCGTTCTAGTAGTCCATGTCTCTCCGCTGTCGTTCTAGTTGTCCATTTGTCTCTACTGTCGTTCTAGTAGTCCATGTCTCTCCGCTGTCGTTCTAGTTGTCCATTTGTCTCTACTGTCGTTCTAGTAGTCCATGTCTCTCCGCTGTCGTTCTAGTTGTCCATTTGTCTCTACTGTCGTTCTAGTAGTCCATGTCTCTCCGCTGTCGTTCTAGTTGTCCATTTGTCTCTACTGTCGTTCTAGTAGTCCATGTCTCTCCGCTGTCGTTCTAGTTGTCCATTTGTCTCTACTGTCGTTCTAGTAGTCCATGTCTCTCCGCTGTCGTTCTAGTTGTACATTTGTCTCTACTGTCGTTCTAGTAGTCCATGTCTCTCCGCTGTCGTTCTAGTTGTCCATTTGTCTCTACTGTCGTTCTAGTAGTCCATGTCTCTCCGCTGTCGTTCTAGTTGTCCATTTGTCTCTACTGTCGTTCTAGTAGTCCATGTCTCTCCGCTGTCGTTCTAGTTGTCCATTTGTCTCTACTGTCGTTCTAGTAGTCCATGTCTCTCCGCTGTCGTTCTAGTTGTCCATTTGTCTCTACTGTCGTTCTAGTAGTCCATGTCTCTCCGCTGTCGTTCTAGTTGTCCATTTGTCTCTACTGTCGTTCTAGTAGTCCATGTCTCTCCGCTGTCGTTCTAGTTGTCCATTTGTCTCTACTGTCGTTCTAGTAGTCCATGTCTCTCCGCTGTCGTTCTAGTTGTCCATTTGTCTCTACTGTCGTTCTAGTAGTCCATGTCTCTCCGCTGTCGTTCTAGTTGTCCATTTGTCTCTACTGTCGTTCTAGTAGTCCATGTCTCTCCGCTGTCGTTCTAGTTGTCCATTTGTCTCTACTGTCGTTCTAGTAGTCCATGTCTCTCCGCTGTCGTTCTAGTTGTCCATTTGTCTCTACTGTCGTTCTAGTAGTCCATGTCTCTCCGCTGTCGTTCTAGTTGTCCATTTGTCTCTACTGTCGTTCTAGTAGTCCATGTCTCTCCGCTGTCGTTCTAGTTGTCCATTTGTCTCTACTGTCGTTCTAGTAGTCCATGTCTCTCCGCTGTCGTTCTAGTTGTCCATTTGTCTCTACTGTCGTTCTAGTAGTCCATGTCTCTCCGCTGTCGTTCTAGTTGTCCATTTGTCTCTACTGTCGTTCTAGTAGTCCATGTCTCTCCGCTGTCGTTCTAGTAGTACATGTATCTCTGCTGTCGTTCTAGTATTCCACGTGTTACCAAATACTGACACTTTTTTATTGAAGATCGACATAAAAAAACAAATGATACAGTCGCCGTGTTGTGTATCTAAAAAGTACATTAAAAAACGCCAAACTTTTTGTATTGTCAGAAACTCAAACCAGCTGCCAAAACAAACCCGTTGAGGATGTCTGCGCTAATCTTCCTGATTTTATTTCTGGCTATGGTACCGGACACTGAGACCGCAGTTCATGGTCTGGTAGGTTCGTGTATTTGTAATGCGCACTTGTAAATTCTCGTATGTTTAACTGGGTGTGAGAGAACAGAGTAATGATATGTACACAAAGATCTCGACAAGCAACATTTGATGGTTTATAATATAAGATGTCGACAAGCAACAGATGCTGGTCTATAATATAAGATGTCGACAAGCAACAGATGTTGGTCTATAATATAAGATGTCGACAAGCAACAGATGCTGGTCTATAATATAAGATGTCGACAAGCAACAGATGCTGGTCTATAATATAAGATGTCGACAAGCAACAGATGCTGGTCTATAATATAAGATCTCGACAAGCAACATTTGATGGTTTATAATATAAGATGTCGACAAGCAACAGATGCTGGTCTATAATATAAGATGTCGACAAGCAACATATGCTGGTCTATAATATAAGATGTCGACAAGCAACATATGCTGGTCTATAATATAAGATGTCGACAAGCAACAGATGCTGGTCTATAATATAAGATGTCGACAAGCAACAGATGCTGGTTTATAATATAAGATGTCGACAAGCAACAGATGCTGGTCTATAATATAAGATGTCGACAAGCAACATATGCTGGTCTATAATATAAGATGTCGACAAGCAACATATGCTGGTCTATAATATAAGATGTCGACAAGCAACAGATGCTGGTCTATAATATAAGATGTCGACAAGCAACAGATGCTGGTTTATAATATAAGATGTCGACAAGCAACAGATGCTGGTCTATAATATAAGATGTCGACAAGCAACATATGCTGGTCTATAATATAAGATGTCGACAAGCAACAGATGCTGGTCTATAATATAAGATGTCGACAAGCAACAGATGCTGGTCTATAATATAAGATGTCGACAAGCAACAGATGCTGGTCTATAATATAAGATGTCGACAAGCAACAGATGCTGGTCTATAATATAAGATGTCGACAAGCAACAGATGCTGGTCTATAATATAAGATGTCGACAAGCAACATATGCTGGTCTATAATATAAGATGTCGACAAGCAACAGATGCTGGTCTATAATATAAGATGTCGACAAGCAACAGATGCTGGTCTATAATATAAGATGTCGACAAGCAACATATGCTGGTCTATAATATAAGATGTCGACAAGCAACAGATGCTGGTCTATAATATAAGATGTCGACAAGCAACAGATGCTGGTCTATAATATAAGATGTCGACAAGCAACAGATGCTGGTCTATAATATAAGATGTCGACAAGCAACAGATGCTGGTCTATAATATAAGATGTCGACAAGCAACAGATGCTGGTCTATAATATAAGATGTCGACAAGCAACAGATGCTGGTCTATAATATAAGATGTCGACAAGCAACAGATGCTGGTCTATAATATAAGATGTCGACAAGCAACAGATGCTGGTCTATAATATAAGATGTCGACAAGCAACAGATGCTGGTCTATAATATAAGATGTCGACAAGCAACAGATGCTGGTCTATAATATAAGATGTCGACAAGCAACAGATGCTGGTCTATAATATAAGATGTCGACAAGCAACATATGCTGGTCTATAATATAAGATGTCGACAAGCAACAGATGCTGGTCTATAATATAAGATGTCGACAAGCAACAGATGCTGGTCTATAATATAAGATGTCGACAAGCAACAGATGCTGGTCTATAATATAAGATGTCGACAAGCAACATATGCTGGTCTATAATATAAGATGTCGACAAGCAACAGATGCTGGTCTATAATATAAGATGTCGACAAGCAACAGATGCTGGTCTATAATATAAGATGTCGACAAGCAACAGATGCTGGTCTATAATATAAGATGTCGACAAGCAACAGATGCTGGTCTATAATATAAGATGTCGACAAGCAACAGATGCTGGTCTATAATATAAGATGTCGACAAGCAACAGATGCTGGTCTATAATATAAGATGTCGACAAGCAACAGATGCTGGTCTATAATATAAGATGTCGACAAGCAACAGATGCTGGTCTATAATATAAGATGTCGACAAGCAACAGATGCTGGTCTATAATATAAGATGTCGACAAGCAACATATGTTGGTCTATAATATAAGATGTCGACAAGCAACAGATGCTCGTCTATAATATAAGATGTCGACAAGCAACAGATGCTGGTATATAATATAAGATGTCGACAAGCAACAGATGCTGGTCTATAATATAAGATGTCGACAAGCAACAGATGCTGGTCTATAATATAAGATGTCGAGAAGCAACAGATGCTGGTCTATAATATAAGATGTCGACAAGCAACACTCGGGGTAGGAACCTACCTTCTTCCAGGTGCGTCAGCAAGGTTTCGGATTGCTGAAACGCCTTCTAATTGGGAGGTTAGCTGCGAATAAATTAGAAACCGTGGACATAAATGGGTCGTCAGGCATGGAGGCTGTAAGGAAGGAGCCCCTCCACCATGCAAGGACACAACCGGCTAATCACCTGTTTGTCTTAAAAAATGATTACAAGTCAAAACATAGAGAAAACCGGACTGACCTCAACGGCGACGAATAGGCGAGAAATAAGGACCACGATTTACGGAATATGGAATGTACGAAGTATAAACGGAAAAGAACATGAACTAATAGAGGAGATGAAGAGAGCAAAATTGACGGTCCTGGCACTTACAGAAACAAAGAAAAAGGGACAGGGCGTTCTGGACCATGACCGCAACATGCTATACTACAGCGGAGTTCCCATGAGTGAACGAGCCAGGGCAGGGGTTGGTTGTATAGTGAATGGTAACAGCAAAGCAAACATTAAAGGATGGAAGTTCATTTCAGAACGACTGATGGTTCTAAGTCTACAAGAGGAGGATAGTCAAATGGATATCGTCACTGTGTATGCACCAAACGAAGATGAGAGCACTGACATAAAAGATGAATTGTATGAGTTCCTGCAAAGGACCATTGACGATTGTCAAAATGAAATGCATATCATTGGAGACTTCAACGCAAGAGTTGGAAACGACTATTCGAGATGGGATGGAGTGATCGGTAGGTATGGAGAAGATGTCTTAAATGACAGTGGAAAAAGACTGCTGAGATTCTGCATATAACAAAACCTTGTTATTACAAAAACAAGGTTTCCACACAAGCGTATCCACGCCTACACAAGATGTGAGCCGGCAAGAAATCAAAGATCCATAATTGACTATGCGGTAGTGAGGAAAACTGATTTCAAGTATGTAAAGGATGCTAGGGTGTTCAGAGGACCAGAGATAGGAAGCGACCTCTACCTAGTTAAAATAAAGAGATACATTGGAACACGCTATCCAGACAGGCATCATCAATCAGCAGGCCTGAAACATAACATTCAAGAAGAAAATAAAATTAAGGCTTACAAACTACGAGAACCAGATCTTAAGAGGAGATACCAAGGGCTCATAACAACAGCAATAGAAAGGATAGATGAATCTGAAGACGATAAGGAAATGCTTCGGGTAAAATTCAAAGACATCATCAGATAGGCTGTAGAAGAGACATGCGGTCAAACCAAAGAAGGATGGAAGAGAAAGAGTACACCATGGTGGACAGAAGAGGTAAAAATAATAATTCGAGAAAAGAAAAATTCATGGAAGCTAGGAATACAGAAGAACAAGCAAAGAAATGCAAAGAACATGTACATTTTAGAACAGAAGCAAAGAAGACTTTGCTCTAGGCCAAACATAAATCCTGGGAAGAATTTGGAGAGAAACTGGAAAATTATGCTGGAGAAAACCAGAAACTGTTCTACAGGACCTTAAAGAACATGAGGAAGGAAAAGGAATGCCCCCTGAAATTTGTTAAAGATAAACAAGGTGCGCTGTTGACTGCCCCAGAAGAGGTAATGAACAGATGGAAAGAATATTTCTCGGATCATCTTGAAGTGGAGGAAAACCAAGCCCTGGAAGTAACAGTCCCAATTCAATAAGAGGGAGCCATGGAGGGAAACGACAATATCACGATGGAAGAACTAAGGGCAGAATTGGAGAAAATTAAGATTGGTAAAGCAGCAGGACATGATGGTATAACACCAGAAATGGTTAAATACATGAGATCGGCAGGAGAGATGCTATTCATGAAGATTCTCAAGGCAGCTTGGCGCCACAAGAAGATACCAAGAGACTGGGAGGTTGCAATAATAATACCAATATTTAAAAAGGGCGACAATCGACAATGTGAAAACCACAGCGGTGTTTCCCTTCTCAGTGTCCCCGGGAAAGTCTACTCTAGGATTCTAGAACGGCGATTATAAGGCCTAGCAGAGCCAAATATGGACGAAACTCAATGTTGGTTTAAGGCAAACAGAAGTACTCAAGGCTGTATCTTTAGAGACAGCTAGGTGAAAAGGTTTTTGAATATGATAAAGAGATGCATCTCTGCTTTTTTGATCTGGAGAAAGCGTAATAAAGTTCCTTGGGACAAATTCTGGGAGTGCCTGACAAGGAAGAACATCCCAGGACCCCTGATCTCTGCCATACAGAGTTTCTATAAAACATCCAGCAAGTATGTTCGGACATCAAATCAAAAGTCAGGAGAGTTCAAGACTACTAGTAGAGTAAGACAGGAGACATTATATCACCGTACCTTTTCATACTCCTCATGGATGAAGTCATCGAAGATTGCAAGGAACGGACAGAAAAGTATGAAGTTGGGTACTGGAAGATGAGACGAAGTTACATATTGGAACTAGCGTTTGCAGATGACGTGGCCCATGTCACGAATTTCGAGGGACATCTCCAGATCAACTTGCAAGTCTGGAAAGAAGAGATGAATGCCCATCAGCAACTCCAAGACAAAAAACCATGGTGTTCGTCAGAGATGAGAAGCGACATCAGATAACCCTGTGAACATAAGCACTGGAGCAGGTCAGCAACTTTACATATCTAGGAGTGGTAGTAGACAGCAGGGGAGGAATCAAAGAAGAATTAACTACACAAAGGGCAGCAGCAGGTAGACTTTTCCATGAAGTAAAAAGAGGATTCCTCAGGAAAAGAGAAATAAGCAGGAAAACGAAGATGGATGTATACCGCTCGACTTATGTACCTTTTCTAACATATGGATGTGAGTCATGGGAAATGACTACAGCCTAAGAAAGGCAATTACAAACTTCAGAAATGAGGTACCTAAGAAAGGCGGTTCAGGTGACGAAAAGAGACAGGATCCGTATCCAGACAATACGTAGCAGCCTCGAAGTTCAACCACTGCAGACACGAGTGGAGCAGTTCCAACTACAGTGGTTTTGTCATGTCTGTAGAATGGGAGAAGGTCGTATACAAAAGCGGTCATGGGAGACAAAATGTCAAGGACGCAGACCCCCAGGACGTCCCAAAGTACGTTGGGAAGACATCATATGACAGTCCCTAAGTGTTCGAGAGCTGGATTGGAAAGAGGCCAAGGATAAGCCAGCGGATAGAGCAGTGTGGCGTTCTCACTGGAAAACCTCTAAACCTCATGTTAGAAGAAGAGCGACTTAGTGAGTATGTAAAATGAGCAAAACATGCCTGTCTATAATAAAAGGTATCGTCAAACAACAAATATATTCTCTAAAAAAGATGTTGACAAGCATCATATGCTAGTCTATAATATAAGATCTCGAAAAGCAACAGATGATGGTCTATAATATAAGTAATCGACAAGCAACAGATGATAAACAGTGTTCATTGAAAAATGAAATGATTCTCCCGTATCTCCATCCATCTTTGACTAACAGCTGTTGATCCATATCAAATCATATCACTTTATATTCCACGCATATATCGTCGTCACACCTTATATTCCACCCATCCATCGTCCTGTCATCTAATATTCCACCCATCTCTCGTGTCACCTTATCTTCCACCAATCTCTCGTGTCACCTTATCTTCCTCCCATCTATCGTCCTGTCACATTATCTTCCACCCATCTCTCGTGTCACCTTATCTTCCCCCCATACATCGTCCTGTCACCTCATCATCCACCCATCTCTCGTCTCACCGTATCTTCCACTCATTTATCATAATGTCACCTTATCTTCCACCCATCTATCTTCGTCTCACCTTATCTGCCACCAATCCATCGTCTTGTCACCTTATCTTCCACCCATCTCTCGTCTCACCTTCTCTTTCACCCATCTGTCGTCGTCTACCTTATTTTCCAACCATACACCGTCATGTCACCATATCTTCCATCCATCTCTCGTGTCATCTTATCTTCGACCCAATAATTGTCATGTCACATTATTATACACCCATCTATCTTCGTCACATGATTTCTTCCACCCATCCCTCGTGATGTCATCTTATCTTCCACCCATCTGTCGTGTCACCTTATCTTTCACCAATCCATCGTTTTGTCAACTTATCTTCCACGCATTTCTTGTGACACTTTATCTCCCACCCATTACTATTCCTGTCCCCTTACCATCCACCCATCTGTCGTAGTGTCTCCTTATCTTCCACCCATCCATTGTCCTGTCACATTATCTTCCACCCATCCAATCGTCATGTCACCTTATATTCCACTCATATCAAGTGTGGCCCTTTTATCCACCGATCCATCGTCATGTCACCTTATCTCCCACCCATCTCTCGTGTCACCTTATCTTCCACCCATCTATCGTCATGTCACCTTATCTTCAACCCATCTATCGTGTCACCTTATCTTCCACCCATCTATCGTCCTGTCACTTTATCTTCCACCAGTGTCTCTAGTCACCTTAGCTTCCACCCATCAATCGTCTTACCTTAACGTCCACCAATCTTTTGTCGCATCGCCGTATCTTTCAGCCATCCACCATCCTCTCACCGTATCTTCCACCCATATCTCGTATCACCGTATCATCCATCCATATCTCGTATCACCGTATCTTCCACCCATATCTCGTATCACCGTATCATCCATCCATATCTCGTATCACCGTATCTTCCACCCATATCTCGTATCACCGTATCATCCATCCATATCTCGTATCACCGTATCTTCCACACTCCTCTCGTGTCATCGTATCTTCCCCCAATTATTCGTCATGTCACCTTATCATTCACCCATCTATCGTCGTCACATTATATATTCCACTCATCCATCGTCATGTCAACTTATCTTCCACCCGTCTCTCGTGTCACTTTATCTTCCACCCATTAATCTTCATATCACCTTATCATCCACCCATCTCGCGTATCACCGTATCTTCTACCCATCTATCGTAGTGTCCCTTAACTTTCATCCACCCATCTCACCTTTTCTTTTACCCATTCATCGTCTCACCGTATCGTCCACCCTTCTTTTGTAGTATCACCTTATCTTCCACCAATCCATCGTCCTGTCACCTTATCGTCTACCCATCTCTTGTGTCACCTTATCTTCTACTCATCTATCGGCCTGTCAGCATATCTTCCACCCATCTCTCGTGTCACTTTATCTTCTACCCGTATATCGTCCTGTCAGTGTATGTTCCACCCATTTATCGTACTGTCACCTTATCTTCCACCCATATATCATACTGTCACCTTATCTTCCATCCATCTATCGTCGTGTCTCATGACCGTGGTCTTATATCACGAAGATCTGATTTATCTCGCCACAAGAAGATTCGTTGAGTTGATATTATCTTCTTTTCCAGAATTCAAGGTCATCGTGCAGAAGTTTCGATATACCATGCGATATTGCTAGACTATGCTGCCCTGGATTAATATGCTTTCCTTTTTTTTTCGTTACCCGGTGTATGTGAACGTTTTCCACAGGTAAGAGTAATCATTTTTCTGGTTTTCATGTGAACGTCCTAGATATGTAAGTGTAATCATATTCCTGGTTTTATGAAAACACAAACCACACAGAAACAACAAACCAGATGCTACACTAATGTTTCTGTCGAGAATACTAAATTCCCAGTGGATAACTTTGTCTCATTGTTCGGACATTCTTGAACACTTGGTGGACAATACATAGATCACATGAATGGAGGTCTTAACATTCAAATAACTTTTGGTTGAGAACGATATTTTTATACTCCACTATACTGACGGACAAACCACGTGAACCATTGATCGACGTAAACAACGAGTGGACTATTGTATTGCCGTTAAAAAAAAAAATAAGTAAACATGAATCACTCTATTTACAGTAAAACAAACACACATGTACTTTTATGGACGATTTAATGACTGAATTAGCAGTTGAAAGTGGACATATATGACTTTACTGACTCCTAAGTCATTCTAGAACGTGATATTGTATGCTAAATCGCAGATCATCTAACAACCCATTTTTTTTTTTAAAGTCTACATTAAAAGTGAAATAACTGTTCTACATTGGGCATTGATATTTTTGTTGTAATAACATTTCAGGATTTAATG
Source organism: Ariolimax columbianus (assembly GCA_036924085.1). Classification (NCBI taxonomy): domain Eukaryota; kingdom Metazoa; phylum Mollusca; class Gastropoda; order Stylommatophora; family Arionidae; genus Ariolimax; species Ariolimax columbianus. The sequence continues at coordinate 5,884,030 of JAVGWX010000023.1, forward strand.
TCTCAGACTAAAAGACATTTCTGTGAAAAGTGAGAAGTCTTGTGTTGTATGGTCGTAGTTAGCGTGTTGGTTCATTACTGCCCAAACAATAGGAGGTCACTGGTCATCTACTAGAAGGTCACTGACAACGTAATAGAAGGTCGCTGACAACTTGCTTGAAGGTTACTGACAACTTACTAGAAGGTCGTTGACAACTTACTAGAAGGTCGCTGAAAATCTACTGCAAGGTCACTGACAACTTACTAGAATGTCACTGACAACTCACTGGCAGGTCTCTGAGAACTTAACTTAACTTAACTTAATGTCTGTATACTGGTTTAGAAGACCCTGCAGAGTCTGTATACAACCAGTTTCATTTATATCACCTTGCTCTAAAAGCTATGCGCATCCAGCTTATTCTTAAATGCATTAACTGTCCCTGCCTCCACCACCTCCCATGGCAATGCTAGAAGGTCACTGGCAACCAACTATTAGGTCACTGACAACTTACTTACACAATCGCTGACAACCTACTGCATGGTCGCTGACAACTTACTAGAAGATCACTGACAACTTACTAGAAGGTCACTGACAACTTACTAGAAGGTCACTGACAACTTACTAGAAGGTTCATGACATTTTACTAGAAGGTCACTGACAACTTACTAGAAGGTCCATGACATTTTACTAGAAGGTCACTGACAACTTACTAGAAGGTCACTGACCAAGTGTTAGAAGATCCCTGACAATGTTTTAACTGTTAGTGACCACTTTTCAAAGTTTTCTGAACATATGTCACGGATGATCAGCCTTTAGAAGGCAGTTAACCTAAAAACTGAAAAGTAACTGACCTCTAGTGTCTGCTGATCTAACTTGGAGAAACACAACTGCAGCTAATAAATATGTTTACAACTGTAAGACAGAAACAATCAGAGACAGGAGCAGAGTCGTAATGGACAGAACCAACAACAGAGCCGTAATGGGAAGAACCAACAACAGAGCCGTAATGGAAAGAACCAACAACAGAGCCGTAATGGAAAGAACCAACAACAGAGCCGTAATGGAAAGAACCAACAACAGAGCCGTAATGGAAAGAACCAACAACAGAGCCGTAATGGAAAGAACCAACAACAGAGCCGTAATGGAAAGAACTAACAACAGAGCCGTAATGGGAAGAACCAACAACAGAGCCGTAATGGAAAGAACCAACAACAGAGCCGTAATGGAAAGAACCAACAACAGAGCCGTAATGGAAAGAACCAACAACAGAGCCGTAATGGAAAGAACCAACAACAGAGCCGTAATGGAAAGAACCAACAACAGAGCCGTAATGGGAAGAACCAACAACAGAGCCGTAATGGAAAGAACCAACAACAGAGCCGTAATGGAAAGAACCAACAACAGAGCCGTAATGGAAGAACCAACAGACACACACGTTGTAGACCGACAAGTTAAATGAAGTCAACAGAAGAAAGACCAAACGTACAGGTAGCAACATTAGAAAGGAGGGTCTGGACACTTGGTGACATCGTTAAAAGATATTGGACAAAGACAACCGGTGAAGATAAAAATGTGGTTTTGATTGACTTGCTGGCCAATGAAGAAGATGACACGATAGATGGCTGGAAGATAATGTGACAGTACGATAGATGGGTGGAACATACGCTGACAGTACGATATATATGTGGACGAAAATTTACACGATATATGGGTGGAAGATAAGGTGAAAGGACGATGGATGGGTGGAAGATAAAGTGACTAGATATAAAGTGGAGCCAGTGGAGCCAGTGGATGTTATTTATCTAGACTTTGCAAAGGCCTTTGATAGAGTACCTCATCAAAGATTATTTCGAAAGTTAAAATCACATGGAATAGGTGGGGAAGTTGCCAAATGGATTGAAAATTGGTTAACGGGAAGAAGGCAGAGGGTGGGCATAGATAGGGAGTACTCTGAGTGGTGTGACGGGAACGTGGTGTGCCACAGGGCTCGGTTTTGGGACCAATTTTGTTCTTGATATATATAAATGATTTGGACATTGATATGAGATCCATGATTGCAAAATTTGCTGATGACACAAAACTATGCAGTAGTGTCTCATTTAAAGCGGAAGTGGATATATTGATGTCGGATTTAGATAAAATTCGAGAATGGTCTGTAAGCTGGCAAATGGAGTTTAATGTAGATAAATGTACAGCCATCCACATGGGTAGATCCAATATGGAACATAATTACAGAATGGGAGAGAACAATATTAGAAAGATAGATAAGGAAAGGGACCTAGGGGTTATAATAGATCATACAGGAAAGGTGAGTGAGCAAGTTAAGGTAGCAATCAAAAAGGCAAATGCAATGTTAGGTATGATAACAAGAAATATTAAACTTAGGAGCAAGGAGGTGATACTCAAACTGTATAAAGCTTTAGTTAGACCTAGATTTGAGTACTGTGTGCAGGTGTGGAGTCCTTGTCATAGAAGGGATATAAAAATTGCTGGAAAGAATACAACAACGAGCTACAAAGATGATAGTGAGATTCCAGAATTACAGTTATGAGGAAAGACTCATAAAAACCGGCCTACAGTATCTAGAAGAGAGAAGAATGCGTGGTGACTTAATACAAATTTATAAGATGATCAGAGGAATGGATAAATTAGACTATAACAAGTTGTTGTTTTTTTATTACAGCCACCCACAATAGCAAGAGGGCATAGCTAAAAGCGGACTAAAGAGAGGTCCAGATTAGATATTGAGAATTTTTTTTTTTTATTCAGAAAGTGGTGACTGCTTGGAATGCATTACCAGGGGAGGTAGTGGAGGCAGCGACAGTTAATGCATTTAAGAATACATTGGATACTCATAGCTTTTAGAGCAAGGTGATGTAACTAGTTGTATACAGATTCTGCAGGGTCTCCTAAACCAGTATAAAGACGTTAAATTAAGGTAATTGGTGGAATGTTCTAAAGACAGGCGTGCGGACTCAATAAAGGTACATGTCGCTAATCCTGGCACATGATAGTGGTAATTAAGAGGTAACCAAAACAAAACGATTGTATTCACGCGCTTACACGTGATCTGAAGTGTGGAAGAAGTATCTTCTTGATCGTCTTGCACATCTGTTTCATCTTCCTCGTCGCTGTCTTCATGTTGAGATATGTTCTGGCCTCCATGTTTGTAATATCACTGATACTAATTGTAAGAGGCTCATTCTGTTTCAGGAAGGGAAATAACTCCTCACAAAACCTGACAACATGGAGACCTCTGACTGTACACGTGTCTGACTGGCCATTACATGTCGGCCATGTTTTTGTGTGGCCCAAATTAAAGTCAATTATGATGGACACAAGCCTCAAGTCTTTGTTTTTATGTTTTCAGTGTTTTTACCGTCCATTATTTATTAGAAACCACAATTATATTGGGCCGGTCACGTAGTGTGTATGTCAGATAAAAGATGGACACTCATAACGATGTTTGGAGGACCATATGTTCTTACACGTCCACAGTGCCGTAGGCCCGTACGATGCCTAGATGGACTCATGAGATACCTGGGTCTGAAATGGCACGACACGGCAATTGATGTGACTGCACACAGAACAATGTTGCCTACCTCGCATATAATACACCCGCCAGACTGAAGCCGATGATAGTGTATAACATTGTACTGTAACATCTATATTTAGCTCTACTCAATAACGTTGATCATTCAACTGGTCCCAAATGGGATCTGGTTCAATTCACACACGCGCATACACACAAACATATATACATACATACATACATACACACAAATACACATATAGACACACATACATATATATGTATACACATTCATACAAACATTTACTAATTCAAAAAAAAATACAGACACAAATCAAAGCTGATTCAACAATCACATTCATATGATCATCTTATTTCATTTAACAAAACCGCAAATATAACAGTCATATCGAATTCATTAAACAATCTCATATTACAATCATGTCTAAATTCAACAAACACAGACACACACACACAAGCGCGCACACACATATACACATACACACACACATACGCGCGAGCACAAACATGTGTGAGAGTCACAGTATGCAGATAGCGCAAACCAAACGCCGGGAGAAGGGGAGAGCAGCAGGACTACTCTCAACGACAGTTGGAGACCTTGAGTGTAAACCATTCAATAGGACGTTTATTAAAATATACTTACATTCATACATACACACTTACATACATACATACATACATTCCGTACATACATACATACAGTCTTACATGCATTCAAACATTTGTACATACATACACACGTGCATGCATACATATATACACACATTCATACATGCATACATACATACATACATACATACATGGATGCATTCATACATACATACATACTTACATACATTCATACGTACATACATACATACATACATGCATACATGCATACTTACATACATACATACATGCATGCATGCATGCACACATACTTATACACATACATACACACATACATATATACATATTTACATACACACATGTATGCATACATTCATACATGCATACATGCATACATACACACACATACACACACATACACACACATACACACACACAAACACAAAAAAAGACACACACAACGGGACGCAAACATAAATAAGTGATAAGTAGAGAGAGCTAGAGAGCAATGTAGGAGGAGTTGTGTGTTAGATAAAGAGATAACGGGGGTATACTATAACACAGCGGAATATACCGTGGGAAATACCCACATCTTCCGCACGCATTTAATCTCTATGGATTACGGCATTCCTCAAGATAAAGGAATCTATATTCAACATCAAACCAATATGAGACTGGCAGACGACAATGTCCGTGACCCATTTATCCTTCTCCTGGTGCACGCCATTATTGAAATGGTTAGCGACTGGAGTACATACTCTTTAGTTGCTGTTAGAAACGTGCACGGAGTTCAAGGCCCGCTTGCCGTTGTATTTCTAATTACACAAGTGACGTAACGATATCGTGGAATAAATTGTGAGACATTCCGGAGATGCCATATTTTATATATATATATATATATATATTTTCTGCGTTCGCCTAATATCTCTAATCCCCGAGGTGGTGTTCGTTGCACTGGGGTTTTATGTTGCGCCTGTCGGCCCAGTGCATCCGACTTCATCATAAATTGTATTTAAGGACCTGCTTCCTCCTTCATTTTCTAAGTATTTGCTTCCTCGAGGTAACGGCCGGTGATGTGATCGTAACCGAACCCAGCACCTTCTGGTTGTGAGCCGTGTCACTTAACTACTCGCCCACGCCGTCCCCATTTAATATATATCAAGATTTAGAGACATCAATTGAATGTGACCGGATAACATACCAGAAACGATACACATCCATTTGTATATTCCTGCCAGCTTTCCATACGGTGAATCTCATTTTCTCAAGATGGCTAACTTCATCCTGACTATTTATCATGACCTTGTGGATGTGTTATCACCATGACAACCTATCCCGTTGCCTTCCACCCCCACCCTTCTTGTTTCTTCAATAGGTGGTGTCCTCAAGCTCCCTGTAGTGATTCTCATTGCTTGGTTTGCGACTTTATCTATTTACTCAATTTTTGGCTTCGCTTCTGTTTCCCTTGCCGCTATACCATACTATAAGGCTGGCCTCAAACAGTGTCTGTTTGTTCATTAATTAGATATATAACTGAGCACACGAAGAAAAACATAGTTTGTAATAAAACAGAGACAGCAATAATAAAGAGCAATAAACAGAGACATCGGTAATAAAGAGCAATAAACAGAGACATCGGTAATAAAGAGCAATAAACAGAGACATCAGTAATAAAGAGCAATAAACAGACTCCAGTAAAACACAGCAATAAACAGACAACAGTAACAAAGAGCAATAAACAGACACCAGTAATACAGAGCAATAAACAGACACCAGTAATACAGATCAATAAACAGACACCAGTAGTAAAGAGCATTAAACAGACATGTTATTGTTGTGTTCCTGAGCATGTGTGTTTACCTAGGCAACGCAATCACTTGGACGTAATGAAACGTTCAGGTCGACTCAAGTACAGGCAGCGCCTCCATCTTCGTGGGTTTTGTAGGTCTCTACTCGAGTACAGTCATAACGGACAAGAAGAAGGCTAGGACTAGAGACACTAATCAAACGGACAAGAAGGTTAGGACTAGAGACACTTATCTAACGGACAAGAAGGTTTGGACAAGAGACACTAATCTCTTGAAAACTCTCACGTTAGCAGAACCAGCCCTTTTATGTTTCCTTCTGTGACCTGACAAAGACATTTGATTTGATTAGTAAAGATGGCCTCTGCAATATCCTCTCCAAAATAGGCTCTCCAAACATAATACAGCAACTAATAATATTGTTCTATGAGGGCATGACAGGAGCAGTCCAATTTGATGGTAGCATATCACAACCATTTGGAATCCTACGTGGTGTTAGGCAGGGCTGTGTTCTGGCCCCGACAATGTTTGGAATCTTCTTTGCTCTGTTACTGAAACAAGCATTTGGTAACGCAAATGAAGAATTCTGCTTTCACACTACGACACAAGAAAAATTAGTATTCTTGTGTGGTCCCTGACAACCTGGTTAAGTGGAGGGTAACAGAAGCGTTCCTCACATCCCAGCGGGCTACTCCAGATGGACGGGTTATGCTCGACTGAGTTTGCCTTTCTCTCACTACTACAGAGATCGCGTCCAGATACTGTCTGATCAGCTCGTTTTGCCAGACCCTGACTAACATTGCCTGATCAGCATGTTTTACCTGGCTCTGACTAACATTGTCTGATCAGCACGTTTTACATGACCAGCGTTTAGATACATTTCTAGTAGATCACGTGACTGTCAGAGTTGTGTATCATATCCAACGTGTATTTCTGGGGCCAGAACTCCGCATGCTAATATTTGCTTGAGTCTTTCTGTGAAAAAGATAACTGAAGAATCGGTTCCATGCCTTCGTAGGGAGCTTCGAAATAACAAAATGCATTCACGACGTCTAATAGTGACGTCACAAACACATGTCACCTTTTACAGCAGTTATGCAGATCTGAAATCGATTCTCGCCGATCACAAACAAAAACTCTCCCTTAATTAGACAATGATAAACATCAATAATATAACAATTAAGGTTAACACATTAATTGTCGACGACTTTGAATCCTCAACGTAAAGACTAACAGATCAATAGACTATCGATATGTATCGATCCAGCCTCCGACAGTGAGAAAACGGGCCCTCGTGTTTGTCAGGAACGACCACTTGACAAGAATATTAAACCAAGTTTCCTCAAGTGCATATGTCGCCTCATACAATTGTTTTATAGATCATAAAAGTGGTCATCTGTTGTCATAAACAAAGATGGCTGTCTATTAGTGGCGTGAAAACATAAATATTTGGACAGTTAAATCCAACACATTGATTACCTACACAATTAAGTACCGCACATTAAGTCTCAGGTGATCAATATCGGCACGTGTACCAGTCTCTATTTATACTTCTGTCTTCACAGACCAAGGTATTATTTCTTGTGAGAGCGTGTATATACACGTTCTCACCTGTCTGGTAGTGTCTTTCACGTGATACGTGTGTCTAGATTGTTCTTTTAATGTCTCAACTTGAGTTGTCTGTCTATCTCGAGTCTCGACTAAGAATGTCTTAACTTGTATTGTCTCCCTTTCTCGAGTCTCGAATAAATTGTTCTTGAATGTCTCAACTTGTGTTGTCTATCTAGCTCAAGTCACAACTAGATTGTTTGACTCCTTTTTTTTTCTTTTTATGTCGACATTCGTCAATAATTATGCGTAGCTCTAATGACTTTCTGATAGTATATTTGTCTCTACTGGCTTTCTGATAGTCTATATGTCTCTACTGGCTTTCTGATAGTCGATGTGTCGATTCTGGCTTTATAATAGTGCATGTGTCTCTACTAGCTTTCTGATAATCCAGGTGTTTCTACTGACGTACTGATAATCTATGTGTCTCTACTGGCTTTGTGTTAGTCCAGATGTCTTTACTGGATTTCTGATAATCCATTTTTCTCTACTGGCTTTTTGATATTTTAGGTGTCTCTACTGGCTTTCTGACAGTCGAAATGTCTCTACTGGCTTTCTGATAATCTAGATGTCTCTGCTGGCTTTGTGTTAGTCCAAGTGTCTCTACTGGCTTTGTCTAGGTTCAGGTGTCTATACTGGCATTCTGAAAATCCACGTATCTTCCAACTTTGAAGTACTCAACGTCTCTACCAACCTTCAAGTACTGCACGTCTCTACCGACATTCAAGTACTCCACCTTTCTACCGACCTTCAAGTACTTCACGTCTCTACCAACCTTCAAGTACTCCACGTCTCTACCGACATTCAAGTACTCCACCTTTCTACCAACCTTCAAGTACTGCACGTCTCTACCGACATTCAAGTACTCCACCTTTCTACCAACCTTCAATTACTGCACGTCTCTACCGACATTCAAGTACTCCACCTTTCTACCGACCTTCAAGTACTTCACGTCTCTACCAACCTTCAAGTACTCCACGTCTCTACCAACCTTCAAGTACTGAACGTCTCTACCAACCTTCAAGTGTTCAAAGTCTCCATCAACTTTCAAGTAGTCCACGTGATTCTAATAATCTTCAAGTTTTTCACGTAGTTTTTCACCAATCCTTCAATTACAATAAGAGTCTACTAACATTCAAGTAGTCAAAGTGTCACCTCTAATAAACGTCAAGTAGCTCAAGCGTCATCTAACCTAACCTTCAAGCAGCCCACGTGTCACCTCTAATAACCTTCAAGTAGTCTATGTGTCCCCTTTACTAACCTTTAAGTAGTCAACGTATCTCTTCTATCCTTCAGGTAGTACACGTGGCATTTCTACTTACCTTGGCGTAGGCCACGTGTCTCCTCTACTAACATTCAAGTAGTCCACATTTCACGTCTACTAACATTCAAGTAGTCCACCCTTCACTTCTACTAACATTCAAGTAGTCCACATTTCACGTCTACTAACATTAAAGTAGTCCACCTTTCACGTCTACTAACATTAAAGTAGTCCACCTTTCACGTCTACTAACATTAAAGTAGTCCACCCTTCACTTCTACTAACATTAAAGTAGTCCACCTTTCACGTCTACTAACATTAAAGTAGTCCACCTTTCACTTCTACTAACATTAAAGTAGTCCACCTTTCACTTCTACTAACATTAAAGTAGTCCACCTTTCACGTCTACTAACATTTAAGTAGTGGAACATTCATGTCTACTAACTAGCAACTAGTCCACGTGTCACTTCTATTAATCTTGAAGTAGTATGCGTGTAGCATATACTGAACGTCAAGCAACCCACGTGTCATATCTACTAACTTTAAAGTTGTCTAAATGCCACATATAGTGACATTCAAATAGTCAAAATGTCTTCTCTTAGTTTTATTTCTTTTTCTTTTTCTTTTTTTGCTTTCGCATTATTGTTTTTCCCTAAGGAAGTGTGCGTTTCACTGTAGTTTTTTTTCTGCACCTGTCGGCCTAGTGCATCCGACTTCAGAATGCATTTTATGTAAGGGTCTGCTTCCTCCTGCATTTTCTAAGGGTTTGCCTCTCCGGGGTAACAGTCGGTGCTGTGATGAGGGTCTAACCCAGCACCTGCGGGTTGTGAGCCGTGTCACTTAACCACTAGCCCTCGAAGGCCAGTCTTCTGTTGTAAACTTCAATTAGTCACGTGCCACCTCTCCTAACATTTAAGTAGTCCACATGTCTCTACCAAACTGCAATTATCCACGTGTCTCTAACAACTTTCAAATAGGGTTACCTTCAAAAACACTGAAGTAGTCCATGTATCTTTGCTACTGATTATCCTGTAGTCCACGTGTCAAAATATACTAACATTCAAGTAGTCCACGTGTCACATATACTAACATTCAAGTAGTCCACGTGTCACATATACTAACAGTCAAGTAGTCCACTGGTAACATATACTAACATTCAAGTACTCCACGTGTCACATATACTAACATGCAAGTACTCCATTTGTCACATATACTAACATTCAAGCACTCCACGTGTCACATATACTAATATTCAAGTACTCCACGTGTCATATATAGTACCACTCAAGCATTTCACGAGTTTCCGCTACTGATCTTCTTGTAGACCACGAGCTGCTTATATTAACCGTCAAGTAGTCCACCTGTCAATTATAATAACACTGAAGTAATTTACGTGTATTCGCTACTAATCTTCAAGTAGACCACGAGTCTCTACTAATATTCAACTAGTCCACGTGCCATCTCTAATAATTTTCAAGTAGTCTACGCGTCATTTCTCGTAACATCCAAGTAGTCCACATGTCTATACCAACCTTCAAGTAGTCCACGTGTCACCTCTCCTAACTTTAAAGTAGTCCACGTGTTCTCTCTAATAACCTTCAAGTAAATCACGAGTCACCTCTTCTAACTGTCAAGTCGTCCACGGATCTCAACTAAACTTTAAATAGTTTACGTGTCACTTTTAATAATCTTCAAGCAGTCCAAGTGTATCTACTAACTTTCAAGTAGTTCACGTGTCACCTCTACGTACCATACAGTAGACCACGTGTCACCTTTATTATCCATCAAATAGTACTCGTATTACCCGATTATGCTTCTAGTTTAACACTTGCCTAATTTTACAGTTGTACTTATTATTTTTCAAGTTTTACATTTGCTTAAATTGTACATCTAGTTTAACATTTTTCTCTATTGGTTTTATAGTTTTACAAACAGTCTTTATTATTTTTACAGTTTTACACTTTTCTCATTTGTTTATCTAATTTTACACATGCCTTTATTGTTTTTCTAGTTTTACATTTAGATCTTTTTTTTTAAAAATTTAACACTAGTGTCTATTATTTTCACTGGTTTTTTTACTTGTCTCAATTGTTTTACTATTTTACCAGATGTTTCTATTGTCTTGACTACCTGAACACGTGTCTCTTTCGTTCTTCTAGTGTTAGCTTGTCATTATTGTTTTTCTAATTGTAAACTTGTCTTAATTGTTTTTCTAGTTTTACACTTGCCTTTATTATGTTCTAGTTTTACAAGTGTCTCTCTCATTTATTTAGTCTTACTCTTGTAAGACTACAGGAAAGGTGAGTGAGCAAGTTAAGGTAGCAGTGAAAAAGGCAAACGCAATGTTAGGTATGATAAAAAGAAATATTAAACATAGGAGCAAGGAAGTGATCGTCAAACTGTATAAAGCTTTAGTTAGACCTAGATTGGAGTACTGTGTACAGGTGTGGAGTCCTTATCATAGAGGGGACATAAACATGCTAGAAAGAATACAAAAAAGAGCGACAAAGATGATAGTGGGATTCCAGAATTACAGTTATGAGGAACGACTCAGAAAAACCGGCCTACAGTGTCTCGAAGAGAGAAGAATTCGTGGTGACTTAATGCAGGTTTATAAGATGATCAGAGGAATCGATAAATTAGACTATAACAAGTTTTTTAAAATACAGCCACCTACAATAACACGAGTGCATAGCTACAAGCTGATTAAAGAGAGGTCCAGGTTAGATATTAGGAAATATTTTTTTAGTCAGAGAGTGGTATCTGCTTGGAATGCATTGCCAGGGGAGGTAGTGGAGGCAGGGACAGTTAATGCATTTAAGAATAAACTGGATGCGCATAGATTTTAGAGCAAGGTGATGTAAATGTAACTGGTTGTATACAGACTCTGCAGGGTCTTCTAAACCAGTATAAAGATGTTACGTTAAGTGTTAAGTTAAGTGTTAAGTTAAGTTGTCTCTGATGGTCTTCAAGTTTTAAAATTGTCTCTAATGTTTTTTCTAGTTTTTCACTTGTCTTTATCATTTTCTTAATTTACACTTGTCTCTATTATGTTTTACAGTAGCCCATTTGCTTAAAACGTAATTTTTTTAATTTGATACTTATCACTATATTTTCTAGTAGTCCACTTCTATATTTAGTTTTTTCTAGTTAGCACTTGTCTCTAATGTTTGTATTAGTGGCCCACTTGTCTTAATAGCTTGTTGTTTTAATTTAACAATTGTCTGTATTTTTGTCTAGTCGCCCACTTGTATATACAGTGTTTTGTAGGTTTACGCGTTTCTCAATTATTTGTATTAATTTTACACATGTCTCTATTGTTTGTCTAGCTTCACACTTATATCTTTTTTTTTCTTTTACTGTATTGTTCTTCTAGTTTGGCACTTGTCTCTTTTGTTTTTTTTCTAGTTTTACACTTGTTTCTATTGTTTTTCTAGTTTTACACTTGTTTCTATTGTTTTTCTAGTTTTACACTTGTTTCTATTGTTTTTCTAGTGTTATACTTGTTGCTATTGTTCCTCTACTTTGACATTTGTCACTATTGTTTTTCAAGTAGTATACCTGCCTCTATTGATTTTTCTAGTTTGACATTTGTCTCTAATGTTTTTTCTAGTTTGACACTTGCCTCTATTATTTTTCTAGTTTTACATATGTCTCTATTGTTTTTATAGAATTGTACTTGTCTCTACTGTTATTCTAGTATACGAATTTGTTAACAATATTACTGGTAGAAACAAAAATGATATTATATCGTCTTTCCACGAGCAACTTAACATCCAAATTTGAAATAATGTATGTCCCATAGTTTCTGATATATATTAATAACAGTATGGGCACGTTCTCTGATCACCACATTTCTCACCAAATAAATCCTCCAGTTTTGGTTTCTTGTCTTTAACAGGAGAACATCAACGAGTTCAACTTTCTTCAATCAATGAACAAAATAACAAATAAAAGGAACAGAAGAAGTCACATCAAATCTGACGGAAATGTCTGCGTTAATCTTCCTGATCTTGATTCTGGCTGTGGTGCAGGACATTGAGAGCTACCCAAATCGTGATGGATATAATTCTAGTTACCAGAAGGTAAGTGTGTGTGTCTTAAATAATCATTAGAGAGTTTGTTTAGCTGTGTTTGAGAACAGATTGACAACAGTATCAATCATACATCTGGAACGTATCTCTAATTTCAGAACCCATCAATAAACAGGCGTTTCTGATCAATGACAAGTAAATTATTGTAGAAATAGTCATGATTAATGCAAACAACAAAGTCAGTATTGAACTGTATAAGACACGTGTTTGAGTCGAATGGTTTCACGGACAAAATGAACAGGTCCAATGTTTCCTCCCGATCTTTTTGTGTCAAACATTCCTCTCGTTCTGCAGGATCCCCAATCTCCCGACACGGCTCCGTGCGTTAGTGGCTGTCCCCAAAGCTGAACATCCCCCCCCCCCCCCCTGCTGAAAGGGATCAGATTAGATTCGTCTGAACCGGTTTTCTCTGAATATGTAAACGTCTCTACACGTTCTACTATTTCTGTATTGATGATTATATGCTTGGGGTTATGCTGTATATATGTTACGATATTCCATGATATTTCTCTTAAATGTGTTTATTTTCAGTCCAAACTATCTTTGGCTGGGCTGGCAATTTTTTTCAAATTCCTTTCACAACTTTGTTACTGATCTTCCCATGTACACCTTGGACATGGACAACTTTGTCGGCATTAACTTTCTAACCATTAATTTTCTTAAGATATTTTTCTTACCATTGATTTTCCAACCATTCCTTTTCTCACCATTAACTATGATACCCCTATTAACCTGAGCAGCACATGATCTGCAGCCGCAAGCGTCCCATAGCGGTCTGCCAGCATCAGGGCCAGAGCTGCCGAGACCCTTCTACACCTACACGTTGAGATCCTGGGTAACAGGCTGCAACAGAGCAGACTGGCTAAGAAGAAGGGATCGAAGAGGGAATGCTAACCCAGTACTCAAGAAATACTCGATAAATTCAAATGTGTGACCGCATGTTGCAAATATAGCAGTCTGGCTGCAAACTACGACACAACGCATTCCATTCTCTGCACTTTATTCTGCTACTTAAACCCTTATCAGGGTTTGGTAGCGGGAGATTGAGAACGCACCCTATAGACACGAGTAGTGAAGACTCGATAGTCTGGTAAGACAACTTCCATAAGAGAGAAAACTCTGATCGTAAACAACTGCTGCCTTGCAGATAGGCTAGGGACAGCCAAAGGCTAAGGAGGGCATCCCTACAGAAACGCCTGTTGAAATCGGATGCACGGGGCCGCAAGCCTAACAAAACAGTGCAACGTAAATCACAGTATGATGGCAGTACAACCTATTCGAAAAACGTATGGCGCTCATCCTGAGGAGTCCCGCCAGGCAGCGATAGCGCCGGGCCCCACGCCTCGAAGGGGCCCACCCTTGACTACTGGTGGTCACCCACCCATGTGTCGTGGAGTCAAGGCACATGGCTATGGGGAAACGTCTATTGGCCAAAACCTCAAGACCCTCAAAATATTACAGTGGAATGCGGAGGGAGTTATTAACAAAAAACTTTCCCTAACACACCACCTGCATGAAGGTAAGATTGACGTGGCATGTATCCAGGAAACGCACCTCAACAATAACCATAAATTCTCAATCAGAGGATACCAGACTTTCCGTCTAGATAGAGAAGGCCACAAAGGAGGGGTCCTGATACTGACCAGAAACAGCATACCGAGTAGCGCGGTACCTGTCACTCACACCGGACAAGCAGAAATTGTAGGAGTTGACATAATGGCTCAAGAGACGAAGCTCCGCATTTTCAATCTGTACGGACCACCAATAAGAGACCTATCGCTCTCGAGTATGGAGGTCAGAGACTCCAACTGCATAGTAGTTGGAGATTTCAACAGCCACTCGGAGAGATGGGGATACTCTGACACAGACAGCAGAGGTGACGAAGTGGAAGATTGGGAGATAGATGCAAATCTCTCCCTAATCAATAGGCCGGAGGATAGCCCTAGCTTCTATTCAAGAACATGGCATACCACCTCGACTCCAGATTTGGCCTTCTCCACACAGGACATACACTATAAAATAGACCGCCAGGTGCTAAACCAACTGGCAGGTAGCGACCACAGGCCGATCAGGCTAACCATTGTCATGGAAGTAGGCCCACAGGAAACAAAACCGCTCCCACGTTGGAATTACAAACGACTGGGACAGATTTGCAATCCTGACAGATGGGCTGTGTGAAACCATCAACACACGAAACACCAAAATGAAGCCTATGGTAGAGAGCCTAAGCAAGGCAATAATGCAAGCCGCCACTGAAACCATCCCAAGAGGAGCTAGGAAAAACTATAAGCCCTACGGGAATGATGAGTTACAGAAAGTGGAAGATGCAGTAACAAATGCTAGGAACATGGCAGAACGAGAAAAATCCGTGGAGGCAAACATCGCCCTCAAAGCCGCCGCGGCGAAGTACAAACACACTCTCAAGCAAACAGCAAGAGAAAGTTGGAAAAATAAAACGGAAAGTTTAAACCTGGACAAAGAAGGGAACAAGCTATGGAAGCTAGTCAGAGCCATGAATGACGAAACCCCGTCAAATAAACAAATTACTATCAAGCAGGGCGAGAACTTGATCACAGGTAAGAAAGCCGCAAACGCCTTTGTCGATCACTATGCCAGAGCAAACCACATCGAGGTCCCTGCAGATAAGCATACAGACATTAGCGAAGAGCTAAAGGGACACGAAAACATAAATACGGCTCCTGAAGAGCACATGATGGCCAAACTAACAATGCGCGAAATGGAAGAGGCTATGAGAACACTAAAGAAAAGGAAATCTCCCGGAAAAGACGGGATAACAAACGAAATGCTGATGGGGCTGGGCCAAACAGCGAAGAAAAAACTACTATCAGTCCTGAACCAAAGCTGGAAAACGGGTATTGTACCCCAGGCATGGAAAGATGCAATACTGGTACCAGTACCAAAAACAGGAAAGGACAAAACAGATCCAAATGGATGCAGGCCCATAAGCCTACTGAGCTGTGTCGGCAAGCTGATGGAACGGATGATAAACACCAGACTGATGTGGCATCTGGAAGAAAAACGAATACTAATTCCACAGCAAGCCGGCTTTAGACAGCACAGATCCACTGAGGACCAGGTCATCCTCATAGCCCAGGAGATAGAAGATGCCTACCAGGCACAGAAACACACAGTAGCTGTTTGGGTGGATCTGGAAAAGGCATTTGACAAAGTCTGGAAGGATGGACTTAGAGTCAAGCTAAGAAGAAGTGATGTCTGTGGGAAGATGTACAAGTGGATCAACCACTACCTCAAACAAAGAACGGCCAGAGTCCAAGTACAAGGGCAGATGAGCAAAAAGGTGACACTCGAGCAGGGAGTACCCCAAAGGGGAGTATTGTCACCCACACTCTTCCTGGTATATATAAACGATATTACAGAAAATATACCAAGAAGAGTCCATAGCTCAATGTTTGCAGACGATCTGGCTATGTGGACCTCTGAAAAGAATCTCACCATAGCAAATAATCGGATTCACAGGCCCTTAATTGTTCAATTATTTATGTTTTTCATTGGCTAATTAAGGGGGAGTCTTTGTTCGTGATCGGCGATAATCGATTTCATAACTTCATAACTGCTGCAGTACTGGTAAAATGACAACTGAACATCTGCTGCAGAACTGCCCGACATACGGGGATCAGAGAGAGCAGATGTGGCCATTGCCAGTGGAACTGCAAGACAAGCTCTATGGTAGTGGCGAGAGTCTCAGGACGACCGCCGCTTTTTTCGAAAAAATAATGGTTGCTGTCTGACTGTGTACGCAGAAGAAGAAGAAGAAGAAGAAACCGGAATGTTTAGTTCTTATTTGATTGAAACAATCTCCCCCTGATTGTCAGACATGTTCCCGATTAACATAATGATTGATCTCTCTAAACCTTTTTGTTGCAACATCTGAAATAGTTTGTTCAAGGGGAATCGATCAAAGGAATTCTTGTAATCAATAAAGGAGATAAACAGTAGCCACCCTTGATAGACCATTCTTTGAACGACAAACCGTAATGATATAATGGTATCCCGGGTACCTTTGGTCATGCGGTTATCTTCCACAACATCTTCTATCTTGTTATCGATTCTCTTCTCAGTTACATTCATTTTGATTGTTTGGTAGTGTAATTTCTTTCTTCAATTTTGACTTTCATCTTTGAAAATCATTGATATGTCTATATCTTTACCTGCGTTATCTCCAATGTTTGTTTGAGCTGCTTCATGATTTCCTAAAGCCATGAAAGCGTGAGCTTGTACGGTCTTCTTGAGCTGGTTCATGATTTCCTAAACCCATGAAAGCGCGAGCTTGTACGAATGAACCTGGAAGTTGTTGTTATCCCTGTCGATGTAGCAAAATGTAGCAAAGATGGCGCCGTAGTCAGCTGCTGATCTACATTGCTTCGCTGTTTGAGTTCATTGTAAATTCCACCAGGCTTCGGATTTGCCTGGAATTTAAACTAGTTTACGAATTACACTTGTGTTCACGGAAACGTGTTTTCCTTTTGGACTAGTTAGTCCGTTGTTGTTTTTTGGGGAAAAGGGTTTGATTTCTTCTGTCCGATTCTTCTGGAATAGACATTGGCTATGTAAACGTGTAAAAGTTTAAACGTATGTAGTATTTCAAAGATTTTCTCACATGAGATTAGCGTTCTTCGTCCTAGCTGCAAACAGTATTTGTTTTGGTATGTGAAATTAACCAACTGACTACAACGCTGAGTGATGTCTCTACGACCTCTTGTGGTTATGGGAAATGCATGACAGACAACGTTAGATGCAATCCCCCATCCGCTGCTTTGCGGGATACCTTTTGTCGGTAAAGGCATCGGGAGTATATCCCTGAGTAAATCACTGCATTCTGTGCTTTCTCATGTCGTCTCGATAAAACCATGCCATTGGCCAAGAGTAGCTCAAGACTAGAGAGTGAGGTTGACAAAAGCCGCAGGTTCTGCCTCACATTTATCCAAATCACAGATACATTCAATGTCAACGGATTCAGCAAGAGACAAGACTGTCAACAAGGCTGAACAAAGAGAATGGTCTTCATCACATGTGATGGACGGACATCATCATATACAATATTTAAAACAATAAGTTTTCGGACCAGGTTTGTGTGAGTGATGTGTCCAGGATCTGTCTCCATGTGATGGATTTATAGGTCACGCTAGTAGAGGACGTGTACACAATGTCAGCTCACTAGGCCACGCTAGTAGAAAAGGTGTACATAATATCAGCTCTGTAGGTCACTCTAATAGATTAGGTGTACACAATGTCACATCTCTAGGTCACGCTATTACTGGCAGCTTTGTAGGTCTCGCTAGTACAGGAGGTGTACAAAAGATCACCTTTCTAGGTCACGCTAGTAGAGGAGCTGTACACAATGTCAGTTCTCTAGGTCACGCTAGTAGAGGAGCTGTACACAATGTCAGTTCTCTAGGTCACGCTAGTAGAGGAGCTGTACACAATGTCAGTTCTCTAGGTCACGATAGTAGAAGAGGTGAAGTCAATGTCAGCTCCTTGGGTGATGGAGAAGGTGACTAATTTAGGAAACAGATACGTTCACACTAACGGACACGGAATTTACCAGGTTAAATAGAAGCTGGTAAACAGTGGACACCAGACGTTAAATGAAACCCGACGAATATGAGAACACTAATGTTCTTTTTCGTGTTTCTGGCTCTGGCACGGGACACTGAGAACACAATGGTTTATGTGTTTTATAATCAGTTGAATGTTGATTCAGCTGTGAATCAGTGTAGAGGGACTACAGTAATTATGAAAAGGTGAAGGCTAATAAACAGATGAAACAAATATTGTAAAACTTGAACTACAAAAACACGTGACAGTGTCTCTCCCTTTATAATTGGAGAGTACAGGTATATGTTTTCCCACCAAAAAATGTATAGTGTAAATCGTTTCCATTCTGACAGTTTATATACTATTTTTATATGATAGGGTAGAACGTCTACACCCTGAACCCTATATAGTAGGGCTCTACCCTGAACCCTACATAGTAGGTCTTTACCCTGATCTCCTAATAGTCGGTATCTACCCTAAACCATACACAGACGGTCTCTTCCCTGAACCCTACATAGCAGGTCTCTACCCTCAACCCTACATAGCAGGGATCTACCCTGAACCATGAACGTTCACATAACTGTATAGGAGGTCATAGTGACAGGATGTGAGTTTTTCTATTTAATATTTACCACTCATCAATATGTTGAGTGAGACACGTCAACCTTGATATTTAATTTGGAAGTAGAAACAGAAAGGTAATGCGTCAGATAAAGAGCAGTCAGAATATCTAACCGTGTCTGAACAGTAACAAAAAGTACCAGTTAGTCATTTAGCAAATACTGCTGTCAGCGAGGAAGTGATCAAAGACGTGACGTTACTTGGATTCCCTCCCGACATGGAGGGGGTGTTTGGGCCTATTTCTTCTTTCCGTTGTGTTTATTTTCATAAAAGTTTTCAAGGTACCAATATGCAACTGATACACCGAAACGTGTCGATTACACACATATAACATGCTACGATTGTGTTCGGAACTAGCGATCTAACACTAAAACACTTTATAGATGATAAGTCGAGAGAAACGCAATTCACCAATAAAACACTACACAGATGACAAGTCTAGAGAAACCATCGATTTATCACTAAAACATTCTAAAGATGACAAGTCTGGAGAAAAAATTCAATGAGAAAAACAAAAAACATTTCATACATCAAGAATTGACAGAAAGATGGTCGTCTAAAATAGAAGTAGGTAACAAAATAGTGTAAACCGTATTCATTCAAGAACTAAACCGACAAAGGATCGTTTTGTTTGTCACTCAACCTATCTCACAGTACCACTGTTTATGTTTAATCTGTCCATCATTATTTCACCTGTCCATCATTATTTCACCTTAGCCAGGTATGTACTAGCTTGCACCTGGTGCAGCACGGGACCAATACATTCATTTGATAAATATATGTCTCCTCCCACAGGAACTCCTACCGACATGTTTACAACTATATAATTTCTGCAAAACAAAGGACGATTGCTGCGGAGAATTACAATGTATGCACTCTGATAACGTGATATATGCGTGTTTATATGTGGTAAGTTAACACCCAGACCGGCATCTGCAACATTACAATAACATATAATTAACAATGTATAACAACAGTAAAGTTGATTCTGGTTGTGACGCTGATGTAAGAGTAGTTCAGTGTAGTATTATGGTGTGACATTCATGGGCTACTTTGTAGACTGTCAGAACGTACCAGTGTTAGTGAGTAAGTAGGTTACACACTGATAATCGTGCTTAAAGCAAACAACAAAGGCAAAGCTGAATTACAAATATGAACAATTCAGATTTGAGGAAGTAAAATACGTGAACTCTTTCGTATAAGTAGCTGTAATAGAAAGACAAATGAGATGTCAATAGATCTACATATTTATCAACAACGGACACAAGATTTGACATGAAGCGATGATAGAGACACAAACTCAATCATGAAAAGATAGAAGAGAAATGATAAAATAGAAAATGTGGACTGGTTTCAAATATCAGGAGTTGTGGAAGACAATGAAATCATCGTTCATAGAAGTGTATAGAAGGTCATTGTGACACAGACAATCGTGTCTGAACAGTAACATGGCGTCAGTGGACAAGCAATCAGAATATCCAATCTACTTTTCTCCCCCAATCACACTGTTTATCTTTTACCTGTCTATCATTATTTCACCTGAGTCAGGTATGTCATAGATCACATCTTGTGTATCACGTGACTAATTCTTTCATTGAATTCACGTTTGTGTTAACACATGAACCTATAGTGGCATGCAGGCCATATACGGTCTCGTGCATAGATACGTGTGATTGTTACTCCGTTAATCTTGAATGATTCTGGTCAATCCCAGGTGTGTGATAATTATGTAAGTTAACACTCACACCGACTGTTGCAAAATTTCAACAACACACGAACAACAATGAATATCAACAGTAATAATGTTTCTGATTGTGATGTTGCTGTAAACGTAAATCTGTGTTGCTCGATGATGGTACACTCTACTACTTTGTAGACGGTCAAAAGGTGCCAGTAATTAAAATGGTCACAAACTGACATTTGATAGCAGATCAATTTAGTTGGTAGTTCTTAAAAGTGGTGTTAGATGGGCCCAATATCCAGCTTGGTGTTCCATGTAGGTAGTAGAAACAAGGTGCATGATGGACGTGCGCAGCTCATTAACAATATGGTTACTGAGCACATTAGTGTGAAGTTATATAACAGCGAGGAGGTATAGTGTATTAGTCAGTTGGACCATTAGCATGTGCCTGTACGGTTTGTTTGAGCTGGCTCTTGATTTCCTAAACCCATGAAAGCGTGAGCTTGTACGGTCTGATTGAGCTGGTTCATGATTTCCTAAACCCATGAAAGCGTGAGCTTGTACGGTCTGATTGAGCTGGTTCATGATTTCCTAAGCCATGAAAGCGCGAGCTTGTACGGTCTGTTTGAGCTGGTTCATGATTTCCTAAGCCATGAAAGCGCGAGCTTGTACGGTTTTCTTGAGCTGGTTCATGATTTCTTAAGCCATGAAAGCGCGAGCTTGTACGGTCTCCTTGAGCTGGTTCATGATTTCCTAAGCCATGAAAGCGCGAGCTTGTACGGTCTCCTTGAGCTGGTTCATGATTTCCTAAGCCATGAAAGCGCGAGCTTGTACGGTCTCCTTGAACTGGTTCATGATTTCCTAAGCCATGAAAGCGCGAGCTTGTACGGTCTCCTTGAACTGGTTCATGATTTCCTAAGCCATGAAAGCGCGAGCTTGTACGGTCTGATTGAACTGGTTCATGATTTCCTAAGCCATGAAAGCGCGAGCTTGTACGGTCTGATTGAACTGGTTCATGATTTCCTAAGCCATGAAAGCGCGAGCTTGTACGGTCTCCTTGAACTGGTTCATGATTTCCTAAGCCATGAAAGCGCGAGCTTGTACGGTCTCCTTGAACTGGTTCATGATTTCCTAAGCCATGAAAGCGCGAGCTTGTACGGTCTAATTGAACTGGTTCATGATTTCCTAAAGCCATGAAAGCGCGAGCTTGTACGAATGAACCTGGAAGCTGTTGTTCTCCCTGTCGATTCAATTCAAAATGTAGCAAAGATGGCGCCGTAGTCGGCTGTGGGTCTACATTGCTCCGCTGTTTCAGTCCATTATGGATTCCACCAGGCCACGGATTTGCCTGGAATTGACACTAGCCGACGAATGATACTTGTGTTCACGAAAACGTGTTTTCCATTTGGACTTGTTAATTCGTTGTTTTTGTTGGTGTTATTTGTTCTGTCCTATTATTCTGGAATGGACATTTGCTATATAAATAGCATTACGCTTAAACGTGTGTCGAATTTCACTGTCTAGTTCGCACAACATTGGCGCCCTTCGTCTTAGCTGCAAACAGTGTCGGCTTTGGTATGTAAAATTTAGGCACGACTATAATGGACTGAGCACACCCTGAGAGAAATGCCCAACTCACTCATAGGCTGAGTGATGTCCCAACGACCTCTTGCGGTTATGGAAAAGACATGACACACAAAGTTAGATGGCATCCCCCCTCCGCTGCTTTGCGGGAATCCTGTTATCGGGAAAGGTATGGCAGTAAACCAATGAGTAAATCTCTGCATACTGTGCTTTTTCATGTCGTCTCGATAAATTCTGGCCAATAGCCAAGAGTAGCTCAGGACCAGTGTGTGAGGTTAACAAAAGGCGCAGATTCTTTCCCACTTTAATCCAAATCACAGGTACATCTCCTTTCAGCAGACTCAGCATGAGACAAGACTTCCCACTAGGCTGAACAAAGAGGGTTGTATTATCACATGTGATAGAAGAGCATCATCATGTTCCATTTTTAAAACGTGAAGTTTTCGGTTTACAATTGTGTGGGCTATGTGTCCAGGATCTATCTTCTTTTATTGGATCAACAGATCACGCTAATAGATGAGGTGTACACAACGTCAGCTCTTTAGGTCACGATAATAGAGGAGGTGTACACAATGTCAGCTGTATAGGTCACACGAGTAGAGGAGGTGTACACAATGTCAGCTGTATAGGTCACACGAGTAGAGGAGGTGTACACAATGTCAGCTATCTAAGTCACGCTAGTAGAGGAGGTGTACACAATGTCAGCTCTCTAGGTCACGCTAGTAGAGGAGGTGTACACAATGTCAGCTATCTAGGTCACGCTAGTAGAGGAGGTGTACACAATGTCAGCTATCTAAGTCACGCTAGTAGAGGAGGTGTACACAATGTCAGCTCTCTAGGTCACGCTAGTAGAGGAGGTGTACACAATGTCAGCTATCTAGGTCACGCTAGTAGAGGAGGTGTACACAATGTCAGCTATCTAGGTCACGCTAGTAGAGGAGGTGTACACAATGTCAGCTCTCTAGGTCACGCTAGTAGAGGAGGTGTACACAATGTCAGCTATCTAGGTCACGCTAGTAGAGGAGGTGTACACAATGTCAGCTATCTAAGTCACGCTAGTAGAGAAGGTGTACACAATGTCAGCTCTCTAGGTCACGCTAGTAGAGGAGGTGTACACAATGTCAGCTATCTAGGTCACGCTAGTAGAGGAGGTGTACACAATGTCAGCTATCTAGGTCACGCTAGTAGAGGAGGTGTACACAATGTCAGCTCTCTAGGTCACGCTAGTAGAGGAGGTGTACACAATGTCAGCTATCTAGGTCACGCTAGTAGAGGAGGTGTACACAATGTCAGCTATCTAGATCACGCTAGTAGAGGAGGTGTACACAATGTCAGCTATCTAGGTCACGCTAGTAGAGGAGCTGTACACAATGTCAGCTCTCTAGGTCACGCTAGTAGAGGAGGTGTACACAATGTCAGCTATCTAGGTCACGCTAGTAGAGGAGGTGTACACAATGTCAGCTATCTAGGTCACGCTAGTAGAGGAGGTGTACACAATGTCAGCTATCTAGGTCACGCTAGTAGAGGAGGTGTACACAATGTCAGCTCTCTAGGTCACGGTAGTAGAAAAGGTGTAAACACTGTCAGGTCTTTGGGTGATGGGGAAGTTGCCTAATTTAGGAGATATATGTCCACACTAACGGACACGGAGTATTCCAGATTAAATAGAAGCTGGTAAAAATGGACACCAGACGTTAAATGAAAACTGACGAATATGAGAACGTTAATGTTCTTGTTTCTGGCTTTGGCTCGCGACATTGAAAACACAATGTTTGAGAGGGTAGGTGTCTGGTTAAAAATCAGTTGAATGTTGATTCATCTGTAAATATATGTAAATGTACTACAGTAAATAAGAGAAGATGATAGTTAATAAACAGATGACAAACATGTTTATAATTGGAGAGTACAGGGAATTCTTTTCCACACCAAAAAATGTAGTTTAAATCGTATTCATTCTGAACAGTGTATATACTGGTTTTATATCATAGGGTAGAAGTTCCCCATCCTGAACCTTACTTAGTCGGTCTTCACACTAAAACCCAACAAAATAGGTCTCTACCGTGAACCCTACATAGTAGGTCTCTACCTGAACCCTTCATAGTAGGGCTCTAACCTAAACCCTGCATTGTCGGTATCTACCCTGAACCCTACATAGTAGGTCTCTACCCTGAACCCTACATAGTAGGTCTTTTCCCTGAACCCTACTCAGTCGTTCTCCACCCTAAACACTACATAGTAGGTCTCTACCCTGAGCTCTATATAGTAGGTCTCTACCCTGAACCCTACATATTAGGTATCTACCCTGAGCTCTACATAGTAGGTCTCTACCCTGAACCCTACAAATTAGGTATCTACCCTGAGCTCTACATAGTAGGTCTTTACCCTGAACTATGAATGTTTACAGAAATGTATAGGAAATCATTGTGACATGATGCGACTCTTTCTATTTACGAACTATAACTCTTCAATATATTTAGTGAGACAAGCCAACCTTGATATTGAATTTGGTAGTAGAAAAAGAAAGATAATGCGTCAGATGACGAGTAGTCTGGATATCTAACCGATTATGAACAGTAACATACGTAACAGGTTCTGCTGCAAGTACTGCTGTCAGCGATGAAGTGATCAAAAACAAGACTTGCATTCCTGTTTAAGCGGATGGTAAATCGTATTCCCTCAAGAGCAAAACTGACAAAGGAACGGATAGTCTGTCACTCAAACAGTCTCACAGTCCCACTGTTTATCTTTCACCTGCCTTTCATTATTTCACCTAAGCCAGGTATGTAATAAGTTACACCTGGTGTAGCTCGAGACCATTACATTCATTTGATTAATTGATGTCTCCTCCAGCAAAAAACCCCACAGACATGTTATCATTATTTCGAAAAGTGTAAGAAGTTTGAAGCGGACTAATTAATTGTGGACATACTCATTACACGAGGGATAGGTGTATCATTCTGGTAAGTTAACACTCACACCGACTGTTGCAACATTTCAACAACACATGAACAACAATGTATTTCAATAGTAATGTTGTTCCTGAGTGTAATGTTGCTGTAAACGTAAACCTGTGTTGCTCGATGGTGGTACAGTCTACTACTTTGTAGACGGTCAAAACGTGCTAAGTCATTAAGTTGGTCACAAACTGATATTCGATAGCAGATACATTTAGTTAGTAGTTCTTAAAGGTGGTAATAGATGGGCCCACTATCCAGCTTGGTGTTTAGTTGGTAGTTCTTAAAGGTGGTATTAGATGGGCCCACTATCCAGCTTGGTGTTTAGTTGGTAGTTCTTGAAGATGGTATTAGATGGGCCCACTATCCAGCTCTGTGTTCGTTGTAGCTAGCAGGCGCCATTTGCATCATGGACGTGCGCAGCTCATTAACAAAATAGTGTCTGAGCACACTAGTCTACAGTCATAGAACAGCGAGAAAGGGTAGTGGATTGGTCAGAAGTACTTTTAGCACTTGACAGCCGTTGCATGATTGGTTAGGACACGTGTGTTCAATGAGGAGAATAAATTATTGACGCTGCTCGACCCGGTTGTCCTGTCCAAATTGTAACATAATCTGATGTGTGGCAGGTGGGGAATATCATTCTAAATGGTGGGTGATACTTCTGGTTGGTTTGGGAGATCAGTCTAGCTGGTAGGTGGGGGAGATCATTCTAGCTCGTAAGTGGGAGAGATCATTCTAGCTGGCAGGTGGGGTGAGGGGGGGAGGGAGATCATTCTAGCTGGCAGGTGAGAGAGATCATTCTAGTTGGCAGGTGGGGGAGATCATTATAGCTGGTAGGTGAGGAAGATCATTCTAGATGGCAGGTGGGGGAGATCATTATAGCTGGTAGGTGAGGGAGATCATTCTAGCTGGCAGGTGGGGGAGATCATTCTAGCTGGTAGGTGGGGGAGATCATTCTAGCTGGTAGGTGAGAGAGATCATTCTAGCTGGTAGGTGAGGGAGATCATTCTAGCTGGTAGGTGGGGGAGATCATTCTAGCTGGTAGGTGTGGGAGATCATTCTAGCTGGCAGGTGGGGGAGATCATTATAGCTGGTAGGTGAGAGAGATCATTCTAGCTGGCAGGTGGGGGAGATCATTATAGCTGGTAAGTGGGAGAGATCATTCTAGCTGGCAGGTGGGGTGGGGGGGAGGGAGATCATTCTAGCTGGCAGGTGAGAGAGATCATTCTAGTTTGCAGGTGGGGGAGATCATTATAGCTGGTAGGTGAGAGAGATCATTCTAGCTGGTAGGTGAGGGAGATCATTCTAGCTGGTAGGTGGGGGAGATCAATCTAGCTGGTAGGTGTGGGAGATCATTCTAGCTGGCAGGTGACGGAGATCATTATAGCTGGCAGGTTGGGGAGATCATTGTAGCTGGAAGGTGAGGGAGATCATTCTAGCTGGAAGGATGGGGGGGGGGGATCATTCTAGCAGGTAGGTGGGGAGATCATTGTAGCTGGTAGGTAGGGGAGATCATTATAGCTGGTAGGTGGGGGAGATCATTCTAGCTGGTAGGTGAGGGAGATCATTCTAGCTGGTAGGTCGGGGAGATCATTCTAGCTGGGAGAAGGGGGGGGGGATGATTCTAGCTGGTATGGGGGGGAGATCATTGTAGCTGGGAGGTGGGGGAGATCATTTTAGCTGGTAGG
This sequence comes from Ariolimax columbianus, assembly GCA_036924085.1. Lineage (NCBI taxonomy): Eukaryota > Metazoa > Mollusca > Gastropoda > Stylommatophora > Arionidae > Ariolimax > Ariolimax columbianus. The sequence goes on from JAVGWX010000023.1 coordinate 5,911,047, forward strand.
TGAGGGAGATCATTCTAGCTGGTTGGTGGGGGAGATCATTCTAGACGGCAGGTGAGGGAGATCATTCTAGCTGGTAGGTGGGGGAGATCATTCTAGCTGGTAGGTGGGGGAGATCATTGTAGCTGGTAGGTGGGGGTATCATTGTAGCTGGCAGGTGATGGAGATCATTCTAGCTGATAGGTGGGGAGATCATTGTAGCTGGCATGTGAGGGAGATCATTCTAGCTGGTAGGTGGGGAGATCCTTCTAGCTGGCAGGTGAAGGAGATCATTCTAGCTGGCAGGGGAGGGGGGAGAGAGATCATTCTAAATGAGGGGGGGGGGTGAGGGTGATCATTGTAGTTTGCAGGTGAGGGAGATATTTCTAGCTGGTAGGTGGGGAGATCATTCTAGATGGTGCGTGATAGTTCTGGTTGGTTTGGGAGATCATTCTAGCTGGCAGGATGGGGGGGGGGGGGGGATATCATTCTAAATGGTGGGTGGCACTTCTGGTTGGTTGGAGAGATCATTCTAGCTGGTAGGTGGGAGAGATCATTCTAGCTGTCAGTCAAACAACAATAGACATTCTAGTAACTGCAATTGGGTGTATCATGATGAAACCAATTGGAATCAAATGGACATCAGTACCAACCTGAATGAAAGGGACATCACTGATTCTCACCGATTTCTAGAACATAGAAGGTAGTGTGAATGCTGCATCGTTCTGGAACGTTCTGTTGATGTGTATGGAAACAATTGGAAGAAAACATCGATGCCTGCTGACATGAGAAGTACTGCACCACCATGACAATACCAAACCTCACACCCTCGATTAACCAAGGAGAAAATTGATCAACTAGTTTGAGAACTCCTTGAACATCCATTTCACAGACACGATGTAGTCGCTAGCGATTTCCGTTTGTTTGGTTCCAGTAACAGCCCATCATTTAGCGGATTACGAAGTGTTTAAAGTAAAGTGCAAACAATGTCTTTTTTTTTGGTGTATATCGATGATCGACTGTGAGTTGGCGTGGCACTAATGATGTCAACTTCAGAGCTCTTACAAGACGTATGTATATACATTTTTACTTTATGGATGGTAACATCATATACGGACTACTTTATGGACGATAAAATCATATACGGACTACTTCATGGACCGTAACATAATATACGGACTACTTTATGGACGGTAACATCATATACGGACTACTTGGTGGCCGGTAACATCCTATACAGACAACTTCATGGGCTTCTACAATGCACGAATACATTCAATGTTTAAAATAACACAAGCTTTCAGTGAAATATGTTTCAAATGTATCCCTTGGATAGTAACAATAACAAATTAGATTTTGTAAGCTAACGATTTATGGGGAAACATAACGGACGCTGACCACACGTTAGCCAGTCGTAGTCCACTTGTTTTAGATGGTAATTTATCTGCTGGGGACCGTAGCTTATCAGTTATAAGCCGTAGTTTACGGGATGGAGGCCGTGGTCCACTGTTGGATTCGTAGCTCACCTGTTGGATGCTGTAGTCCACCTGTTGGAGGACGTAGTTCCACCTGTGGAGACCATACTCCACCTGTTGGAGACCATACTCCACCTGTCGGAGGCCGTAGTCCACCTGTAGGAGACTATACTCAACCTGTTGGAGGCCGTAGTCCACCTGTTGGAGGCCGTAGTTCCACCTGTAGAGACCATACTCCACCTGTGGAGACCATACTCCACATGTTGGAGATCATACTCCACCTGTTGGAGACCATACTCCGCCTGTTGGAGGCCGTAGTTCCACCTGTGGAGACCATACTCCACCTGTGGAGACCATACTCCACATGTTGGAGATCATACTCCACCTGTTGGAGGACGTAGTTCCACCTGTGGAGACTATACTCCACCTGTTGGAGGCCGTAGTCCACCTGTTGGAGACCATAGTCCACCTGTTGGAGGACGTAGTTCCACCTGTGGAGACCATACTCCGCCTGTTGGAGGCCGTAGCTCCATATGTTGGATACCTTACTCCACCTGTTGCAGGTCGTAGTCCACCTATTGGAGGTCGTAGTCCACCTGTTTGAGACCGTAGTTCCACATGTTGGAGGCCGTAGTTCCACCTGTGGAGACTATACCCCACCTGTTGGAGACCGTAGTCCACCTGTTGGAGACCGTAGTTCCAGCTGTTAGAGACCAAACTCCACCTGTTGGAGTCCATCGTTACCTTGGTGTAGGGTGTACTTCATTTTGTGGAGGTCGTTGTCCACTTGCTGTAGGTCGAAGTCAAGCGGTTGGGGCTTTAGCCCACCTGTTGAAGGTCGTAGTCCACCTGTTAGATGTTGTAGTCTACCTGTTGAATGTCGTAGTCCACTTGTTGGAGGTCGTAGTTCACCTGTTAGATGTTGAAGTCTACCTGTTGAATGTCGTAGTCCACTTGTTGGAGGTCGTAGTACACCTGTTAGAAGTTGTAGTCTACCTGTTGAAGGTCGTAGTCCACCTGTTGGAGGTCGTAATCAACCTGTTGAAATTCGTAGTCCACCTGTTGGAGGTCGTAGTCCACCTGTTGGAGGTCGTAGTCCACCTGTTGGAGGTCGTAGTCCACCTGTTTGACTGCCATCAGCGTATCACACATGGAGATAAACTGTCATTGCCAACAAAGAATTCAGATGGGATTCCTCTAAAGGTAATCAATATGATTCGATCACTAGCATTAGATGAAGACATTTAGACAAAAGTGAATTTAAGAATGCATGTTGCCTTTGTTGCCTCAATTAGTACCTCCTTAGATTTCTTTTGATTAATGAACGCCCACCCCTTACCCCCAAATCAGACAACTCTATAGCACATGAATGCGCCCATTAGAGAACACGTTTTGTTCGATACTGTATGAAAAACTGTTTGATCATTGAAATTCTCAACAATGCCAAGTGATAGCAGGTGTTGAAACCAATCCAGGAAGCGGAAGTTTCATAAAAATATGTTTACGAATAAAAAAAAGACAGTTATATCCAGACGAAATTAGATGTGAGCAGTACACAGTAGTTGAAACAATAGTTGATGAAATTTCTGTTCCAAACAACACAACTAAGTCTTGTAAGGGCCCTAAAGTTGAAATCAGTAGTGCCACGGCCAATCACAGTCGATCATCGATATAAATAAAAGACCATTATGACGTTTTGATGATCATGATCAGGAAACATATTTTAAGGAATAAACAGGCGAGGAAGAAAACTAACTAGAAGATAATGATTATAATGGTGGAGGAAACATGATAATTGACCTGGATATTCTTTGTCACCAGATTACATCACAGCTCGTTTGTGCATTTTCTCATAGCCAAGTCAAATATTATTGAACAACAAAGACGTGGACTCGGCCAACCAAGTCAAAATTACGGAATATGAAAGACGTGGGCTCGGCCAACCAGGTCAGACTTACTGAACCCGAAAGACGTGGAGTCGGCCAACCAGGTCAGACTTACTGAACCCGAAAGACGTGGAGTCGGCAAACCAGAGTCAGACTTACTGAACCCGAAAGACGTGGAGTCGGCCAACCAGGTCAGACTTACTGAACATGAAAGACGTGGAGTCGGCCAACCAAGTCAGACTTACAGAACATGAAAGACGTGTAGTCAGCCAACCAAGTCAGATTTACTGAACATGAAAGACGTGTAGTCAGCCAACCAAGTCAGATTTACTGAACATGAAAGACGTGGGCTCGGCCAACCAAGTCAGACTAAATGAACATGAAAGACGTGGCTCACTCGGCCAACCAAGTCAGACTAAATGAACATGAAAGACGTGGCTCACTCGGCCAACCAAGTCAGACTTACAGAACATGAAAGACGTGGAGTCGGCCAACCAAGTCAGACTTACTGAACATGAAAGACGTGAAGTCGGCCAACCAAGTCAGACTTACTGAACATGAAAGACGTGGGCTGGGCCAACCAAGTCAGACTTACTGAACATGAAAGACGTGGGCTCGGCCAACCAAGTCAGACTTACTGAACATGAAAGACGTGGGCTCGGCCAACCAAGTCAGACTAAATGAACATGAAAGACGTGGCTCACTCGGCCATCCAAGTCAGACTAAATGAACATGAAAGACGTGGCTCACTCGGCCAACCAAGTTTGACTTACAGAACATGAAAGACGTGGAGTCGGCCAACCAAGTCAGACCTACAGAACATGAAAGACGTGGAGTCGGCCAACCAAGTCAGACTTACTGAACATGAAAGACGTGAAGTCGGCCAACAAAGTCAGACTTACTGAACATGAAAGACGTGGAGTCGGCCAACCAGGTCAGACTTACTGAACATGAAAGACGTGGAGTCGGCCAACCAAGTCAGACTTACAGAACATGAAAGACGTGTAGTCAGCCAACCAAGTCAGATTTACTGAACATGAAAGACGTGTAGTCAGCCAACCAAGTCAGATTTACTGAACATGAAAGACGTGGGCTCGGCCAACCAAGTCAGACTAAATGAACATGAAAGACGTGGCTCACTCGGCCAACCAAGTCAGACTAAATGAACATGAAAGACGTGGCTCACTCGGCCATCCAAGTCAGACTTACAGAACATGAAAGACGTGGAGTCGGCCAACCAAGTCAGACTTACTGAACATGAAAGACGTGAAGTCGGCCAACCAAGTCAGACTTACTGAACATGAAAGACGTGGGCTGGGCCAACCAAGTCAGACTTACTGAACATGAAAGACGTGGGCTCGGCCAACCAAGTCAGACTTACTGAACATGAAAGACGTGGGCTCGGCCAACCAAGTCAGACTAAATGAACATGAAAGACGTGGCTCACTCGGCCATCCAAGTCAGACTAAATGAACATGAAAGACGTGGCTCACTCGGCCAACCAAGTTTGACTTACAGAACATGAAAGACGTGGAGTCGGCCAACCAAGTCAGACCTACAGAACATGAAAGACGTGGAGTCGGCCAACCAAGTCAGACTTACTGAACATGAAAGACGTGAAGTCGGCCAACAAAGTCAGACTTACTGAACATGAAAGACGTGGGCTGGGCCAACCAAGTCAGACTTACTGAACATGAAAGACGTGGAGTGTGGCAGTCAATTCGAATTTGTGTGCAGCAACAGAAAGTGTAAAAAACAAAACTCATTTCTCTTCCAACTACCAAATTAGTTCCAACATCAGTAACTGTTTACAGGTACACTCAATCAATAGAAGAGCGGGTTTGCTATACGATGTGTCGGTGGTGGTCATTCAGATTTGTCGACATGTTGTGGAACGATGAAAGTGCTAGAAAGTGCTCTTTGTTTTGCACTGTCAGCTAGAGTGAAGAAACCAGCAGAAAAAGAATTCAAGTTAGCAGAGTAAACAGGGCCAGCTGATCTGTGCAGCAATATTGACGTATCTGTAGATGGAACTTAGATGAGCCGCGGACATTCGTCCTAACTTTTAATAACTACAATGATTGGCTGTGTCACAAGGAGGGTTCTGGACACCGGGATACTCTCAAAGTATGCACACATTGCGACTATTTGAAAGTTAAATACAAATAATCAGATACGTATAAATTGTGCCAACAGAATCATCAAACTCAGTGAACATCTACACTCAGTGGTTCATCTGGAGGTATGGAGGGAACAATTGAATTATTTCTTAGATGAGTTGAACGATATAAACCGAGGTATACACTTTATTTGGGATGAGACACGAACGGTTTCAAGCAAGTCTATGATTCAAAGCCATATGGTGATGGAGACACGAACCGTTTCAAGCGAGTCTATGACTCAACGCCATATGGCGATGGAGACACGAACCGTTTCAAGCGAGTCTATGACTCAAAGCCATATGGTGATGTCCGTGTTGAGAAGATAGAATTTGTAGGTCATGTGCAAAAAAGAATGGGAACTCGTCCGCGCAAAATCAAAACCTCTTCGGGAGAAGGAGATTGTCAGATGGGAAGAATGTTGGTGGAAAGGGGAGGCTTACATACACACAGATTGACTCTATCCAGAAACATTATGGAAATGCATATAGGGGCAATAAGAAGAACTTGAAAGAAATGCGCAAAGCTGTTTGGTGGATATATTTTCACAAGATTGCCATAGACCATAGGCCTATCCACAACTGGTGTCAAATAAGTTGGTGCCCCTATAAACAAGCTGTTGTTGCCAACAAAGAAAACTTCCATGCACAAAGAAACAACCGCCTACGGCCATTATGGTTGTCATCAAGCCAGTTTTCAGAGATTTTCCCACCCTGATCTGTTGACAAAATGTCGTGATGTATACACCCATAATGCTAATAAATCCATCAATAGCACAATATGGCGGTATTGCCTAAGCACAGTTACCATGGTTTCATAACTGATTAAGATTGCTGTTGGCTTAGCAACCCGCTTGTCAACGATGAGGAAAAAGCTATGAAAGTTCCCTATGCAGAGCTGGTATGTGGATGTTTCCCACCAGAGTATTTCTCAATCACTGATATGGAGCGGCTGCAAAACGCTCAGAGGAAAGCAACAGAAGTATCCCTGGAAGCGAGAAGATCGAGAAGGAGTAAACAGCTTGGGTTAGAGTAGGCACAAGCTGAGTCGGAAGGCTTCCATTACCTGGACGGGAGAGGGGGCCGTGGGGTCACTGAGGTAAGTGTATGAAATTCTCAGATGCACAAGCTCAGCCGGAAGGCTTACCTGGTATGGGGTCATTGAGGTAAGTGTGTGAAATTCTCAGATGTACAAGCTCAGCCGGAAGGCGTACCTGTTGTGGGGTTATTGAGGTAAGTGTGTGGAATTCTGAGAGCCACAAGCTGAGTCGGAAGGCTTACCTGGTGGGGGGTCAATGAGATAAGTGTGTGGAACTCTGAGAGGCGTAAGCTCAGTTGGAAGGCTTCATTACCTTGCGGAGAGAGCGGGCGTGGGGCCATTGAGATAAGTGTGTGGAATTCTGGAGGAAAAATATGGGTTATCTGTTTTGTCTCAAAATTAACAATTCGTGATCATGAAAATATCATAACTTTGTCAAATATTAATCAATCGTCAAGATCGACCAACGATCAGGTAACATATATATCGCAGGAGATAGAAGATTTATTTTAAGAAAAAAAGAGAACACAGGCAGTTTTGATAGATCTAGAAAAAGTCATTGACAAAATATGGAAGAGCGGGTTAAAACTCAAACTACTGCAAATGCGTGTAACCAATAACCTGAACAAGTGGATCAGTGATTACCTAGATAACAGGACAGCAAGATTACAATTCAAAGGACACGTCAGCAAAAAGATGAAAATGGAACAAGGAGTTCCTCAAGGTGGAATACTCACACCCATGCTGGTCCTCGTTTATATGAATTATATAATCATATAAATCCCTAAAATAATACACAGTGCATTATATGCAGATGACCTGTCACTATGGACATCCGAAGAGTCTACACCTGTAGCTATAAATCAAATGTAGAAGGCTCTAAATAAAATAGAGACATAGACAAATAAATGACATATCACTATAAACGGATCCAAAACCACGTACACATTCTTCTCTCTATCTCCCAAGCCCCAACAAGAAATCCTGAAAGAAATGGCTAGACTCTCCCCCTTGACATAAGTCCAACATATCTGGAATAAACATGGACCCAAGGTTGACATGGAAAAACCAGATTAAAAAAGTCACAAACAAAATCTTAGACCAGAAGGGCAACAATGATGAAGGTATCAGGGTCAACATGGGGAGCGGACACGAGAACCCTACAGAAACTGTACACAGGAAATGTAAGACCAGTGCTAGAATTCGGGATAGCAGCATGGTCCACAACAACAAAGAATAACTTTCACAAAATAAATGCAATCCAAAACCAAGGTACACGTATCATCACTGGAGCTATGAGAACAACACAAATAAATGCAATGGAGAACATCACACGAATCGAAAGAATGGAGACGTGCAGAGACCAAAAAATCACCCCAGCAAATGGAGAAGTTCAAACGAATGCCTGATCATCCAATATATGACAGGATAAATCACATGGGAAGAAGGAGATTAAAGAGAAACCACTTCATATCAAAAACAAAAGAACTTGCAAGAGCAGACCAAATCATTAGCCAGGCAGTGGTTGTAGATCTAAAACAAAACATCCCAAATCCCTCCTTGGAAAAACGCCAAGTCCCCTGAGATGGTAGAAACCAATGAGGTAATAGGGAGAAGGGAACTCAGATTCAGACAGATTCAGAAAGGAAATTTATCGCAGAAGAATAATTTAGGAGAGTATATCCACCAGAAACATGAATGCACGTATATATAGATGGCTCATCTAACAACGCCACATCCAATTGAGGTAGAGGGGTCTATTACAGACTAACGAATGGAGAAGAAAAATTATAGTATTAACAGCGGGAACATACTCCAATAATTTCCGTGCAGAAGCAGAAGCACTGAAGGCCGCAGCTGAGCTTGTAATCCAAGATAAAGATATCCACCAAGAAAACATAGTATTCCTGACTGATGCGGCGTCAGTAATTGCAGCACTAAAACAACACAAAGATGAACATCTCGAGCAATGTATGTTCTCCTGACACAGCTCTCAGCAGAACACCCAAGGCTGGTCATACAGTAGATCCCATCCCACTGCAATATTGAAGGCAATGAAGCTGTAGACAAACTAGCAAAGAGTGGAGGAGCATCGCCACAAACAGACCTGAGTATCACATATAATGAGGCCAAGACCAGAATTAAAGCCAAATTCAGGGTAAAATGGACTGATCAACACCCCAACTTCCGAAAAGAAGACAACTACTATAACTTAACTAGAGAAGAGCAAGTTATCATCTTCAGACTGAGAACTGGGAATAACAGACGCAAGGGTCATCTTTACAACAAAATGAGGATTGGGACAGATGACAGGTGCCCATGTGGGGAGCATATCATGACCGTGGAACACATCCTACAAAGCTGCACGCTCACGCAGGAAGAGATAGAACAATGTTGCCTTGTGAGACAGAAATGAGACAAAAGCTGTATGGAGATGAAATAGCCTTACAAAGAACGGTGTATTTTGTAATAGAAACCAGAACCTTGATCTGAGGATGAACGAAGAAGAAGAATGTTATTTATGTTCATTCAAAGTTTATAATTTCCTACCTTACAATATGTCATTTTCTGGTGATGAAAAATTATACCTATGTCATCTATATTATTTTCCTTAGTTCCTGAGGAACATACCATGTATTTATATGTTGTTTAAATGTGAATGAATTGCATTACACCATTACTTACAAATGTATAAGACAATATTAGCCATTTTGTGTACATGTGTTTAATGAACGTGTCATTTAAAAAGATGGATTCGCTACATGTATGTATTCTAGTCCAGAGACATCTATTGTTTTAGATATTTCTATTAATTTTTTGTCTTGTGTGAAGATGTGGGTCCTCTGTCTTTGAAATTACATTTTGAATGAATTTTTTTACTAATTGCACCACATGTCTGCTAGAAGTGCCCCGTTAATGAAATGCTCTATGACCCTACTGACATTTTCTTTGACCTTACTGACATGTTATATGACCTTACTGGCATGTTCTATGCATCGTTTAATTTTGTTGGCGTCTCCTTTTATTTATTCTCTTCTATGGGTCATCGGTGGTGGTTTAGTGTATGCTCGAACATAATTGTTTGAGATCAATTGTATTCCAGACACCTGAGGACGAATTCAAATGACCTAACATCATTGAGACGTCTGTCTGTCCCTGTGTCCATTTGGGCATCACATGGCAGCCATATTGTTGAGTGACCTAGGTCAGAGTAAAGAAAAATGGACACAAGACCAACGTGTTTGTTATTGTTTTTTTAATACAAATACCTTTCTTAGTTTGAAAAACTTAAGAGCCTACCTGATCACCCTCTACATTAGAAGTTCAAATACAGAAATAAAAACAAACCATGAGGGAAAAGCCCCAACCATATGGCCAAAGAAATTCACAGAAAACAAGGAGACATCCCGGAAGTCAAAATTGAAAAATGCAGAGCACTTTTTCCAAAACCATGGATACGGAGTCCATGTTTGACACCGATAGCAGAGAGTTGGTATAAAAATATTATTTATCAACTGCCTCTTAGATTTCATTGGAACGCATTAGCCTTCCGTGTTCTTGCCTATCTCTCTATCTAGCCGTCCATCTATTATTTGATAGACCATTCAAGACAAAATCGATAGTCATCAACAAGGACTGACCATGTATTAGTGGAATGAAAACCAACATAAATGGACAATCAATCAACAATCCGTTACCAAATGTATTACCTTCAAACTAAGTAGAAGACTTTCCGTGTTGTGTAATCAATATCGCAACATGTGCCAGTCAATATTTATATCACGATGTTCACAAACCAAGTACCTATCGCTTGATTAAGAGTGTATGTACATGCTTTATCGTTCTGCGTCTGTGTTTCTAGTACCTTCTGCTGTGTATATCATCGTATCCTAATCTCCCCTAATGTGTGGACTATTTTTATCGAGTCTTATTATTGAAATAATAATTTTTTGAAAACTTATCAGTCTGAGTGTCTCTACTGTCATCCATGTGTCTCTAATGTTATTTATGTGTCTCTACTGTTTTTCTACTAGTCCATATGTCTCTGCTGTCGTTATGCTGGTACATTTGTCTCTACTGTCGTTCTAGTAAGCCATGTGTCTCTGCTGTCGTACTAAGTACATCTGTCTCTACTGTCGTTTAAGTCCTGACATGTCTTCATTATGTTCGTAGTAGTTAACTTGTCTCAGTAATATTTCTTTCTCATGTGTTTGAATTCCGTGTCTGGTATTCCGCAGGCTGCTGTTGTGCTCCGCTTTACTGTGTTCCTGCTAAGCCACCTCGTTATTATGTTCCTGCTAAGCCACCTCTCTATGGTGTTTCTACTAAACCACCTACCTCTATTGTTTTTCTACTAAACCACCTACCTCTATTATGTTTCTACTAAGCCACCTCTCTATGGTGTTTCTACTAAACCACGTCTTTATTGTGTTTCTAGTAAACCACCCAACCATATTGTGTTTTCAGTAAACCACCTACCTCTATTGTTTTTCTACTAAACCACCTCTCTATTGTGTTTCTAGTAAACCACCTCTCTATTGTGTTTCTACTAAACCACCTCTCTATTGTGTGTCTAGTAAATTACCTCTCTGTTGTGTTTCTACTAAACCACCTAACTCCATTGTGTTTCTACTAAGCCACCTAACTCTATTGTGTTTCTACTAAACCACCTATCGTATTTCCAGGAAGTCTACGTTGTAAATACGTGTTTTAATTTCCCTGTTTTACTCTGTTATGATTGATTGTCATGCGTCGTTATTGTTTCTAGTATGTTGCATGTCTTTTTTTGTGGTAGTAATAATCTACAAGGCTCTGTGGTTATTCTTCTCGACCAAATGCATTCACTGTACGTTCATTGTTCTTCTTACAGTGGAAAAACACGATCTCAGATGTGCTGCCCCACTTACACTGCAACACATGTGTTATCAAAGGCTGACACTGTAACAGGTGTGTTATCAAAGGCTGAGACTATAACATATGTGTTATCAAAGACTGAGACTATAACATATGTGTTATCAAAGGCTGACACTGTAACACATGTGTTATCAAAGAATTAAACTGTAACAGATGTGTTATCAAAGGCTGAGACTGTAACAAATGTGTTATCAAAGACTGAGACTGTAACAAATGTGTTATCAAAGACTGACACTGTAACAAATGTGTTATCAAAGACTGAGACTGTAACAAATGTGTTATCAAAGACTGACACTAATGCAACATTTTTATACAAAATAGACACTAATACAACATTTGTATCAAAGATTGACACTAATACAACATTTTTATCAAAGACTGACACTAATATAACATTTGTATCAAAGACTGACACTAATACAACATTTTTATCAAAGACTGACACTAATACAACATTTTTATCAAAGACTGACACTAATAAAACTTTCTGAACAAAACTAACCCTACCCTAATTATCAAAACACACATAGACATTCCTAAGAAACACTAATTCCGTGTCTTTACGGAAACAAAACCAACACAGTGACTTCTTATTTCTAACAGAACAAAAATTACAGCAACAGTGTTTTGTCTATAAACAGGACAAGAAAGGACAAACTCAGATATTTCTCGTCAGAGATTTAAAAAACAAGGACACGGAAGCTAAAAATAAATCTGCTGGACATGTTTATGCTATTCTTCCGGATCTTGGTACTGGATCTGGTGACAGGCCATACTAAAAAGAATTTTTATATGGTAGGTTTCGGGAGTTTTTTTGTGGTTATTTTGCGTTTGCCTTATTTTCTGTAATCCTTAAGGCGGTGTGCGTTGCACTGTGGTTTTTTTGTGTGCCTTTTTGGCCCAGTGCATCCGACGTCAGCATGCATTTGATTAAAGGTCTGCTTCCTCCAGCATTTTCTAAGGGTTTGCTTCCCCGGGGTAAAGGCCGGTGCTGTGATGGGGATCGAACCCAGCACCTTGCGATTGTGAGCCGTGCCACTTAACCACTAGGCCACGACGTCCCGTTTCGGGAGTTTGAATTAATTACCGGAACGTCCGTTTCATTTTGTAGGCTACATGGGTTCTTACATTGTGTTATGGACAATTTTCCCGTAGATGAATCGAAATTTGGTAATCTCTACTTGACTTTGTGCCTCTACTTGATTTAATGCTTCTACTTGACTTGGTGCATATACTTGACTTGGTGCCTCCACTTGACATGCTGCCTCTACTTGACTTTGTGCCTCCACTTGATTAAATGTTTCTACTTGACTTGGTGCATAAACTTGACTTGGTGCATCCACTTGACATGCTGCATCTACTTGACTTGGTGCCTCTACTTGAATCGGTAACTCTACTTGACTTGGTACATCTACTTGACTTGGTGCCTCTACTTGACTTAGTGTCTATACTTGACTTGGTGCCTCCACTTGACGTGCAGCCTGCACTTAACTTAGTGCCTCCACTTGACGTAGTGCATCCACTTGACTTGGTGCCTCTACTTGACTTGGTGATTCTAATTGACTTGGTGCCTCTACTTGACTTGGTGAATCTACTTGACTTGGTGCATCTACTTGACTTGGTGCCTCTACTTGACTTGGTTCATCCACTTAACTTGGTGCCTCTACTTGACTTGGTGCCTCATCTTGATTTGATTTCTTCCCTTGACTTAGTCACCCCTGTCACTGTGACTTGGTGCCTATGCTTGACTTGGTCTATCTACTTGGCTTGGTGCCTCTACTTGACTTGGTGCCTCTACTTGACTCAATGCCTCCACTTGACTCAGTCACCTCCGTCAATTTGACTTGGTGCCTCCACTTGACTTGACGTCTCCACTTGATTTAGTCACCCCGTCACTTTGACTTGGTGCCTCCAAATGACTTAGTCTCTCCACTTGACTTGGTGCCTCCAAATGACTTAGTCTCCCCACTTGATGTGGTGCCTCTATTTGACTTAGTCTCTCCACTTGACTTGGTGCCTCTATTTGAAAGTCTCTCCGCTTGACTTGGTGTCCATATTTGACTTAGTCTCTCCACTTGACTTGGTGCCCCTATTTGACTTAGTCTCTCCACTTGACTTGGTGCCTCTATTTGACCAAGTCACTTCACTAGACTTAGCCTCTTCACATCTACTATGTAAAATAGAGATCACCATTTCCTTACCTGTTTTATATAGTTTGACCATGATATGGTAATCTGCCTTATTCCAAACCTAACTGTTCCCCTGTCACGATATGTCTGACAGGTTACCGTCTGTCCTCCCGTTTCAGAACCCGGTAACTCACAAACATTAGTTACAACTACTATCTAGAGCTTGAACTGTCATGCTTAAACGAACAACAAAGTCAGTTTCTCAATTGTATCAAAGCAATTCGAATTTGAAGAAGTCAAATATGGGAACTCTTCCGTACAAAGAAGTAATAATAGAAGAGACGAGATGTCAAGAGCTCTACAGCTTTAATACAAACAGCAAGTCAAATAAGAGGAATATTAAATGTGTATTGACAAGAAATGACAGGAGTTGGACAGAGCCAATGGAATCATCTAGTAAAGAAGTTGACAGAACAGGCAGCATGAATATGAGGGGACATCTTCTCAGGACTCTTACATCTTTTGAGTGACACGTGTTAACCTGGATGTTACACGTGGACGTGGAGATGGACAGGTTACTTATTCAAAAGGTACCAGCCAGTATAATTAGACGTGACCTATAACAGGTTTCTCAAATTACATCCCCATATAAGAACAAGAGGACATATATACACATTAAATAAAGAAAGGTCCAGATTAAATACTATGCAATCTTCATTTAGTCAGAGAGTGGTAAATGCATCACTTTTCTTTTGTTATCCTTGAAATCTCCAAGATTATTTTAGACGCGTTTCTGGCTCCGTATCATGCCTCTGTATCATGGCCCCGTGTCCTGGTTCGGTGTCCTGGCTCCGTTTCCTGGCTTCGTGTCCTGCTGCATATCATATATCCGTGTCCTGGCTCCTTGTCATGGTTCCGTGTCCTGGCTCGTTTCCTGTATCCATATCTTGGTTCGGTGTCCTGGCTATGCGTCTCTGGCTACATTTCTTGACTCTGTATCCTGGCTATGCGTCTTGACTCCGGGTCCTGACTCCGTATTCTGGCTATGTGTCCTTGCTCTGTGTTTTGGCTACGTCTTCTCTCTCTGTGCTCTTCATCCGTGTCCTGTCTCCGTGTGCTGGCTCCATATTATGGATCTGTGTCCTGGCTCATTGTCCTTTCTCTGTGTTCTGGCTCCGTGTCATGGCTCCATGTCTTGGCTCCATGTCCTGGCTTTGTGTCCTGGCTTCGTGTTCTGGTTCCGTGTCCTGGCTCCGTGTCCTGGTCCCGTGTACTGGCTCCGTGTTCTGGTTCCGTGTCCTTGCTCCGTGTCCTGGCTCTGTGTCCTGGTCCCGTGTCCTGGCTCCGTGTCTTGGCTCCATATCCATGGTTCTGGAATAAGTGCTCTGCACTTTTCAATTTTGCCTTCAAGGATGTCTACTTGTTTTCTGTTGATGTCCCTGGCCAGATGGTTGGGGCTTTTCTCTCATAGACCGTTTTTATTTCTGTCTCAGAACTTCTGATGTAGAGGGTGATCAGGTAGGCTCTTAAGTTTTTCAAACTAAGAAAGAGATCTGTATGAAGAAAACAATAACAAACACGTTGGTCTTGTGTCCATTTTTCTTTACTCTGGCCTAGGTCACTCAACAATATGGCTGACATGTGATGCCGAAATGGACACAAGAACTGACATACGTCTCCATGCTGTTAGGTCATCTGATGGGCTACCTAATTTCCTGGAATAAAATTGATCTCTAACAATTATTTACGAGGATACATTAAACGACGTCAAATGACACTGGAGAAGAGAATAAAGAAAAGAAGGAGAAAATTCAAAAAATGTGCAAAGAACATGTAAGTAAGATCAAATAGCATGTGAGAAAGTAAAATCCGAGTTTATGTTTTGATTACTATTAGTTACCATCATCATGTGTATGCTAGACGGCATTGGTCCTTATTGAAACCTCACAAAGATTTCCAGACCATCCTTTATAGTTATTTGACCAGCTCCTTGTGTTTTCCTTTTAAGACCGATAATAACCAGGAAATTACTTTTACAATTGTGTCTTCTCTTTGTTTAAAAGTTCCGCCTTCAATACTTTTATTTACGGTTAGATGGAGGTTGCAGTTTCAGAAAAAAACGGGATGGACACTTTTAATGTCACAAATTGTGCCCTATTGCCTCCGTTTCTAATGTCAGTGATCCTGTCATATTGCCTCCCTTTCTAATATCAGTGATCGTGTCATATTGTCTCCCCTTCTAATATCACCGATCGTGTAATATTATCCCCTCTGCTTTACAATACCCCACCTGCCAACAGCTAGAATGATCTCCCCAACCAACCAGAAGTATCACCCACCATTTAGAATGATATCCCTCACCTGCTATACATCAGCGTATGTGACAGTTTGGAAAGGACAACCTGGTCGAGCATCGTCAATAATGTGTTCTCTTCATTGAAAACACGTGTTCTACCCAATCATGGACGGCTTTCCTGTGCTAAAAGTCCTTCTGACCAATCCACCCTCCCTCCTCGCTGTTCTATGACTGTACACAAGTGTACTCATACACCATAGTGTCAATGAGCTGCGCACGTCCATGCGGCACCTGTCGTCTGCTAATTACAACGAACCCCAACATGGATATTGGGCCCACTTATTACCACCTTCAAGAACTACCATCTAAATGTATCGAATATCAGTTTTTGGCCAACTTAATGACTTTCATCTTGGCACTTTTGATCGTCTACAAAGTAATAGACTGTAGCACCATCGAGCAACACAGATTTAAGTTTACAGCAACATCACAATCAGAAACAACATTACTGTTGAAATACCATGTTGTACATGCATTGTTGAAATGTTGCAACAGTCGGTGTGGGTGTTAACTTACCGGAAATAAACACGTATTCCTTAATGGAATAAATTTTCCACATTCAATTGGTCCGCAGCAATCTTCATCTGTTTTGCATTTTCGTAAATAATGAACACATTTCCGATTGGTCTTTTGCTGGAGGAGACATGTATTAATCAAATAAATGTATTGGTTCCATGCTGCAACGTGTATAAACTATTACATACCTGGCTCAGGTGAAATAATGATAGACGGGTAAAAGATAAACAATTGGACTGTGAGTTAGGTTGAGTGACAGGCAAAAACATTTGTCGGTTTTGTTCTTGAAGGAATACGGTTTACCATCCGTTGTTTGTCACCATCGTCTATTATAGATCACCATCTTTCTGGCCATTCTTGATGTATGAATGTTTTGTGTATTTCTCTTTGACGTTTTTCTCCAGATTTGTCATCTGTAGAGTGTTTTAGTGGTAGATCGCTAGTTTCTCTAGACATCATCTGTATAGAGTTTTAGTGTTAGATCGCTAATTCCGAACCAAATCGTAGCGTGTTCTATGTGTGTGATCAACACGCTCTGGTGTATCAGTCTCATATGGGTACCTTGAAATCATTTATGAAAGTAAACACAATGGAAAGAGGGAACAGGCATAAACACCTCCATGTCGTTAAAACGGGAATCCAAATTAAGTCATGTTTTTGATCACTTCCACGGTGACAGCAGTACTTGCTATAAAACTTTTACGCGTGTTACTGTTCAGACACCGTTGGATATCCTGACTGCTTGTCTTCTGACGCATTACCTTTATGTTTCTACTTCCAAATTCAATACCAAGGTTGGCGTGTCTCATTCAATTTATTGATGAATGATAGATCTTAAATAGAAAGAGTCACATCCTGTCACAATGACCTCCTATGCACTTCTGTAAACGTTCATGGTTCAGGGTAGAGACCTATTATGTAGGGTTAATGGTGGAGACCTACTAAGTTCAGTTCAAAGTAGGGGCCGACTAAATAGGGTTCAGGGTAGAGACCTACTATGTAGGGTTCAGGGTAGAGACCTATTATGTAGAGTTCAGGGTGGAGACCTACTATGTAGGGTTCAGAGTGTGGACCTTCTACTCTATCATATGAAAACAGAATATAAACTGTATATCATTTCCAGTCCGAGCATGAGCGTATAGGGCAGGAAGAATGTTGTCGTTGTCTCTGAGAACAAATGTACCTGAATGTGTGCCAAGGTCACTCTACGTCTCGAGACTACGCCAAGGTCACTCTCCATCTAGATTCTAAGTCAACAATGGAAAACGGTGTTGGTGGAAAGAATGTTTCTATTTACCGGTACAGGTATGGACTAGGACCTGACCACTGGCGTTTTGATTTGGGTAGTGTGGGATGAGTGACAGGAAGAGGCCATCCACCAGAGATTCCATTGGACAGCTCTGATACTGCAGGAGACTATATATTACTAGACAAAGCTTAGCTCAAGCAGACGGGGCATGTAAAGAGAGTGAGAGAGAGAGAGAGAGAGAGGGTGAGAGAGAGAGAGAAAGAAGGAGATAATTTAGCTAGGAGTCTGTTTAGCTCACCGACAATAGAAGAGTGATAGTCTAGGTTTTTGTAAGAATGTATGAGAACAAGGTCTCTGAACTAGCATACGCCTTCGAGTCTTGGCCAGTCGCTCTATAAGGTGTGTGTTGGGCGCACTGTGTCTAAGAGATATCTAGATGTGTATATGGTGTTTGTAGACACCGAGGGAACGATGTATGTTCCAGAGCATGGGTATACGCACATCGATTGATCATATGTGAGTATAAGTTGAATAGATTGAATGTATTATTTCCAGATCACCCGCCGGAGGAGATCTGAGTGTCACAGAATACGAATGTGAGGACGAGTTCTTGAGAGTGTGTTTAGGGTGCAGATAAGGTGAGGGGAATGTGTGGCTAGAACTGGGTTGGATTAGTTGGGAGCAACATCAAAAGCTTATGCTGGTAAACTCCATATATCAATTTAGTTAAGATTGTATTTCTTGTATTGTGTTTCTAAATTCATTGCATTCACTTGAATAGTTATTGTATGAGAATGATATAATAGATAAGCCACCTGCTGCCTGCTTTGTTATTTGCTGTGTCTGGTCATGAATAATGTGGATGAGTGTGGCAACATTCTAGATAGAATAACCAAAGTGGAAACCTGGACTCTGCTACAACTATCAGAATGGATACTCTTTAAACTATACAGTTTTTCCTGTGGAAACAAATACCTGTACTCTCGAACTATAAATGAGAGACAGTGTCACGTGTTTTTGTAGTTCAGGTTTACTATATTTTTTTCATCCGTTTATTAACCTTTACCTTCTCTTAATTACTGTAATCCCCCTACACTGATTCACCGCTGAATTAACATTCAACTAATTATAAAACACACAAGCCTATCCTTCCAAAAAGTGTGTTCTCAGAGTTCCGTACCACAGCCAGAAAGAAGAATAAGAACATTCTCTTTATCATGTTCGTCAGGTTTCATTTAACGACTGGTGTCCATTTTTACCATCTACTATTTAAACTGGTATACCCCGTGCACGTTAGCGTGTACTTATCTGTCTTCTAAATTATGCAACTTTTCCATCACCGAGAGAGCTGACTTTGTGTACACCTCTTCTACTAGCGTGATTTAGAGAATTGACATTATGTACACCTCCTCTTCTAGCGTGACCTAGAGAGCAAACAGTGTGTGCATACCTCCTCTATTTCGTGAACTAGAGAGCTGACATTATATACACCTCCTCTTCTTGAGTGACCTAGAGAACAAACATTGTGTACACATCCTCTATTAGCGTGACCTAGAGAACAAACCTTGTGTACACCTGCTTTATTAGCGTGACCTAGAGAACTGACATTGTGTACAACTCCTATTCTAGCGTGACCTATAGAACAAACATTGTGTACACCTCCTCTATTAGCGTGACCTAGATAACTGACATTGTGTACACCTGTTCGTCTAGTGTGACCTAGAGAGCGGGCATTTTGTACACCTCCTCTACTAGCGCGACCTGTTGATCCATGAAATGGAGACAGATCCTGGACACATCACTCACACAAACCTGAACCGAAAACTTCGTGTTTTAAATATTGAATAGGATGATGTTCGCCCCATCGCATGTGATGAAGACAACTCTCTTTATTCAGCCTCGTGGACAGTTTTTTTTCTCTTTGTGAATTCGCTGAAATGTATTTATATGTGATGTGGATTGAAGTGGAGAAGTAAATGCGCCTTGTGTCAACCGCACTCTCTAGCTCTGAGCTACCCTTGCCAGTAGCAAGATTTTATCGAGACGACATGAGAAAGCACAAAATGCGGAGATTTTATCTAGGGTTTACTCCCGATGCCTTTGCCGAAAACAGATATCCCGCAAGACAGCGGAGGGGGGATGACATCAAACGTTGTGTGTCATGCCTTTCCCATAACCCCAAGAGGTTGTGGGGACATCACCAAGCATGTGAGTGAATTGGAAATCCTTCTCGGGCCGTGCTCAGTTCATTATAGTCGTGTCTAAATTTCACACGCCAAAACTGACACTCTTTGCAGCTAGGACGAACGGCGCTAATCCCGTGTAAGCTAGACAGTGAAATATTACACACGTTAAAACGTAATGATATTTATATAGCCAATGTCCATTCCAGAAAAATCGGACAGAAGAAATCACACCAATAAAAACAAAAACGAATGAACTAGTCAAAATGGAAAAATCGTTTCCGTGAACACAAGTGTAATTTTTTGACTAGTATAGATTTCAGGCAAAAGCCGTGGCCTGGTGACATCCATAGTGGACTAAGACAGCGAAGCAATGTAGACCCGCATCCGAATACGGCACCATCTTTGCTACATTTTGAATTTAATCTACAGGGAGAACAACTTCAAGGAGACCGTACAAGCTCACACTTTCATGGCTTTAGGAAATCATGAACCAGCTCAAGGAGACCGTACAAGCTCACACTTTCATGTCTTTAGGAAATCATGAACCAGCTCAAGGAGACCGTACAAGCTCACGCTTTCATGGCTTTAGGAAATCATGAACCAGCTCAAGGAGACCGTACAAGCTCACGCTTTCATGGCTTTAGGAAATCATGAACCAGCTCAAGGACACCGTACAAGCTCACACTTTCATGGCTTTAGGAAATCATGAACCAGCTCAAGGAGACCGTACAAGCTCACGCTTTCATGGCTTTATGAAATCATGAACCAGCTCAAGGAGACCGTACAAGCTCACGCTTTCATAGCTTTATGAAATCATGAACCAGCTCAAGGACACCGTACAAGCTCACGCTTTCATAGCTTTAGGAAATCATGAACCAGCTCAAGGAGACCGTACAAGCTCACACTTTCAAGGCTTTAGGAAATCATGAACCAGCTCAAGGAGACCGTACAAGCTCACGCTTTCATGGCTTTAGGAAATCATGAACCAGCTCAAGGAGACCGTACAAGCTCACGCTTTCATGGCTTTAGGAAATCATGAACAGCCTCAAGGAGACCGTACAAGCTCACACTTTCATGGCTTTAGGAAATCATGAACCAGCTCAAGGAGACCGTACAAGCTCACGCTTTCATGGCTTTATGAAATCATGAACCAGCTCAAGGAGACCGTACAAGCTCACGCTTTCATAGCTTTAGGAAATCATGAACCAGCTCAAGGAGACCGTACAAGCTCACGCTTTCATAGCTTTAGGAAATCATGAACCAGCTCAAGGACACCGTACAAGCTCACGCTTTCATAGCTTTAGGAAATCATGAACCAGCTCAAGGACACCGTACAAGCTCACGCTTTCATAGCTTTAGGAAATCATGAACCAGCTCAAAAAGACCGTACAAGCTCACGCTTTCATGGCTTTAGGAAATCATGAACCAGCTCAAGGAGACCGTACAAGCTCACGCTTTCATGGCTTTAGGAAATCATGAACCAGCTCAAGGACACCGTACAAGCTCACGCTTTCATAGCTTTAGGAAATCATGAACCAGCTCAAGGAGACCGTACAAGCTCACGCTTTCATGGCTTTAGGAAATCATGAACCAGCTCAAGGAGACCGTACAAGCTCACGCTTTCATGGCTTTAGGAAATCATGAACCAGCTCAAGGAGACCGTACAAGCTCACGCTTTCATGGCTTTAGGAAATCATGAACCAGCTCAAGGAGACCGTACACGCACACGCTAAGAGTCCTTCTGTCCAATTCACTACCATTCGTCGCTGTTCTATGACTGTACACGAGTGCTATCAAACACCATATTGTTAATGAGCTGCGCACCTGGCGTCTTCTACCTACATGGAATACCAAGCTGGATATTGAACCCAACTAATACCACCTCTGAGAACTACCAATTAAATTCTTCTGTTATCGAATATCAGTTTGTGACAAAATTAACGACTTCCCTCTTGGCAACTTTTGACCGTCTACAAAGTAGTAGCGTGTACCACCATCGAGCAACACAGATTTACGTTTACAGCAACATCACAATCAGAAACAACATTACTGTTGATATACATTGTTGCTCGTGTGTTGTTGAAATGTTGCAACAGTCAGTGTGTGTGTTAACTTACATAATTATCACACACCTGGGATTGACCAGAATCAATCAAGATTAACGGAGTAACAATCACACGTATCTATGCACGAGACCATATATGGCTTGCATGTCACTACAGGTTCCTGGGTTAACCCAAACGTGAACTCAATGAATGTATTAGTCACGTGATACACCAGGTGTGAACTATGACATACCTGAATCAGGTGAAATAATGATAGACAGGTCAAAGATAAAGAGTGTGATTGGGGTAGAAAGGTAGATTGTATATTCTGATTGCTCGTCCACTGGCGCCATGTTTCTGTTTCAGACACGATTGTCTGTGTCACAATGACCTCCTATACACTTCTGTAAACCATGATTTCATTGTCTTCCACAACTCCTGATATTTGTAACGAGTCCACATTTCTTATTATTATCATTTCCCTTCTACCTGTTGATGATTCATTTTGTGTCTCTATCATCGCTTCGTGTCATATCTTTTGTCCTGTATTGATAAATATGTAGATCGTTTGATATTTTAATTGTCTTTCTATTACAGCACCTTATACGAAAGAGGTCACCTATTTTACTTCCTCAAATCTGGAATGTTCATATTTATATTTCTGACAGTCTACAAAGTAGCCCATGAATGTCACACCATCGTACTACACTGAACTACGGTTAAATCAGCGTAACAACCAGATACAACATTAGTGCAGTTATACATTGTTGATTATATGTTATTGTAATGTTACAACAGTCGGACTGGGTGTTCACTTACCTTATATATACACATATTCTGCAGGTCACCAGAGTTTTCACAGTCCATGGTTCCGCAGCAATGTGCTTTTTTTTCGCAGTAAGCAAAATAGTGAGAACATCTCACATGTCTGGTTGACTGGGGGAGGAGACATATCAATCAAATGAATTTTTTGGTCCCGTGCTGCACCAGGTGTAAAATATTACATACCTGGCTCAGGTGAAATAATTATAGACAGGTGAAACATAAATAGTTGGACTGTGAGATATGTTGAGTGACAGGCAAAACGATCTTTTGTCGATTTTATTCTTAAAGGAAAACGGTTTACCATCCGTTATTTGTCACCATCTTCTATTATAGACCACCATCTTTCTGACCACTCTTGATGTATGAAATGTTGACGTTTTTCTCCAGACTTGTCATCTATAGAATGTTTTAGTGGTAGATCGCTAGATGTTACTAGACGTCACCTGTAGATTGTTTTAGTGGTAGAACG
This sequence comes from Ariolimax columbianus, assembly GCA_036924085.1. Classification (NCBI taxonomy): domain Eukaryota; kingdom Metazoa; phylum Mollusca; class Gastropoda; order Stylommatophora; family Arionidae; genus Ariolimax; species Ariolimax columbianus. The sequence goes on from JAVGWX010000023.1 coordinate 5,934,270, forward strand.
CTAGTTCCGAACCTAATCGAAGAATGTTTTATGTGTGTGATCGACACGCTCCGGTGTATCAGTTTTGAATGGGCTCCTTAAAAACTATTATGAAAGGAAACATAAAGGAAAGAAGGAACAGGCACCAACACCTCCATGTCGTTTAAAACGGGAATCTAAGTAAAGTCATATCTTTGATTACTTCTTCGCTGACAGCAGTACTTGCTATATGACTAAATGTTGCGTTTGTTACTATTCAGACACGACTGGACATGTTGACTGCTCTTTGTCTGATGCCATGTTACTGTTCAGACACGGTTGGATATCCTGACTGCTCGTCTTTTGACGCATTACCTTTTTGTTTCTACTTCCAAATTCAATATCAAGGTTGGCGTGTCTCACTCAATATATTGATGAGTGGTAGATCTTAAATAGAATGCGTCACATTCTGTCACAATGACCTCCTATACACTTCTGTAAACGTCCATGGTTATGGGTGGAGACCTACTATGTAGGGTTGAGGGTAAAGACCTACTATGTAGGGTTGAGCGTAAAGACCTACTATGTAGGTTGCAGGGTATTGACCTACTATATTGGCTTCAGAGTGGAAACTTTCTGCCCTATCATATAAAAACAGCATATAAACTGTCAGAATCGATACGCTTTAAACTATATATTCATTTGAGTTGAAACAAATACCTGCACTCTTCAATTATAATGTAACAGTTCCATCCATAGCATGAACGTTTAGTGCAGGGGTGATGTGGTCAGCGACTCTGAGATCAAAAATACATGTATGTGTGCCAAGGTCACTCACTGTCTCAATACTAAGTCAACAAAAGAAAACAGGGGGTTGGGGGAAAGAATTTGTCTAATACAGGTAAGGGCTAGGTGCTGACCATCCTGGCGTTCCGATTTGGGTAGTGTGATATTAGTGACAGACAGAGGCCAGTAGAGCTTGCTCGTGACATTTTGAGGTACATGGATTCAGAGTGATTCGTTCCAATAACAACTACATGGAGGTAGATCCAAACTACAAACTAGGTGATGGCTGGAGCAGACATCCCACAGAGGTTGATTGGACAGATATGATACTGATTGAGACTTTATAATACTAGACAAAGTTTAACTCATGCAGACTGGCCATGGAAAGAGAGATAGATAGAGAGAGAGAGAGAGAGAGAGAGAGAGAGAGAGAGAGAATTTAGCTAGGAGTCTGTTTATCTCGCCGACTTTATAGAAGAGCGATTGATAGGCTGTCAGACGAATGTCAATGAGATAGAATGGAATACAGGGTGGCTCAAACAGCATACACCTTTTAGTCTTGGCCAGTCGCTCTAAAAGGTTTGTGTTGGGCGTCCAGTGACTAGGAGAGAGCTGTATTTGTGTTGTACGTTGCAGGACACCTTGCGAACGATGTATGTTCTGAATGGGTACACGAGTGTACAGATCGCCTAGGAGAGATCTGGATGTGTGTGTGTCATGTGTGAAGGACACCGAGGGAACGATGTATGTATCAGAGTGTGTTTATACACAGAGCGATGGAGTGTGTGATCACATGTGAGTATACGTTGAATAGATTGGACTTATTATGTCAAGATCACCCGCCTGAGAGGATCTGAGTGTGAGTAGCTGCACGTAATACGATCGTAGACAAGTATTTTTTTAGAGTGTGTTGAGGGTGCAGAAAAGGTGAGAGGAGATCGCGGCTAGAACTGGGTTGGGGTAGTTGATAGCAATATTCAAGAACTTTTTGCTTACAATCTACCTAAATGGCCATAGAGTCTTCGTTCATCTTTGCTTTGGTTATTTCTGCAAAGTTTCTCAGCTTTAGTTTCCCATTACCAAAATTATTTAGTCTCTTATGCATTGGATGGTCTGTCAGTCTTCTTACTTTTTATGCTTGCTGCTGGGCTCTGCAGTCTCTTCTGTCGGTCATAGATTGCAGATTTGTAATAGTTTCCAATTCTAAAATTGGCGTTGACTTCATGCCTTCTGTTATAACTTTCAGGCTTGTTTTTGAAGTTTGCTAAATTTGTCAAAGTTCGCCTGTGCAGCTGTTGTCCATGCCGGAATGCCATACTCGAGAACTGGTCTCACTCTTCTAGTGAACAGTTTCTTTAGTATACTTTTGTCTGCTCCCCAGCGTGTGCCAGCTAGTTTCCTCATGATTGCCATTCTTTCTCTTGCTCTCAATCGGTTTCTCTCGATCTGACTTTTGCATGTCATGCGCCGATCAAATGTGACTCCCAGGTAGTTTGGGTTATCGTTTGGCCGCAGATATTTGCCGTTAAGACTTATTTTGGTGTTTTGGGGTTTGTTTGAAAGCGAGAATATCGTACATGTTGCTTTTTCCTCATTTATTTTGACCAGCCATGAGTTCGCCCACTCTTCCAGCGATATTAAGGCCTGTTGCACCCGATTACTTGCTATGGTGAGATTCTTTTCAGAGGCCCACATAGCCAGATCGTCAGCAAACATCAATCAATGACCCCCTTGTTGGATGAGGACACCGCAATAGGTGAAGCAGCAATCCATAGACTGCACAGTTTCGACATTAAACGAGGTTCGAGCGGAGTGGGGCGCATGAAAGTCCGCGCAGGAAGGAGCGTGTACAACCAGCGAGCTACAGGGACCATCAGCATCCATACCTTTCCTCAATTTGATGAGAGAGAATGAGCACCTATGGGTATGCCCGGAGTGCATTGACGTCGATTCTTAAAAACAGAAACAGGTATCCTCCAAGGCAGCGGAGGAGGGATGACATCAAAAGTTATGTGTCAAGCCTTCCCCTTAACCGCAAGAAGTCGTAGGGACATCACTAAGCGTGTGAATGTTCGGAATTGCTCTCCTCCGTGCTCAGTATATTATAGTCGTATTCAAATTTGACACACCAAAACCGACACTGTTTGCAGCTAAGACGAAGAGCGCCAATCTCATGTGAAGTAGACAGTGAAATACAACAAATGTATCAGCGGAATGCTATTTAAAACGCCAATGTCAATTCCAGAATAATCGAACAGAAGAAAACACATACACACAAAAACAAAAACACTTGGAATTAACTAGTCCAAATGAAAAACATGTTTCCGTAAACACAAGTGTCATTCATCGACTAAAGTGAATTCCAGACAAATCCTTCATCTGGTAGCATCCATAATGAATGAAAACAGCGGAGCAATGTAGACCCGCTGCCGGCTACGGCGCCATCTTTGCTACATTTTGAATTTAATCGACAGGGAGAACAACTTTAAGGTTCATTCGTACAAGCTCACGCTTTCATGGCTTTAGGAAATCATGAACCAGTTCAAGAAGACCGTACACGCTCACGCTTTCATGGCTTTAGGAAATCATTAACCAGTTCAAGGAGACCGTACACGCTCACGCTTTCATGGCTTTAGGAAATCATGAACCAGTTCAAGGAGACCGTACAAGCTCACGCTTTCATGGCTTTAGGAAATCATGAACCAGTTCAAGGAGACCGTACAAGCTCACGCTTTCATGGCTTTAGGAAATCATGAACCAGTTCAAGGAGACCGTACAAGCTCGCGCTTTCAAGGCTTTAGGAAATCATCAACCAGTTCAAGAAGACCGTACAAGCTCACGCTTTCATGGCTTTAGGAAATCATGAACCAGTTCAAGGAGACCGTACAAGCTCACGCTTTCATGGCTTTAGGAAATCATGAACCAGTTCAAGGAGACCGTACAAGCTCACGCTTTCATGGCTTTAGGAAATCATGAACCAGTTCAAGGAGACCGTACAAGCTCACGCTTTCAAGGCTTTAGGAAATCATGAACCAGTTCAAGGAGACCGTACAAGCTCACGCTCTCATGGGTTTAGGAAATCATGAACCAGCTCAAGTAGACCGTACAAGCTCACGCTTTCATGGCTTTAAGAAATCATGAACCAGTACAAGGAGACCGTACAAGCTCACGCTTTCGTGGGCTTAGGAAATCATGAACCAGTTCAAGGAGACCGTACAAGCACACGCTTTCATGGGTTTAGGAAATCATGAACCAGTTCAAGGAGACCGTACAAGCACACACTTTCATGGGTTTAGGAAATCATGAACCAGCTCAATCAAACATTGAAGATGACGCAATTGAAGAAATCGATATTTCAATGATTTTCAAAGTTTAAATTCGAACATGAAGAAAGAAATTACACTCCTAAACAATTCCATTGAAAATAACTGAGAAGAGAATCGATAACAAGATAGAAGAGGTTCTGGAAGATAACCGCATGGCCAAAGGTACTCGGGATACCATTAGATCATTACGGTTTGTCACACAAAGATTGGTCTATCAGGGGTGATTACTATTTATCTCCTTTAATGATTACAAGAAATCCTTTGATTGAGTCCCCTTGAACAAACTATTTCAGATGTTGCAACAACTAGGTATAGAGAGATCAATCATTGTGCATATCGAGAACATGTCTGAAAATCATGGAGAGATTGTTTCAATCAAATAAGGACTAAACATTCCGGTTTCAATAAGACAGTGGGTACGACATAATTGCTTTGGTTTCACTGAGTCTCTCTAAAGCATATTCTGAGATGATGATGGGAAATGTTTGTCGGGGTTGTAATAGGGGTATGGCTAGGCTTGGCTTTGCTCGTTCTCAATCTCCCGCTACCAAACTCTGATAAGGGTTTAACTAACATAATCTAGTCCAGAAAACGGAATGCGTTGTGTCGTAGTACTGGGTTAGCATTCCCTCTTCGATCCTTTCTCCTTAGCCAGTCTGCTCTGGTGAAGCCTGTTATCCAGGATCACCGCGTGAAGGTGTAGAAGTGTCGCTGGCGGCTACAGCTCATGTGCTGCTCAAGTTAATAGGGGTATCATAGTTAATGGTGAGAAAAGCAATGGTTGGGAAATCAATGGTAAGAAAGTTAATGGTAAGAATGTTAATAGTAAGAAAGTTAATGGTAAGAAAGTTAATGGTAAGAATGTTAATAGTAAGAAAGTTAATAGTAAGAAAGTTAATGGTAAGAAAGTTAATGGTAAGAATGTTAATAGTACGAAAGTTAATGGTAAGACAGTTAATGGTAAGAATGTTAATAGTAAGAAAGTTAATAGTAAGAAAGTTAATGGTAAAAAAGTTAATGGTAAGAATGTTAATAGTAAGAAAGTTAATAGTAAGAAAGTTAATGGTAAGACAGTTAATGGTAAGAATGTTAATGGTAAGAATGTTAATAGTAAGAAAGTTAATGGTAAGAAAGTTAATGGTAAGAAAGTTAATAGTAAGAAAGTTAATGGTAAGAAAGTTAATGGTAAGAAAGTTAATGGTAAGAATGTTAATGCTAAGAACATTAATGGTAAGAAAATTAAAGGTACGAAAGTTACTAATAAGAAAGTTAATGCCAACAAAGTTGTGCTTGTCCCTGATGAAAATGGAAAGATCATTAACAACGTTAAATTGGATTGAAAATAAACACATTGAAGAGAAAGACCATAGAATAACGTAACAGACAAGCAGCATAGCCACATGAATATAATCATCAATACAGAAATAGTAGAACGAGAAAAAAAGGGGGGAGGGGGGGTGTTACATATTCAGAGAAAACCAGTTCAGAAGATTATCTCAATGAGACATAAATTAAGACAAGGCTGTGCTGGGAACATAAGAACACCTTCCGAAGAAAACAGACATTGAATATCCCTCTAGAACTGACGACAATAATAATTTCTACTCATGAACGAGATGTGTTTAAAAAGTATTAGACTTTTGGGCCGGAAAAATACAATTACTGGCATGGAGGATTCAAACCCTAATCCCCTTCATAGTACTCTCCTTGGGTCTTCACACCTCTCCCAGCTGTACCACCGATGTTGGAAGCATTTCAGAAAGGCCTCTTTGGGATGGAGTAGAGCTGGGTCGTCGCGTTTTTCATAAAGTCCTCTTCTTACTCAAATCGGGTCCCTTTTCAGCGGGGGGATGTTCAGCTTGGAAGACAGCCACTATCGCACGGACCGTGTAGGGAGATGGGGGATCCTGAAGAACGAGAGGAATGTTTGACACAAAAAGATCGGGATGAAACATTGGACCTATTCATTTTTTCCTTGAAGCCACTCGACTCAAACACGTCTGTCTTATACAGTTCAATACTGACTTTGTTGTTTCCATTATTCATGATTATTTCTACAATAATTAGCTTGTCATTGATCAGAAACGTCTGTTTATTGATGGGTTCTGAAATGATAGATACATTCCAGATATATCATTGATACTGGTATCAATATGTTCTCATAGACATCTAAACAAACTCTCCAATGATTATTTAAAACACCCAAACTTACTGCCGTATTGCTTACATTATATATATCCCAATATGAGGCGCTCTCAATATCCTGCACCACAGCCAGAATCAAGATCAGGAAGATTAACGCAGACATTTCCGTCAGATTTGATGTGACTTCTTCTGTCTCTTTTATTCGTTTTTTTTTGTTTATTGACTGTAGAAAGTTGAACTCGTTGATGTTCTCCTGTTAAAGACAAGAAACCAAAAACTGGAGGATTTATTTGGTGAGAAATTTGGTTATCAGAGAACGTGTCCATGTTGTCATTAATATATATCAGAAACTATGGGACATACATTGATTCAAATATCAATGGACAATTACTGATAGAAAGACCAAATGTTAGAATTTGTTTCTAGTATCAATATTGTTAACAAATACGTATACTAGAAAAAACAATAAAGACAAGTGTAAAGCTAGAACAACAATAGAGACAAGTATCAAACTAAAAGTACATAAAAGACAAGTGTAACACTAGAATAATAATAGACTGACGTGTAAAACTAGAAGAACAAAGAAGACAAGCGGGGAACTAGAAAAGTATAGAGAAAAGTGTAAAACTAAAAGAACAATAAACAAGTGGTAAACTAGATAAAACAATAGAGACAAGCGGTAAACTAGAAAAACGGTAGAGATAAGTGGAAAACTAGAAAAAAAGACATAAATGACAATCTAGAAAACAAACCGGGAGACGCGGTAAATTTTTAAAATCAATAGAGATAAATGGTAAACTAGAAAAAGCAATAACGACAAGTGGAAAACTAGACAAGAAATACAAGAGAAACTGGTTCAAACGTAGAAAAACAATTGAGGATAGCAGAAAACATGAAGGCAGATAAGACACACTATTTTATCAAGACAAGGAATACTACAAAGACAGGGGAGAAAAGTGCACATCATTTGTCCTTATAAATACAACGAGACTGTTTGAGGCTCATTTCTTATTATGTAATAAGTAAGGCCAGCTGGATTACTGGACCAACAGAAGAGACAAGTGGGATATGCAAAAAGCCAATCAGGACATGTGGATTAATCGAAAAACTATAGAGATACGTGAATTACTTGATGGTTAGTAGAGACACATGATCTACTTGAAGGTTTGTAAATACATATTGTATATTTTAATGTTAGTAGAGACAAGTACATTACTTGAAAGTAAGTAGAGGAAAAACAGGTACTACTTGAAATTTAGTAGACACGTGGACTACTTGAAGGTGAGTAGACACGTGGACTACTTGAAGGTTAGTAGACACGTGGACTACTTGAAGGTTAGTAGACACGTGGACTACTTGAAGGTGAGTATATATCACACGTGGACTACTTGAAGGTGAGTATATATCACACGTGGACTACTTGAATGTTATTAGACACGTGGAGTACTTGAAGGTTAGCAGACACGTGGACTACTTGAATGTTATTAGACACGTGGAGTGAGTTTATGTCACACGTGGACTGCTTGAATGTTAGAAGACACGTATGCGACATGAACGTTAGTGGAAGTGACACGTGGACTACTGGAAGATTAATAAATGTTACTTCTGGACTATATACAGATTAGTAGAGGTGGCCAGTTGACTACTTCAATGTTAGTAGAAGTGACACGTGGACCGTTTGACGAATAGTAGAAATGACACCTAGACTACTTGAAGGCTAGTAGAGACACGTGCACTACTTGAAGGTTAGTAGAGACACGAGGACTACCTGAAGGTTATTACGGGGACGCGTGTACTACTTGAAGATTAGTAGAGACACCTGGCCTACTTGAACTTTATTAGAGACAAGTGGACTATCTGAAAGTTAAGAGAAATATGTGGATTATTTGCAGGTTAGTAGAGGTGACACGTCGACTACTTTAAGGTTAGGAGAGGTGACGCGTGTACTACTTGAAGATTAGTAGAAACACCTGGCCTACTTGAAGTTTATTAGAGGCAAGTGGACTATTTGAAAGTTAATAGAAACACGTTAATTACTGTCAGGTTAGTAGAGGTGACATGTGGACTACTTGAAGATTGGTATGCACGTGGAGTTCTTGAAGTTTTCTATACAAGTGGAGTACTTGAAATTGGTAGACACGTGCACTACTTAAAAGTTTGTAGAGGAAAAACATGGACTACTTGAAGGTTGGTAGATACGGGGACTACTTGAAGCTTGGTAGACACGTGGAGTACTTGAAGAGGTGTAAAGGAAAATATGGGCTACTTGAATGTTTGTAGACACGGGGACTACTTGAAGGTTTGTAGAGGAAAACATGGACTACTTGAAGGTTTGTAGACACGGGGACTACTTGAAGGTTGGTAGACACGTGGAGTACTTGAAAGATATTATAATTACGTGCACTACTTGAAGGTTAGTAAACACGTCCACGTCTGGAGGGGAACATGTGACCCATACGGAAACAAAGAAACCAATGACCGGGGCCTCAGACTCCTACAATTTGCACGATGCAATAAGCTGGTAGTAGCAAACACGTTTGATTACACAAGCCGTCTAGATGCTGGACATAGCATAGCCCAAACATTGAAGTGCACAGCCAAATTGATTATATACTGGTCCAGAGGAGGTTTAGATCTAGTATCAACACCGACAAAACGAAACGAGAAGTTTCCATGGAACGGATGTAGGAAGCGACCACGATCTAGTTATGATGACTATGCGTCTGCGATTGAAGGGAGCCGCACAGAAATATGTGACCATACTAAAGTTTGATCTGGACAAACTAAATAACCCAATAGTCGTGGAAGGGTTCCAATCGAGGGTATGAGGGAGATTTGCTCCAATGTTGTCTCTCAGAGAGGTACTCGATACAGATACAGTAACATAGTCCCTAAACGTAGCTCTCATTGATACAGCAACAACAATCCTGAGATGCTACCAAACAAGAAAGAAGACATAGGTGACCAAAGGAATTCTAGACCTTTATGATAGAAGAAGGTCACAGACAAACCAAAATCATCCACCTGATGAGGTCGGCAAATATAAAGAGGTCATAAAAAGGATACAACAAAAGATGAGAGAGGCGAAAGAAGCGTGGATATGTAAGCAATGTACAAACATCGAAGAGAGATTAAACAGAAATAACGCTAAAGGAGCATACAAGGTTGTCAAAGAAATGGTAACACCAAGACGAGGCAGGAACTTTATGATCCAGGATAAATGCAACAAGTGCTTTATTGAAGAAAATGACGTACTGGCACGATGGACAGAGTACTGTTCCGAGTTATACAACTATGAGGGACGAAACGAACCTGAGAAAACAATCATCCAACATCAACAACTAAAGAAGATAAGCAACTGAGAACTAAGAAAAAGGTTACTGCAGCGGTAAAGTCAATGACAAGAAGATAGGCGGCCGGCGTGAACAATATACCAGCAGAGCTCTTACGGGCAGGTGGAGAGGTAGTGGTGGAAGGTCTGGCACACATCTGCAATTTAATATGGGCGACAGGAAACTTATGGACGAAATCAACGGTTATACCGTTACACAAGTCTGGAAACCTAAAGATGTGTCAAAATTACAAAACAATAAGTCTCATCGGCCACCTTAGCAAGGTCATGCTTAGATTAATCATCGACCGATTGAAACCCCAAGTAGAGAACATCATTGCAGAGGAGCAAGCAGGGTTCAGACAGGGAAGAAGCACTACAGAACATATATTTAATTTAAGGCTTCTAAGCGAGAAATATCTAGAACAGCAGCAAATACTGTATCTTGTGTTGGATGATTTAAAGAAGGCATTTGATAAGGTATGGCATAAAGCGCTTTGGGCAACCATGAGGATGTATAAAATAGATGGATATATTATAAAGGTCTTTGAACACCTTTGCGTCTAGCGCAGTTCTCGGGAATGGATGCGAGATGACTGGTTTCGCACATCAGTTGGTGTGAGACAGGGGTGTACACTCTATGCATCTCTTTTCAATATACTTCTAGAGAGAATTATGAGTGAGGCACTTGGATGTCACGTTGGTACAGTCAAGATAGGGGGCCGAACGATTACCAACTTTCGTTTTGCAGATGATATCGACGGGTTGCCGGGTTCAGAAGCAGAACTCCAGAAATGGGTCAGAAGGCTCAATGAAACAGCTCTTGACTATGGTATGGAGATAAAAGCTGGAAAGACAACATTAATGATCAACAACGCTACGGGCTTCAACAGCAGGATAAAAGCTAACGGTCAGGAACTCGAAGTGGTTGACCGTTTTAAATATCTAGGGTCAAAATATGAAGGATCAAAATATGAGGTATTGGCCAGAAGAGACACGAGGACTATTTGAAGGTTAATAGAAACACATGGATTACTTGCAGTTTAGTAGAGGTGACACGTAGACTACTTGAATGTTAGGAGAGGTCACAGGTGAACTACCTGAAGGTTAGAAAAGGTGACACGTGGATTACTTGAAGGTTGGTAAAGACATGTGGACTACTTGAATTTTATTAGAGACACGTTGACTACTTGAATGTTATCAGAGAAAGGTGGACTACTTGCGTGTTAGAATATATGACACGTGCATTACTTGAGTGTTATTAGAGCTAACGCGTGGACTAAGTAAATGTTAGTATAGATACGTGGACTATTTTTTGGATAGTAATGACACGAGGACTACTTGAAGATTTGTAAAGGCATGTGGACTACTTGACGGTTAATAGAGGCACGTGGACTACTTGAAGGTGATTAGAGACATGTGGACTACTTGAAGGTTAGTAGAGACATGTAGACTGCTTGAAGGTTAGGAGAGCTGACACATGGACTACTTTAAAGTTATTTTAACAGAGTTACAAGTGTCTAACGAGCGAACACCAGGGAAGTCATGAAAATACCGTTCGTGGTACCCAAACATAAATTGAGATCCCGACCCGAGAGATTTAGTTCATTGAACGAGGCATTGTCCTCAACTCTCAAACAATCCAGTGTAGGGCTGTCCAGCAGAAATGGTTCTCGTTCTCATGATTTGAACTGGATATTCCAGTGACCCATAGCTCATTCAGCAGTTTGCAAAACAAGGCAGCCTTTCTTTGGGACACGCGATTTCAAATAAAGTTTGTGGGAAATGAACTCAAGAAAGTAGAAGTCATGGACTAAAGCGGAAGGGGGGGGGGGCGGGGGAGCTTAGCATATAATCTGTAGGGAGACAGAATAGAAGACAGATCAGAAGGAGCAGACGAGGGTGTCATTCCGGGCCGTTTAGTGAGTAGCACATTAGTCAAGAACAAGTAGATAGTTAAAAGCTACAGAACTTAGCCAGTGAGTGACCAGAATAGAGTCATATAATTAGAAGTCACTGAAGCAGACCATCACTTAAAGGCAACGAGAGACCACACACATGTAAGAATCTGTCTGTGTGTAATGTTTTGTTCAATTCGTCGTCAATATCACCCTCTCTCGTGACTCAACTTCATTCTCGTCAGACGGAGACGTGTTGTTTCAACACGAAGCTGTCGTCCTAGATGACCGTGGTGACCGGTGTATTTCCTCGTCCTGACAACCACAGTAACACAACCACTGTCGTCTGTCTTAGACACGAGCAAAGCTGCAGTCGGAACACAAACGCAGTTGTCGACTGCCTGATGTTGAGACGAGACGAGATGTCCAGTAGACATCTGCCTTACGTGAGACGCGGCAAGAGCGCCAGTAGACAGCTGCCTTACATTGAGACGAGACAAGTCTCGGAAGAAATCCATTTTGTGTAAGCTGAGAGGTCGCCATCAGACGAGCGAGGACAGATAGATGAAGACTGAGGAATTGTAGACATCATGGTATCAACGCACGTAAATAGACAGTGAATAGAACAATAGCTAGATTCCGACCACGTGATGAGAACCCTGGGTCAAGTAAGTACTAGAGTAAGTCATGTGCTACTTGCACGAACCTTTAGAAGTAATCTTACCCAGATAGAGAAGTGATGATAACCAACCTTTTGAGAGACATTAGAAATCATTTATAACTGATGAACAATATAATGTGATCAATGAGCCTAGTGATTTGATTTGCTGTGTATGTTTTTTTTTACTTGCTAAAAGTACATGCTTTAATTTACTTGTGTTAAAATAATTGTTAATAGTTAAGGTTAGAGTGAGTTAAGGAGTGATAGTGGTAAGAAAGATAGGATAGAGAATACGTTAACCCTGCTACACTATTAGTAGTGACAGGGGGACTACTTGAAGGCTAGTTTAGACACATGCCCTGCATGAATGTTGGTAGAAACACGTCGACTACTTGAAGGTTTTCGAATCAAGTGGACTACCGAAGGTTAGTAGACACGTGGACTACTTGAAGGTTAGTAGACACATGGACTACTTGAAGGTAATTAGACACTTTGACTACATGACGGTTATAATATGTTACACGTGAGCTACTTGAACGTTAGTAGAAGTGACTTGTGGACTACTTCAAGGTTAGTATATGCGACACGTGGACTACTTACAGTTTAGTAGAAGTGACACGTGGACTACTTGAAGATTACTAAATGTGACATCTGGATTATATAAATATTAGTAAAGGTGACACGTGGAACACTTCAAGGACAGGATAAGTGTCACGTGGACTGCCCGAAGGATAGCAGAAGTGTCGCTTGGACTACTTGAACGTTAATAGAAAAACTTTGATTACCTGCAGTTTAGAAGAGGTTAAACATAAACTACTTAAAGAACAGGGTAGGTGATTAGTGGACTACTTGAAGGTTAAAAGAGGGGACACGTGGACTACTTGAAAGTCATTAGTAGTGACACGTAGACTACTTGAAGCTAGTTTAGACACATGGCCTTCGTGAATGTTGGTAGAGACACGAGGAATACCTGAAGGTTATTAGAGCTGACATGGGGACTACTTGAAGGTTTGAAGAAGTGACAAGTGGACTGTTTGAAGGTTAATATATATATACATAAATTACTTGCAGTTTAGTAGATATAACACATTCACTACTTGAAGGCTAAGAGAGGTGACACGTGGACTACGGGATGGTTATAAGAGGTGACACGTGGACTACTTAACGGTTAGAAGAGGTGATACGTGGACTACTTGAAGTTCGGTAGAGACATACGGACGACTTGATGGTTTGTAGACACGTGGACTACTTGAAGGTTATTAGGTACAAGGAATACTTGAATGTTAGCATATGTCACACATAAACTACTTGAGGGTTAGTAGACACGTGGACTTCTTAAATGTTAGTAGACACGTAGACTGTATGAACTGTAGTAGAAGTGACTCGTGGACGTCTTCAAGGTTAGTATATGCGCCACGAAACTACGAAAAGATTCATAGAGTTGACACGTGGACTACTTAAAGTTTAGTAGAAGTGACACGTCCACGATTTACGGAACATGGAATGTACGAAGTATAAACGGAAAAGAACAAGAACTAATAGAGGAGATGAAGAGAGCAAAATTGACGGTCCTGGCACTTACAGAAACAAAGAAAAAGGGACAGGGCGTTCTGGACCATGATGGCAACATGCTATAATACAGCGGAGTTCCTATGAGTGAACGAGCCAGGGCAGGGGTTGGTTGTACAGTGAATAGTAACAGCAAAGCAAACATTAAAGAATGGAAGTTCATTTCAGAACGACTGATGGTTCTAAGTCTACAAGAGGAGGATAGTCAAATGGATATCGTCACTGTGTATGCACCAAACGAAGATGAGAGCACTGACATAAAAGATGAATTTTATGAGCTCCTTCAAAGGACCTTTGACGATTGCCATAATGAAATACTTCTCCTTGGAGACTTCAACGCAAGAGTTGGAAACGTCTATTCTAGATGGGATGGAGTGATCGGTAGGTATGGAGAAGATGTCTTAAATGATAATAGAAAATGACTGCTGAGATTCTTCAGAGAACAAAACCTTGTTATTACAAATACAAGGTTTCCACGCAAGCGTATCCATGCCTACACAAGATGTGAGCCGGCAAGAAATGAAAGATCCATAATTGACTATGCAATAGGGAGGAAAACTGATTTTAAGTATGTAAAGGATGCTAGAGTGTTCAGAAGACCAGAGATAGGAAGCGACCACTACCTAGTTAAAATAAAGAGAGAAATTGAAAAACACTATCCAGCCAGGCAACACCCATCAGCAAGCCTGAAACATAATACACGAGGAGAAAATAAAATTAAGGCTTACAAACTACGAGAACCAGATGTTAAAAGGAGATGCCAAGGGCTCATAACAACAGCAATAGAAAGGATAGAGGAATCTGAAGAAGATATGGAAATGCTCTTGGTAAAATTCAAAGACATCCTCAAAGAGGCTGCAGCAGAGGCATGCGGTCAAACCAAAAAAGGGTGGAAGAGAAAAAGTACACCATGGTGTACAGAAGAAGTGAAAACAATAATACGAGAAAAGAAAAAAGGCATGGAAGCAATACCTAGGGATTAGGAATACAGAAGAACAAACAAAGAAATGTAAAGAATATGTAAATTTTAGAACAGAAGCAAAGAAGACTGTGCTCAAGGCCAAACAGAAATCCTGGGAAGAATTTGGAGACAAACTGGAAAATAATGCTGGAGAAAACCAGAAACTGTTCTACAGGACCTTAAAGAACATGAGGAAGGAAAAGGAATGCCCCCTGAAATGTGTTAAAGATAAACAAGGTGCGCTGTTGACTGCCCCAGAAGAGGTAATGAACAGATGGAAAGAATATTTCTCAGATCTCCTTGGAGTGGAGGAAAACCAAGCCCTGGAAGTAACAGTCCCAATTCAAGAAGAGGCAGCCATGGAGGGAAACGATAATATCACAATGGAAGAACTAAAGGCAGCATTGGAGAAAATTAAGATTGGTAAAGCAGCAGGACATGATGGTATACCACCAGAAATGATTAAATACATGAGAACGGCAGGAGAGATGCTGTTCATGAAGATTCTCAAGGCAGCTTGGCGCCACAAGAAGATACCGAGAGACTGGGAGGTTGCAATAATAATTCCAATATTTAAAAAGGACGACAATCGACAATGTTAAAATCACAGAGGTATTTCCCTTCTCAGTGTCCCCGGGAAAGTCTACTCTAGGATTCTAGAACGGCGATTAAGAGGTCTAGCAGAGCCAAATATGGATGAAACTCAATGTGGGTTTAGAGCAAACAGAAGTACTCAAGACTGTATCTTTATACTCAGCTAAGTGAAAATGATCTTCAATATGATAAAGAGATGCATCTCTGCTTTTTGGATTTTTATAAAGTTCCTTGGGACAAACTCTGGGAGTGCCTGATAAGGAAGAACATCCCAGGATCCCTGATCTCTGCCATATAGAGTTTCTATAAAACATGCAGAAATTATGTGCGGACATTAAATCAAAAGTCAGGAGAGTTCAAGACCACTAGCGGAGTAAGACAGGGGGACATTCTATCACCGTACCTTTTCATACTCCTCATGGATGAAGTCATCAAAGCCTGCAAGGAACGGACAAAAAAGTATGAAGTAGGGTACTGGAAGATGAGACCAAGTTACATATCGGAACTAGCATTTGCAGACGATGTGGCCCTGATCAAGAAAACCGAAGCACATCTCCAGATCAACTTGCAGGTCTGGGAAGAAGAGTTGAAGAAGAGAGGAATGCACATCAGCAACTCCAAAACAAAAACCATGGTGATCGCCAGAAATGAAAAGAGACATCAGATAATCCTGGGAACACGAGCACTGGAGCAGGTCAGCAACTTTAAATATCTAGGAGTGGTAATAGACAGCACGGGAGGAATCAAAGAGGAGTTAACTGCACGAAGGGCAGCAGCAGGTAGATTGTTCCATGCAATAAACATAGGTTTCCTCAGCAGAAGAGAAATAAGCAGGAAAACAAAGATGGATGTATACTGCTCGACCTATGTGCCTGTCCTGACACGGATGTGAGTCACGGGCAATGACTACAGCCAAAGAAAGGCAATTACAAACTTCAGAAATGAGGTACCTAAGAAAGGCGGTTCAGGTGACGAAAAGGGACAAGATCCGTAACCAGACAATATGTAGCAGTCTTGAAGTTCAACCCCTGCAGACACGAGTGGAGCAGTCCCAACTACAGTGGTTTGGCCATGTCTGTAGAATGGAAGAAGATCGGATACCAAAGCGGTCATGGGAGATCAAAAGTCAAGGACGCAGACCCCGAGGACGTCCCAAAGTACGTTGGGAAGACAACATACGACAGTCCCTAAGTGATAGAGGGCTGGATTGGAAAGAGGTTAGGAAAAAGGTGGCGGATAGAGCAGGGTGGCGTTCTCTTTAGCAAACCTCTACACCTCACGGTAGAAGAGGAGCGACTAAGTAAGTAGGTAAGAAGTGACACGTGAACTAATTGAAAGTTAGTATATAAACATGTGGACTACATGAATCTAAGTTAAAGTGACACGTTGACTATATGATAATAATTATATGTGACATCTGGAGTATAAATGACACGTGGACTGCTTGAAGGATAGTAGAAGTGGTACCTAGACTACTTGAAAATTAGTAGAGAGACGTGGCCTATTTGAAGGTCAATAGAAACATATGGATTACTTGCAGTTTAGTAGAGGTGACACATAGACTTCCTGAAGGTTAGGAGAGGTCACACGTGGACTACCTAAAGGTTAGAAAAGGTGACACGTGAATTACTTGCAGGTTGGTAGAGACAGGTGGACTACTTGAATGTTATTAGATAAATTGACTACTTAAAGGTTGGTAGAGACATGTGGACTACTTGAAGGTTAGGAGAACTGACACGTAGACTACTTAAAAGTTATTAGTAGTGACAGGGGGACTAATTGAAGGCTAGGAGAACTGATACGTAGACTACTTAAAAGTTATTAGTAGTGACAGGGGACTACTTGAAGGCTAGTTTAGACACATGACCTGTATGGATGTTGGTAGACACACGTAGACTATTTGAATGTTATTAGAATCACGTGGACTACTTGAAGGTTGTTAGAGGCACGTGGACTACTTGTAAGTTGTTAGAGGCACGTGTACTACTTGAAGGTTATTAGAGGAAGGTGAAATACTTGAACATTAGTAGAGGCACGTGGGCTATTTAAAAGTTAATAGAGGTCCGTGGACCACGTGAAGGTTATTAGAGGCATGAGGGCTACTGTAAGGTTATTAGAGGCACGTGGACTACTGAAATGTTATTAGAGGCATGAGGACTACTGGAATGTTAGAGGCATGATGACTACTGGAAGGTTATTAGACACACGTATAATGATCTATTTTCAGAGACAACTGGATTGTTTTAAATATGGTAAAAACATATGGACTATCAGAAAGCCAGCATATACTCCTGGATCATCAAAAAGTCAGAAGAGAGACTTGTACTTTCAGAAACCTAGTATAGACACCTGGATTGACAGAAAGCCAGTATAGATACCTGGACTATCAGAAGCAGTTGAAACACCTGGACTATCAGAACAAGTAGAGACACCTGCACTATCAGGAAGCCTGTAGAGACACCTGGATTATATGAAAGTCAGTAGAGGCACCTGGACTATCAGAAAGCCAGTATAGACACCTGGATAAACAAAAATCCAGACGAAACATGGACTATCAAAAAGCCAGAAGAGACACATGGACTATCAGAAAGTCATTACAACTACACATAATAACAGAGGAATGTTGACGTGAAAAAAATAGTCAAACAATCTAGTCAAGACTCGAGATAGACAGACAACTCAAGTTGAGATATTCAAAGAACAATCTAGTCGAATCTCGGGAAAGACAGACTACACAAATAGAGACATTTAAAGAACAATCTAGTCGCTACTCGAGATAGACAGAAAACACAAGTTGAGACATTCAAAGAATAATCTAGTCAAGAATCGAGATAGACAGACAACACAAGTTGAGACATTCAAAGAACAATCTAGACAGACGGAGCACGTGAAAGACACTCCCAGACAGGTGAGAACACGTACATACAAGAGATAATACCTTGGTCTGTGAAGACAGAAGTATAAATAGAGACTGGTACACGTGCCGATATTGATCACCTGAGACTTAATGTGCGGTACTTAATTTTGTAGGTAATCAATGTGTTGGATTTAACTGTCCAAGAATTTATGTTTTGACGCCACTAATAGACAGCCATCTTTGTTTATGACAACAGAGAACCATTTTTATGATCTATAAAACAATTGTACGAGGCGACATATGCACTTGAGGGAACTGTTGACTTGGTCTAATATTCTTGTCAAGTGGTTGTTCCTGACAAACACAAGGCCCGTTTTCTCACCTTGGGAGGCTGGACAGATATAAATCGATAGTTTATTGATCTGTTAGTCTTTACGTTGAGGATTTAAAGTCGTCGACAATAAATGTGTTAACCTGAATTGTTCAATGATCGATGTTTATCATTGGCTAATTAAGGGAGAGTCTTTGTTCGTGATCGGCGAGAATCGATTTCAGATCTACATAACTGCTGTAAAAAGTGACATGTGTTTGTGACGCCACTATTAAACGTGGCGACTTCATGTTCTTCATCTAAAGCTCCCTACGGAGGCATGGGGCCGATTCTTTAGTTATCTTTGTCACAGAAAGACTCAAGTTAATATTTTCTACGTGGAGTTCAGGCCCAAAGTATACACGTACGATGGGATAGTCTGATACACAACTCTGACAGTCACGTGATCTACTAGAATACTAGAAATGTATCTAACGTCTGGTCAGGTTAAAACGTGCTGATCAGACAATGTTAGTCAGGGTCAGGTTAAAACGTGCTGATCAGACAATGTTAGTCAGGGTCAGGTAAAACATGTTGATCAGACAATGTTAGTCAGGGTCAGGTAAAACATGCTGATCAGACAATGTTAGTCAGGGTCAGGTAAAACATGCTGATCAGACAATGTTAGTCAGGGTCAAGTAAAACATGCTGATCAGACAATGTTAGTCTCTGTCAAGTAAAACATGCTGATCAGACAATGTTAGTCAGGGTCAGGTAAAACATGCTGATCAGACAATGTTAGTCAGGGTCATGTAAAACATGCTGATCAGCCAATGTTAGTCAGGAGCAGGTAAAACATGCTTATCAGCCAATGTTAGTCAGTGTCAGGTAAAACATGCTGATCAGACAATGTTAGTCAGGGTCAGGTAAAACATGCTGATCAGACAATGTTAGTCAGGGTCAGGTAAAACATGCTGATCAGACAATGTTAGTCAGGGTCAGGTAAAACATGCTGATCAGCCAATGTTAATCAGGGTCAGGTAAAACATACTGATCAGACATTGTTAGTCAGGGTCAGGTAAAACATGCTGATCAGACAATGTTAGTCAGGGTCATGTAAAACATGCTGATCAGGCATTGTTAGTCAGGGTCAGGTAAAACATGCTGATCAGGCAATGTTAGTCAGGGTCAGGTAAAACATGCTGATCAGACATGTTAGTCAGGGTCATGTAAAACATGCTGATCAGACATGTTAGTCAAGGTCAGGTAAAACATGCTGATCAGGCAATGTTAGTCAGGGTCAGGTAAAACATGCTGATCAGGTAATGTTAGTCAGGACCAGGTAAAACATGCTGATCAGACAATGTTAGTCAGGGTCAGGTAAAAACATGCTGATCAGGCATTGTTAGTCAGGGTCAGGTAAAACATTCTGATCAGGCAATGTTAGTCAGGGTCAGGTAAAACATTCTGATCAGGCAATGTTAGTCAGGGTCAGGTAAAACATGCTGATCAGAAAATGTTAGTCAGGGTCAGGTAAAACATGCTGATCAGACAATGTTAATCAGGACCAGGTAAAACATGCTTATCAGGCAATGTTAGTCAGTGTCAGGTAAAACATGCTGGTTAGTCAGGGTCAGGTAAAATTTACTGATCAAGACACCCTCTTGACTTTCCGCAGTCATCCATCAGTCTGCTGCTATGTCTTCACAAGATGTCAGATCCATATCCAGAGTCATACATGTCCCGCTCACATGTCCCGCTTACATGTCCGGCTCACATGTCCCGCTTACATGTCCCGCTTACATGTCCCGCTTACATGTCCCGCTTACATGTCCCGCTTACATGTCCCGCTTACATGTCCCGCATACATGTCCCGCTCACATGTCCCGCTTACATGTCCCGCTTACATGTCCCGCTTACATGTCACACTTACATGTCCCGCTTACATGTCCCCCTTACATGTCCCGCTTACATATCCCGCTTACATTTCCCGCTTACACGTCCCGCTTACATGTCCCGCTTACATGTCCCGCTTACATGTCCCACTTACATGTCCCGCTTACATGTCCCGCTTACATGTCCCGCTTACATGTCCCGCTTGCATGCATCTGTAAACCGCAGCTGTGGTCGGCTAGCTGTTCTTTTACCACACGCCAGCTGCCCATAGAGATTATCTTTGGGGATGCGACCGACTTCCATGCCAAGGATGGATCTCATGTGCCGTAGGTGAAAGGTGTTGAGCCCAAGCTCTTGTGTAACCTATGTTATCCACGCTGTGCTGCAATAGAAGCGTACTGACGACACAGGCATTGTCGACCACGGCCTTGATCTTGTTTGCAAGTTTGTGGTTTTCTCAGACACGTGAGGAGATCAAATAGGGTAGCAGCTCTGACCAATGAGTTGCCAAATTCAGGTTCTAGAGAGAGCATATCATTGATTAGAGACCCCAGGTAAGTGAACTAATCTAGAGTTACCAATTAATAGTTATCGATAGTGATGGCTGGGGTGGTATCTTCGTCTTGTCTCAGCCCATTTGTTTTATTACGGCGTATTGAGAGATCTAAGTATTTGCAAGCCTGGGAGAAGCGATCTATCAATCTCTGGAGTCCATGCACACTGTGAGTGACAATTGTTGCGTCATCAACAAATTACAAGTTCCTGAAAGTAGCCTCCATGATCTTGGTTTCAGCTTTTAGTCTCTCGAGATTGAACGATATAGCGGTATGTGTGTATGTAGTTAGTTCAAAGTGTTTACTCTGGATATAGGTGTTTGATCTGTTTGGGATGGTTTGGTCTGCTTTGGGATGGTTGGATGGTTTCTTCTAGCTGGGATGGTTTGGTCTGTTTGAGATGGTTTGGGATCGTTGGATGGTTTGGTCTGTTTGGGATAGTTTGGTCTGTTTAAGATGGTTTGGTCTGTTTGGGATGATTTGGTCTGGATGGATAGTTTGGTGTGGTTGGATGGTTTGGTATGTTTGGGATGGTTTGGTCTGGTCTGGATGGTTTGGTCTTTTTGGGATGGTTTGGTCTGTATGGGATGGTTAAGTCTGGTTGGAATGGTTTAGTCTGGAAGGAAAGTTTGGTGTCGTTGGATGGTGTGATCTGTTTAGGATGGTTTGGTCTGGTTGGGATGGTTTGATCTGTTTGGGATGGTTTGGTTTGGTTGGGATGGTTTGGTGTGGTTGGATTGTTTTGTCATTTTGGAATGGTTTGGTCTGGTTGGATGGTTTTGTCTGCGTGGGAGGGTTTGGGATGGCTGGGAAGGTTTTGCATGCGTCACAACCAAGAAGAGACGGTACACATGAAGAAAACATAATAAGAAACTCGTTGGTCTGGTGTCCATTATACTTCACTCTGACCTAGGTCACTCAACATTATGGCTGATATGTGATGTCCAGGTGATTACAGGAACAGACAGACGTCTCTATTCTTCTACTTCACTTGATGTTGTCACGTGATTGAAAACAAAATTGACCTCTAACAATTATCTAGAGGGACACACTAAATGACATCAGAAGAAAAAAAATCGAGATAAAAAAGTAGTAGATAAAGGATAGATGAAACAAGTTCATAGAGCATGTCAGATAGGTCATATAGCATTACAGTAAGGTCATAGAGCATGTCAGTAAGGTCAGAGAGCATGTCAGTAAGGTCAGAGAGCATGCCAGTAAATTCATAGAGCATACCAGTAAGTTCATAGAGCATGTCAGTAAGTTCAAAGAGCATGTCAGTAAGTTCATAGAGCATGTCAGTAAGGTCATAGAGCATGCCAGTAAGGTCATAGAGCATGTCAGTAAGGTCATAGAGCATGTCAGTAAGTTCATAGAGCATGTCAGTAAGGTCAGAGAGCATACCAGTAAGTTCAAAGAGCATGTCAGTAAGTTGATAGAACATGTCAGTAAGTTCATAGAATATGTCAGTAAGGAAAATCCCAGTTTCTGTTTTGGTGACCTATTAGTTACCATCATCATGTGTCATGCTTGGCGGCATTAGTCATTATTGAACCCTTACAAAGCTGTAAAGAGCATCCTTTATAGTTATAAGACCATCTCCGCGTGTGTTCCTTTCAGGACTGATAATAACAAAGGAATGTGTTCTAGGAATTATATTCATTCCGTGTGGCTGATAAAAACCAGATAATTGTTAGGTTTTGTTTTGTTTTTTGCGTTCGATTTTTTCTCTATTTCTCAAGGCGCTGTGCGGTACACTGTGTTTTTATTTTGCGCCAGTCGGCCCAGTGCATCCCACTACGGCATGCACTTTAAGTAAGAATCTAATTCCTTCTGCATGTTCTAAAGGTTTGCTTCTCCTGGGTAACGGCTGGTGATGTGGGATATGGAGCGAACCCAGCACCTCCGGATGGTGAGCTGTGCCACTTGCCCAATTCCCATCGCCGTCCGCTCATAATGACTTTCACCACTTATCTCCCTTCCGTTTCACTGATAATAACCAGGGAATGACTTCCACGATTTGGCTCGCTTCTGTTTGACTGTGAGGTGTTCTAGGTTTTGTTAAAGGTTGGTACAGATCTCCCTTTCTCATAAAAGCAGGTCGACACTTCTAATGTCAGTGATCTTGTCATATTGTCTCCCCTTCCATACGGTATTTTCTGATTTCTTTTTTGGCTTTGGTAGTTCATCTCTAGTTATGGTCTGCTGAAAACTGGGATCAACATGCAGCCTAGTACTGTCTACCAGGTGGACTACATATGGGCTACTTTCTCTAATAGCTGGGCTGAAACCTCCAACAGGTGGGCTACTACCTCCAACAGGTGGGCTACTACCTCCAACAGGTGGGCTACTACCTCCAACAGGTGGGCTACTACCTCCAACAGGTGGGCTACTACCTCCAACAGGTGGGCTACTACCTCCAACAGGTGGGCTACTACCTCAAACAGGTGGGCTACTACCTCCAACAGGTGCACTACTACCTCCAACAGGTGGGCTACTACCTCCAACAGGTGGGCTACTACCTCCAACAGGTGGGCTACTACCTCCAACAGGTGGGCTACTACCTCCCATAGGTGGGCTACTACCTCCAACAGGTGGGCTACTACTTCCAACAGGTGGGCTACTACCTCCAACAGGTGGGCTACTACATCCAACAGGTGGGCTACTACCTCACATAGGTGGGCTACTACCTCCAACAGGTGGGCTACTACCTCCAACAGGTGGGCTACTACCTCCAATAGGTGGGCTACTACCTTCATCAGGTGCACTACTACCTCCAACAGGTGGGCTACTACCTTCAACAGGTGGGCTACTACCTCCAACAGGTGGGCTACTACCTCCAACAGGTGGGCTACTACCTCCAACAGGTGCGCTACTACCCCCAACAGGTGGGCTACTACCTCCAACAGGTGCGCTACAACCTCCAACAGGTGGGCTGCTACCTCCAACAGGTGATCTACTACCTCCAACAGGTGGGCTACTACCTCCAACAGGTGGGCTACTATCTCCAACAGGTGGGCTACTACCTCCAACAGGTGGGCTACTACCTCCTACAGGTGGGCTACTACCTCCAATAGGTGGGCTACTACCTTCATCAGGTGCACTACTACCTCCAACAGGTGGGCTACTACCTTCAACAGGTGGGCTACTACCTCCAACAGGTGGGCTACTACCTCCAACAGGTGGGCTACTACCTCCAACAGGTGCGCTACTACCCCCAACAGGTGGGCTACTACCTCCAACAGGTGGGCTACAACCTCCAACAGGTGGGCTGCTACCTCCAACAGGTGATCTACTACCTCCAACAGGTGGGCTACTACCTCCAACAGGTGGGCTACTACCTCCAACAGGTGGGCTACTACCTACATCATATGGGCTACTACCTCCAACAGATGGGCTACTACCTCCAACAGCTGGGCTACTACCTCCAACAGGTGGGCTACTACCTCCAACAGGTGGGCTACTACCTCCAACAGGTTGGCTACTACCTCCAACAGGTGGGCTACTACCTACATAATATGGGCTACTACCTCCAACAGGCGGGCTACTACCTCCAACAGGTGGACTACTACCTCCAACAGGTGGACTACTACCTCCAACAGGAGCTTTACAAATTCCAACAGGTGGAACACGAATATTTAATAAGGGATCTGAGTCCGTTGTGTCTTCACATTGTAAAACCCAGTTTGTATTTATATTACTATATAAGGCACATATGTGAAATGTCTTTTACAAATAACCTAAGCTAATGTATACATATATATAACGTTTATATGTGATTTGGACGCCCTCGTGTTATGCAGTAGCCAATGAAGTGGTCCATATGGGATTGATCAGTCGATGAAGTGTTACATGTGTGATTTTTTAGTCCATGATTTGGTCCATGTGTGATGTGACCATGCATGAAGTAGTCCATGTTAGCTTTGACCTCTCTTGGCGCGACATATATAAGAGAACAAATCAGTCAATGAGATACCGACTTAAATTGTCCTTTATTTCTAAACAATTATTTCCGCCAACATTGACACACTTATCCCATCGTTTTAGCAGTGCATCAGTACCTGCGCGACATAAGTTTCTAGTCTGCTGCCAGAGCCACATTATAATTCTACTTCATCCTCTTCGACATCCATAAATGATGGGTTTTTACTGGCACCATACGGGCGAAAAGTGCGACTAAATTAATCTCTAAAGTGGATGTTCAAGCAGTTTCCAGCCTAGGTTATCAATTTTCTCCTGGGTTAATCGATCATAAGAGATTTAGCATTGTCGTGATTGAGCACTACTACTCTAGGTCAGCAGGCCTGATCGGTTTCTTCCAATTGTAGGCAGAAACATGAACAGGACTGATCGGTTTGTACCAATTGTAGGCAGAAACATCAACAGGACTGATCGGTTTCCTCCAATTGTACACAGGAACATCAATAGGACTCCAGTTCGATGCCATCTTTATTCCAGGAATTGGCTAGCAGCACTTATTGAGAATTGTTATGTACACTAGTTGTGTGTGGAAGACAGTGTGATGTGTGTAACATATTATCTGAAATGACATTTATAAAGCTTTTTTACTTATGTCTTACAACTTGGCGTATCTACCTCAAAAGATCGAATAGGTCAGAGAATGGGTCACATCCGTGTCACATTGACATCTTAAACACTTCTATAAAACATGATTTCATTATATTCCACAAATCCTGATATCTGTAGCTAGTCCACATTGTAATATATCTGATATATCTGAGCTGTAAAGACAATATATAGGTAGGAGTTTGGACAACCATCTTTTATCTTTCTTCTTCAGGCAGATGGACAAAAACGCGCCGGTTTTGGAAATCACGTCATCTGGGGATGAAGATCGAATATGTATCCGAGCGTAGAGACGAGAGAGGCATTCCTCGAGAAGAGATTACATGAGATAGATAGTGACGAGATGTCGACTTAGATTATTACTTGAGAGGAGATTACATGAGAGATGCCTCGGAGAGCAGTCGACTTAGATCATTACTTGAGACAGAATTGGAAAGAGACGCTCAGTGGAGCGAAAAGACTTGACTTCAGAGAGAGAGACACTTTCGAAAGAGACGCTCAGTGGCGAATATGCGACGGAAATATGCAGTTGGAGCACATTTGAGTAGAGAACCACAGATAGAGAACATTTCACTTCAGAGACAGAGAGAGAACATTTCACTTCAGAGACAGAGAGAGAACACTTCACTTCAGAGACAGAGGTACTTTGGAAAGAAACACTCAGTGGAGGGCAGGCGACGAAGATATGCAGTTGAGGCAGATTCAAGATGAGATTTAGGCGACAGAGAGAGGCACGCAGACAGAAGGTAGCTATCCTCATATTATGTAGTGGTCGAAACTTCCAGTCATCCCATTCATCATATTGACGAAGTTCCACTGATCACGTCGACATCACCTTGATCACGTGAGTGTAATAGTCGGTCGAAGCTAAATGCAGTTATGAAGTAATCCCATGGATACCATTTCATGCAGTCTATCCTGACCACTTTGATCTACCACCGGCAAAGAGGAGCAGGGCCACAGAAGTCATACCTGGGTTCAGAACATACGGACTTTACCATCAGCGGCAATCTGCATCTAAGTTCGATCGCAGCAGACCAGTTAAGGAGAAAAGGGTATTTAGACGTATACATTGTGAGAAAAAGAATTTAAGTTTTTCGAGAGTTTATAGTTGGCAGTGTTACGTGAATAGATAATCTGTTGTATTGTGTTTATATTTAGTGTTGCTTGAATTTGTTTAGAGTGTGTGTAGAGTGCAATAAAATAGAGCAGAGGAGAGTACCATGTTGGTCGTTGGAGGATTTTATGTAATAATTAAATTGTAAAAAGTTGTAGTTTTAGCATATGTTGCTCAATTTAAAAAAAAAATAATTCCAAGTTTAGTTCACGAATATCAGAATATCAATGCTTAGCCATACTGGAAAGACATTATGTAAAATAAAGAAAAAACACTACGTCAAAGAACGTTATGGAGTTACAAAAAACATGTTATGTATGTAAAAGTCGTTATGTTGATTACGAACAAACGCAGGATATTCCAACAAAATGTCATATTAGAACCAGGTGTACAGGAAGGTTGTGTACCATTCCCTTTGCTGTTTATCATATATATGGATGAGGGAACCAACCTCAGTGATCACTTAAATGAAATCTTCTTTACGGATGACCAAGCAAAAATAGCAGCCTCAGAAACAACAAACTGCTGGAACGTATCAACAATGTTGATGAGGCATGTGAGGATTACGGTATGAAAATCAACACAGAGATAACCGAAGTTATGACGATTGCAGAAACAGAAACAACAAAAAATAAATATTTCTACAAAAACAACAAATAAAAACACGCCACAAATTTCACGTATTTGGGTAATATAATCTTAGTGAATGTCAAAAGAGTCATTTAAATCCAAGAAAGATGAAGTAAAGGAATTCAAAGCATTGGGAAAATGTCCCCGGTATCACAATGCAAACATATTACAATGGATACAACGAAGAACACTGTGTAACATGATTTGTCTTCCCACATTGTGGTAAAAGTTCCAACATTGGACATTGACAAGCAAAGATAAAAGAGACAGTATAACAACATATATGAAATTTCTTCGCAGAATACTTGTAGTAGCAATAATGGATAGAATCAGAAACGAAGATACTTCAAAACAAGTAGGTACAACACCAGTGCTATACTTCATCAAGAAACAAGTATGTACAACACCAGTGCTATACTTCATCAAGAGACAAGTAGGTACAACACCAGTGCTATACTTCATCAAGAGACAAGTAGGTACAACACCAGTGCTATACTTCATCAAGAGACAAGTAGGTACACCAGTGCTATACTTCATCAAGAGACAAGTAGGTACAACACCAGTGCTATACTTCATCAAGAGACAAGTAGGTACAACACCAGTGATATACTTCATCAAGAGACAAGTATGTACGACACCATTGCCAGACCTCATCAAGAGGCAGCAAACAGAATGGTTCCGTCCCGCGACGCGTCAAACACGAAATAGTATACCTCAAAAACAAATCCTATACAGATACAATATATAAAAGTCAAGTACCAACAACGCAAACAATGGATAGGAAAAATAACAGAAGCAGTAAAGCTTCCTGTGTACGAGGCACATACTATGGCCCGGTCGAGAAACCTCTTTTTAACGTGACGCTGAAAGGCACAAGCACATACTAGGGTCTGGTCAAGAAATCTCTTCTTAACCTGACGCTGAGAGGCACAAACAGGACACACGCGACAAGAAGAAAGCAGTTTCTGGTCTTCAAGGTCCGCACATGCTACTGAGGTACCATCTATTTAATAAATTGAAGATAGGTGCTACTGACGAATGCATCTGTGGTACTGGAAAAAACATATGCTGCAACATTGCCCGACATACGAGGACCAGAGACAGAGGATGTCATCACTAGTGTCAACACTAGACAAGCTCTATTGCAGTTTCGACAGCTTGAGAATGCCAGCTATATTCTTTGAACACATTCAAGTCGAACTCTGAGAGCGTTCGAAGAAGAAGTATAACAACTTAAAAACCAGATGATGATAGTGATGCGAACTATATGTTTTATAAAACAAAAAAAAAGATATGCGCCTAATAATACAACCGTAAAAAAATTAAAAAAGTTGCACCAAGAATCAGATGTGTATACACGAATAACATTTGTCCGGCGTTTAGTTTGGTTTAACAATCACTCATCCAGAAAATCTGGCCATATTTCCTGTTTTCTCACCAGCAGACGTCAGTAAACCGTTCAATTAAAATGTAATCTAGATAAGAAATTTGAGAATGTAACCTACAGATCATACATCACCAGTTATCATTCTAATACTAACAACAGATAAGGATACTGTTCAATGCGCAAAAATAGTTCTTAAGTCTAATAGTGAGCGATGATTTGGTTTCTAACGGCTGAATGACGTCGACCAGTTGACATTCATCACACAATGCTGGTAGTGAATAATGTATTACTGTATGCCGTATCATGCATGGTGACAAAAGTGTGTCGAAGACAACAGAGAAGAACTGGACAACGATGTTTAAACAAGGACGTGACAGCATGCGCCTGACCTGGTCTCGGAAGATCTTTCGTTAACTCACGTCCTTCTTTAAACATCGTTTAGTATATTGCAATCTCTAACACTTCATTCCTGACCAGTGGTTATGTCTGCTGAAGGACTTGCTCAAATGCCTTGCAACAGAAAATCTCACCAAGATTGGGACAGTCAAGAGAATCACCATGGGGTACAAAGTAACATTAATAGTTGTCCATCTTGGTAGAAACGGCGCCAGCAGCTTTCTACAAAAAGTAGAAAAAAAACTCTTAAGAAACATACATGTTTATGTTTAAACGAGACATGGATATAATGGGATAAAGATCAATCTGTTGTACGGAAGAAATCATTTTTAATAAAGTTAAAAGTGGATAAATGTCAAGGCCATGATGGTATTCATCCAAAATTGCTGTTTGAAATTAGAGACCTGTTGGGAAACCAGATGGTTATATTAGGTTCCCAATCACTTCCAAAAGGGATTGTTCCAAGGGATTGGAAAAATGCCGAATTGAACCATTATAAGAAATGGAGAAAAACAATAAAACCAGCAAATTACAGACTAACAGGCATAGGTTGTAAATTGTTAGAATCAATAATCAAAGAAAACATTGTAATGCATTTAGACAAGTTTAATCTAATCAGAAATAGTCAACACAAGTTTAGGAAAAGGAGATTGTGCTTAATAAAGCTATTAGAAAGCATGTAAGAGGTTACTAAAATGATAGATGGAGGCGATCCAGTGGATGATATTTATCTAGATATTGCAAAGGCCTTTGGTAGAATACCTCATCAAAGATTATTTAAGAAGTTAAGATCACATGGAATAGGTGGGGAATTTGCCAAATGAATTGCAAAAGGGTTAACAGGAAGAAGGCAGAGAGTGGGCACTCGGTGGACTCCGTGGTGTAATGTGGAAAGTGGAGTGCCACAGGGCTTAGTTTAGGTACCAATATTGTTCTTGATATAAATATAAATGATTTGGACAGTGATGTCGGATCCATGATTCCAAAATTCGCTTATGATACAAAACTATGCAGTAGTGTCTCATCTAAATCAGAAGTGGATTTATTAAAGTCAGACTTAGATCAAAATCGAGAATGGTCTGCCAGATTTATTTAATGTAAATAAATGCAGTCATCCACCTTGGGTAGATCAAATATGGAACATAATTACAGAATGGGCAAGAACAATATTAGAATGATAGAAAAGGAAAGGGACCTAGGGGTTAAAATAGATCAAACAGGTAAAGTGATCAAGGAAGTTTAGGTAGCAGTGAAAAAGGCAAATGCGATGTTAGGTATGATACAAGAAATGTTAAACATATTAGCAAGGAAGTTACAGTGAAACTATAAAGCATTAGTTTACCTAGATTGGAGTACTGTCTTCAGGTCTAGAATCCTAATAGTTAAGGTAATATGAACATGCTGGAAAGGATACAAAAAAGACCGACAAAGCTGAGAGTAGAATTCCATAATTAGATTTATGTGGAAAGACTCAGAAAGAACAGGACTACAGTGTCTGGAAAAGAGAAGAATTTGAGATGACAATATAGGTTTATACGATAATCGAAGGAACAGATAAATTTGACTAACACATTGTTCAAAATACAACCACCTACATGAACAAGAGGGCAAATTAACTAAAGAAAAGTCCAGATTAGATATTAGGAAAGATGTTTTTAGTCAGAGAGTGGTGCATGCTTGGAATGCATTGCCACAAGAAGTAGGGTAGGCAGGGGCAATTAATGCATTTAAGAATAGATTGGATGCACATAGCTTTCAGAGAAAGGAAATGTAAAAGAAATATGTTGTTTACAGACTGAAGAATCTTCTCAACCAGTATAAAAACGTTCAGTTAAGTTAATTCATTACGAAAGCTTTTAGTCAATATCAGCAACACAGCCAAGTATGTGGTATCAATGACAAATATTGACTTAAAACTATAGTAATAGCCCCAAATAATCACTTGAACGTGCTGATTACTGCAAAGGTGAAGATATCAGAAGAGGGTAATGGCATTGCCAGATGACTTTGTTGATCATGAATTATTACTTATTGTGTGTGAGATTGCCTATCATTATAAATAGGCATTAGGTTTCTATTTCAACTATTTCTGTTTGTAGAGTCACATGTTGCGACACAAGAATACGAAACATGACGATGAAGGTCTACAATTGAAAATACTGAAACACAAAATTCAGGGGAGAAGACAAAAAAGTTCAACAATCAAAGTCTGACAATCCTTTCCTGGAATGAAAAGTCCTCTACTCTAATGCTTAAGTAAGTTCATATTCAATTAAACAATTAAATCTATGTATGCTATTTCCAATGTATGGTCTACAAATCGTACGTTAACTGTTATCATTTCAATATCAATTGGGATATAGGATGTTGTTGTATCACTTATTGTGTTTAAGATTTGGACTTCCGTGACCCAAGACAGAGTCCGCTGGAAACGAAGTTGGTACCCACAGCTACACTGAGGAACGGGTCGTCAAGATCTTGAAAAGATAGTCCCCATATTTTTTTACAAATGTGTGTCAGGCCTTCCACCACTACTTCTCCACCTGCTTGTAAGAGCTCTGCTGGTATATTGTCCACGCCGGCCGCCTTCCCTCTTCTCAATGTCTTTACCGCTGCAATTACCTCTTCCTTCGTTATCAGTTGGTTATCCTCTATATTTGTTGGTGTTGGGGGGAATGTTTTCTCAGGTTTGTTTCGACATTCAACTGATTATAAAACACAAACCTACCCTCTCAAACATTGTGTCCTCAGTGTCCCGTGTAGGGAGCCAGAAATAAGAACATTAGCGTTCTCATGTTCATCAGGTTTCATTTAACGTCTGGTGTCCATTTTTACCAGCTTCTATTCAACCTGGCATGACCCATGTCCGTTATTGTGGACTTACATGTTTCCTAAATTATGCAACTTCCCCATCACCCAAAGAGCTGACATTGTTTACACCTCCTCTATTAGCGTGACCTGTTGATCTATCAAGTGAAGACAGATCCGGGACTCATACAATCCTGAATCAAGAACTTTGTGTTTTAAATATTGAATGTGATGGTGTTCGTCCATTACGTGTAATGAGGACCAATCTCTTTGTTCAGCCTTGTGGACAGTCTTTTCTCTTGCTGTCTGCTGAAATGGATGACGTGTACTGTGATTTGGACAAAAGTGAGGAAGCAACTGTGCCATTAGTCAATCTCACTCTCTCATTTGGAGCTACCTTTGGCCATTAGCAAGATTTTATCGAGACGACTGGAAGAAGTACAGAAAATTGTTCCCGAGATTTACTCCAGAAACCTGTCTTGTAAACAGTTATCTCGCATGGCATCGAGGGAAGATGACATCTAACGTTGTGTGTCGTGCCTTTCCTATAACCGCAAGAGGTCGTAGGGACATCACTCAGCGTGTGAGTGGGTTAGGCATCTCTCCAAGTTCAGTCAATTTTAGTTGGGTCTAAATTTCACACTCCAAAACCGACACTGTTTATAGTTAGCGCGAAAGGCGTCAATCTTGTGTGAACTAGACCATAAATTCGACACAGGTTTAAGCACAGTGCTATTCATATAGCCAATGTCTATTTCAGGATAATCAGATGGAAGAAATCACACCAAAACAAAAAAGAACAAATTAACTAGTCTAAATGGAAAACAAGAACACGTTTCTGTGAAAACCAATGTAATTCCAGGCAAATTCGTTGTCTGGCGGCATTCATACTGAAAAGAGCAAGGTAATGTAGACCCGCAGTTGGTTACTGCGCCATCTTTGCTACGTATTGAATATAATTGACAGCGAGAACAACACGTCCAAGGTTCATTCGTACAGGCACACGCTTTCATGGCTTTAGGGAATCATGAACCAGTCTAGCAAACTGTACAGCCACAGGCTTTTATGGCTTTAGGGTATCATGAACCAGTCTAGCAAACTGTACAGCCACAGGCTTTTATGGCTTTAGGGAATCATGAAACAGTTCAAGCAAACATTGATGATGACGCAGACAAAGAAATCTACATAACTAAATGAGTGTGACAGATTAAAGTCGGCAATGAACGTCAATGTTTCAATCCACCAAAGAAAGATGAAACACTTTAAACAAAAACTACACTCCTGTAATCTCGAACGATTATATTGAAGACGATTGAGAAGAGAATCGTTAACAAGACAGAAGAGGTTCTGGAAGATGACCGCATGGACAAAGGTACATGGGATACCATTAGATCATTACGGTTTCTCGCAGAAAGAATAGCCTATCAAGGGTGACGACTATTTATCTGCTTTGTTCACTACGAGAAATCTTTTGATACAGTCCCCTTCCACAAACTATTTCAGCTTCAGCACGATTTTCCTGGACCCTCCACAAAGCCAAATCCTTGCTCAAAATGACGTTTACCCAACCAATGCTTATACCCACCTCATCCACAAGTTCTCGGATGGTGACCTGGCGGCTCTGTAAGACCAAGATCCCTACCGGAACGTGATCTGCTGTCCTCGATATGCGTCCATCTTTGAAATGATTGTATTGCCCATACATTTGTGTGATGTTCATGGCATCGTCACCGATAGCCTGTTGAATCTTCCGAATGGTTTCCACTTTGGTATCATTTATGGGTTGCCTAGTCATTAACGTTATGTCTCACAAACCAAACTGCTCATTAACCAGCAAAGTCATAACCTAAGAATTTAGCTTAACCAGTTTGTGGAAAGCCTGGATACAGCTACGGGCACTACCATGTTAGTAAAAACGGTTTTTACATGATGAGTTTCACAGCCACAGGTAGAAATAAATTAAGGGAAGATGATGCGGTTTTAAAAGGGACAGGTCTGTATAACATATATAGGTACTGGCTATGTGACCGCACTAGGACGACCATCATTACAACATGATTAGAAAAAAACACTAGGGGAGGTACAGCACTAGAACAATATGATTGGACGGAAACATCGGGGGAGTGACAGCACCAGGACAACACGATGGAGAGGAAACATTGGTGGACGGACAGCACTATGACAACATGATGGGGAGGAAACATTGGGGAATGGACAGCACTAGGACAGCATGATCGGGAGGAAACATTAGGGGATGGACAGAACTAGGACAACATGATGGGAAGGAAAAGGAAACATTGGGGGAGTGACATCAAAATGATAACATGATGGAGGACATTGGGGGAGTGACAGCACCAGGACAACATTATGGGAGACATTAGAGTAATGACATCACGGGACAACATGATGGCAAGGAAACATTAGGGGATTTACGCCACTAAGGCAACATGATTGGATGGAAACATTAGCGGAGTGACACCACCAGGACAATTTTCATTATAACTGGAGAGGAAGGAAATATCTACTTATTTAATTTTCAATAGCCACTCTGTGTCTGGAGATATATTATTGATACCCGACAGCAATGTCACTTATATCTTTGAGCGTAATAACTTGAATTACGTCTCCTTTTTTGTTTTTTGCAAGGTTTGCAAATATACTTTAGGATATACATGTCCAACATACTACTGAATCTATCCATGGATAGTACCATGTTGGTCGGTTGAGTGTGTATTAAATATTGCACATGACGGAACGAAGCGTTTGCAGATGACGTGGCCCTGATCACAATATCCGAGGCACATCTCCAGATCAACTTGCAGGTCTGGGAAGAAGAGTTGAAGAAGAGAGAAATGCACATCAGCAACTCCAAGACAAAAACCATTGTGATCGCCAGAGATGAGAAGAGACATCAGATAACCCTGAGAACACAACCACTGGAGCAGGTCAGCAACTTTACATATCTAGGAGTGGTAATAGACATCAGGGGAGTAATCAAAGAAGAGTTAACTGCACAAAGGGCAGCAGCGGGTAGACTTTTCCATGCAATAAAAAGGATGCCTCAGCAAAAGAGAAATAAGCAGAAAAACAAAGATGAATATATATCGCTCAACCTATGTGCCTGTCCGGACATAAGGATATGAGTCACGGGCAATGACTACAGCCCAAAAAAGGCAACTACACACTTCAGAGATGAGGTACCTCAGAAAGGCGGTTCAGGTGACGAAAAGGGACAAGATCCGTAACCAGACAATGCGTAGCAATCTCGAAGCTCGACCCCTGCAGACACGAGTGGAGCAGTCCTAAATACAGTATTTTGGCCATGTCTGTGGAATGGGAGAAGATCGGATACCAAAGCAGTCATGGGGGATAAAAAGTAAATGACACAGACCCCCTGGACGTCCCAAAGTAAGCTGGGAAGACAACATACGAAAGTCCCTAAGTGATCGATGGCTGGATTGCAAAGAGGCCTGGAAAAAGACAGTGGATAGAGCAGTGTGGCGTTCTCTCTGGAAAACCTTTACACCTCACGGTAGAAGAGGAGCGACTAAGGAGGTAAGTATGATGGAACTAGGGGGGGGGGGGGGGGCTGGTAGGTTTTTAAACAATGCGCATGATGGTACGACGGAGGAAGGTAATGATGGCTAAGATACAGTCCAAATGATGATATGACGGATGGAGGTGGCGATGGCTAAGAAACAGTCCACATGATGGTATGTGGGAGCTAAGAATCATTGCGCATGACAGTATCAGGGGTTTGGGGGGTGGGGGGGGTGTTAGAAAACATTGCGGGTGGCAGTAAGAGGGGTTGGGTGAGGGTGTGCTACTAAACATTGCGTGTGACGGGAAGATTTGACAAGTATTCGTTGAAACACATGTTCTCCCTGTAGAGTAATTTTTCCATATCGGACAGATGTTGTTATCAGTTTTGGCATGTAACCATTTTTATTTCTACATTTTTTTTTCTTCTACATGTTTGCCTCACTAGTTTCTACAAGTGGAGGCGCGCCTATTCCACCCCTAGACCGTAGTCAATTGGGTGATAATAAGACTTGGATACATGTACCTATGCTAGGCTTGTGTCTCAGAACCCAGCCCAACCAAAGTGTAATAGAAGGGCCTTACCTTGAAGGTGTTTTTATTTTTTCGTTTAAAATAAAATAATTCTCTATTGCACGATTTTAAAACAAAATTTTGTGTGATGTGAGGTGAAGTGAGGTGAACATTCCCACGAGATGAAACGTGAGATGGTGGCAGTTACACTTTGTGAGGTGAAAGGTGGCATACATGTATATGTGAAAGCATAAATAAATGTACATAAAAATGAATGCACATGTGTACTTGCTGATACATACCTATTCATTATTGTACATACATATATCTTTTAACACCCACAGGCTCATACAAATATATATCTATATAAATGCGCACACACATGTATACATATATGCATATATACCCACTCATGCTTACACCCATGTATACATCCATACATACATACATATACACACATACACACATATGTATGTATACATGTACATATACACATATATATGTACATGAATAAACTTACGTGCCCACATACATGTATGCAACATGCGTACATATCCGTACATACATATTTGCTTATACACACACATTTGTAAATATATATATATATATAGTATTATATTTTTTTAAAAAGGCTATATAGTCATAAAGGTGTTGTGTACTTTTACAGTAGTCAAGGGGGTAAGTAATGTATGGCCTACATGGGAACCATTATTTACCCTAGGATTCCTGTCAGTCCACTCTGCCTAAAAAAAACTCCGCCTATTTCCTGGCCATTGTCCTTTTAGTCCAGACTGAGGAACTGACTGGTGGAGGAAAGGACCACCATAAAACTGGTGAATTGAAAGGACAGAAGATTTCAATTTTCATTTTCAAGAGAAATTTAAATTGAAAATTGAAATTGAAAATGATGAAGCATATTTTAACATACATATTTCACAGTTACATTTAGATTTGTATGTCGCTACTGGACAACACCTTTCTCATGAACATATGTAGTAGAGTGTCTGGGGAGTATGTTCTGAAGCGATATGAGGCTTCATTAATACATCTCCATATATGTGTCTGTATTCTGATAGCAGAATTAGCATTTGTGTTTGAATGTTTGGTGTCGTGTCTGGTATAGTGTTTAACATTATTGCCTTATACATGTCTACCTTCTGTCTTATTTGTGTCACGATTGTGTCTTGCAGAATTTGTCGTGTGGGTATGACTGTACTGCACGAGTAGAAAATGTGATCTTCTGTTTCTTTTTCTCTCATCTGACATAGTTGACATTTGGGTTTGCGTTGTTGTCCTGTGTTTATGGGAGTTAGGTTGAAAAAAAGTCTGTAAGCGACTTCTCTAGCTTTTTGGGTAATGTGTGGGTTGTGTAGATTTGTGAACGTGTTCGTTTAATTTGTTTAAAAATATTTGTAACCTCTTTTTATTCTAAGGTGTAGTGGGGGTGCTTGTAGCTTGACTAGATGTTTGTATATTTGATTTGTATTCTGTTGTGTTAGTTGTTCGTGTCCTAGGATGGCTTTTATGCAAGACGTGTAGAAGGGCGGTAAAGTCCCACAGAAGTGTGATGTTGCGTTGTTTATTGGTATCGGCTTGAATATACTGAGGCCAATGTAGTAGTGCGCAAGTGTGTGTTTTTCTGGATGTTTGACAATCCGCCCGACATGGCCTATTCGGAGGGACTGTATTTTGGTCTGTAAATTTTGGAGTGCGATACCTCCGAGTCTCTTGTCTTGTGCCAGTGTGTGTTTGCTTATGCTGTGTATGGTGTTTGCGAAAATGAAACCCCTAATGAGTTTGTTGATATCTTTGATTGTCTGCTGTGGGGGTTCAAACACTGTGGCTGTGTAGATTAATTTAGGGATGATGTATGTGTTTACTATTATGCTACGGCCACAAATTGTGGCTGCTTTATATATGTATCTTTGTAGCATGTCTTTTATTTTGGTCGTTAAATTTGTCCATGTGTCGTGGTGAATGTGGTTGGGGTCAGATAGGAAGGTTATGCCGTACAATTTCATGGTGTCTGTTATTTTTAGAACAAAAGGAAAGTCTACTTTGTTTTTCCTCTGGCCTATGCCCATTATAGTGGCTTTTTGTATATTTATTTTTGCCCCACTGTCTTTGCCAAATTGTGCAAAAGCGTTTATAATGTTTTCTATTGATGTGTAGTCTGGGGGAAAGAAGACGGTGTCGTCTGCGTAGGCAAGCAACTTCTTCTCCTTTGCTCCATGTATGTGTGTGCCTTTTATGGAGCTGTCTTGTCTGATTTTCTCTAATAGGGGCTCTAAGGCAAGGGTATAGAGCAATGGGGAGAGGGAACATCCCTGTCTCACTAATCTCATTAGCCGATAGGCACTTGTAACCTGGTGGTTTATCAGTACCATGCTTTCAGGCTTTGCGTATAGGATTTTTATCCACTTTCTGAAATGGTCTCCTATGTTGCTACTCTCAAGGACTTTGTGGAAGTACTGATGGGATATCCTATCGAAAGCTTTTTCTTGATCTAGGGAAAGGATTGATGATTTTGTGTATTTCTCGTGTGTGAGGTTGATAATGTCTCTGATAAAATGTGTATGTTGGTGTATATTTCTGCCTTGTACACTACACTGCTGGTCCTCGTGTGTGAGGTTGATAATGTCTCTGATAAAATATGTGTGTTGGTGTATATTTCTGCCTTGTACACTACACTGTTGGTCCTCGTGTGTGAGGTTGATAATGTCTCTGATAAAATGTGTGTGTTGGTGTATATTTCTGCCTTGTACACTACACTGTTGGTCCTCGTGTGTGAGGTTGATAATGTCTCTGATTAAATGTGTAAATTGGTGTATATTTCTGCCTTGTACACTGCACTGTTGGTCCTCGTGTGTGAGGTTGATAATGTCTCTGATTAAATGTGTGTATTGGTGTATATTTCTGCCTTGTACACTGCACTGTTGGTCCTCGTGTATGAGTGATGGCATAAATGGTTTGAGTTTATTTGTTAGAGTATTAGTTAAGATTTTGTAGTCTACGTTTAGAGGTGATATGGGTTTGTGATTTTTAAGTTGTGTTTCGTCTGCGTTATCCTTTGGTGTTAGTGTAATGTAGGACAGATTTTGGCTGGGAGGAAGCTCATTCTTTTTAAAAGTTTCTTGATGTACTTTGAGTAGGAGTGGTCCTAAAATGGGGAAGAAGTGTTGGTAGAATTCTGATGTGAGCGCATCGGGTCCTGGTGACTTGCCTTTTTGCATGTTGTTTACTGCATTTGTTATGTCTGTGAGTGTAATGTCAGCGTCAAGGCCCAGTTTCTCCTCGCTGTTGAGTTTTCTTGCATATTTTGTGAAAACGTCTTGGCTCTGTTTTCCTGTGTCTTTGCATGTGTAAAATTCTTTGTAGTATGTCTCGAAAGCTCGCGCTATATCTGGTGTGTCTGTATGCGTGTTGCCCTCTAGGTCTACTATATGTCTGCTCCTCTGTACATTCTGTTCTATTGTTAGGTATTGTTTACTTGGTATTTCCTGTGTTATCGTGTTTAGTTTTGTTCTCATGAAAGCTCCTTGAAACCTGTAGTGTTGACATTGTTCTAGTTCGTCTTGTAATGTGTATAAATGTGGTGAGTATTTATCTATTTGTTTCGTTAGATGGATGGCTTCTTCTATTATTTTTTCCTGTCTCATCTTATATCTTTTTTTTTGTTTGTTTGCAAGAATCCTTGTTCTATCTTGAATTGTGTTTTTAAGTATTTCCCAACGTTGTATGTTGTCTGTTTGTGTGTCATCAACGTATGTTAGGATGAGGTGTGTAATGTGATTAACGTAGCCTTTATTTTGTAGCAGTGTGTAGTTGAACTTCCAACGCGTGGAGCGTCT
This sequence comes from Ariolimax columbianus, assembly GCA_036924085.1. Classification (NCBI taxonomy): domain Eukaryota; kingdom Metazoa; phylum Mollusca; class Gastropoda; order Stylommatophora; family Arionidae; genus Ariolimax; species Ariolimax columbianus. The sequence continues at coordinate 5,973,945 of JAVGWX010000023.1, forward strand.
AAGTGGTGTGTTTGTTTCTGCTGTATTGATGGTAGCCATGACTGCCTTGTGGTCTGTAAAGTTTAGTGTTTCTGGCAGATGTTTGGCTTGTTTGGTATATATATCTGAGTGCACGTATATTCTGTCTAGACGTGCGGCCCTAGGGTGTCCACTATTTTTTGTGTGTGGTTTCTGTCCCATGTGGGTATTTGTGTCTGTATGTGTCAACTAAACTGTGCGTGCTTATTATGTCTTGTAATTTTTCCAATTGGTTTGTATCCGTTCCTCTGAGTTTCCGTAACTGCGCTCCGACGTTGTTGCCAAAAACGTCTTCGTCTGACAAAACACAATTGAAGTCTCCACCCAGGATGATACTATGTCCCTGGTAGGAAGGTGTCAGTAGGTCGTCCAAGGTTTCGTAGAAAAGTGGTTGGTCTCTGTAAGTGCTTGGTGCATGGATTTTTACTATTGTATGTGTGTGTGTGTTGTTGCTGACCTGGGCTATCGCCATGTCCCCATTGCTGTCCCTGCTTGTATTTGTTATTTCCCACCTGTCCGATGTTTGTATAATGGCTACTCCTGAGCCTAGTCGATGTGTACTGAGGCTGAAACATGAATGTTGTATCCCTAGTTGTGTAGTAATGTGTGCTGCATGTTGATCTGTATGTATGTTAGTTTCCTGGACCATTCAAAAGTCTGGTTTGTATTTTTTTGTGAGGCAGATGAGCTTATTCAACTTATCGCGCATACCAGGGATGTTGATGCTGATTATTTTAATTTCTGCCATTTACAAATTATTGATTTGTTTATTTATTTATTTAAAAAAAATGTTTTTTTCATTTTGAATGTGTGTGTGCATGATCGCGCGTGTTTGATGTGTTTTGTTTTGGTGTGAAGTGGTGAGATTAATTCTCACCTGTGCTGTCCAGTGCAATCACCAATTTTGGTGGTTTGTCTAGGAGGGGGACCCTTTTTTCTAGATGGATCCCCAAATGGTCGTGGTTGCTTCTTCGTCTGTCCTAAAATGGGCTGGCCGCTTGCTCTCACAAGTGTCCCTGGAGCTGTGGCGACGCTCCTTTCCTTGGTGCTGTTGTGTGGGTGAGGGTGGGGCTGGGAAATCTTCTGGTCTGTGTGTATATTTGGGTTGTGGAGGGTTTCTCTCGGACTAGGGGCTACTTGGCCCAGACCTGTGCCTCCTCCTCTTGTTGGTCACCGTGATGAAGGCCTCCGGGTCTGTCGGTGGTGCTTTTGTTGTTGTTGCTGCTTGTGTTGATGTGGTATTTGATGTGATTTTTGATGACTTCGATGCCTTTTTTTCTTGTGTTGATGCTGACGATGGTCGCTGCCAGGCTCCCTGTTTGGTGGGGCAGTTGTTTGGCCAGTGTTCTGTGCTGCCGCAGTGGGGACATTCAGTTCGCCGTCCTGGTACTGTGACCATGATGGTGATGACTGTCCCACTTGTCAAGTGGATGTCCACATACTGAGGTAGAGGTCTTCCTTTTTTAAAAAGAAGAAGGTGTTTGTCTGGTGAGGTGGTATTTTGTTGGAGTTCTGCTTCTGGATCTCCAGTGAGGGCTGTTGCCAGCCTATTTTTAAACTGTTCAGTTGCTGTCGGAGGCAGCCATTACACCATGGCTTTATCCCTTAGCCTGTCTAGGTGATCTATTGTCACAGACAGTTTAGGGTTGGACCACTCGAGATGCCTCTCTTGCAGCTTTGCGTAGTGTTTTGTGTGGGCTGCCGTGGTCAGGGTGACAAACTATTGTGTTGGGCTCGCCAGCCTATAAATGGCGGCTACCCCACCCTTCTCTACGCCGCATGGTCCGATCATGATGCTAGCAACTAGAGGGATGGTAGTATGTGAGGCCTGGGCCCCGGACACGGTTACCAACAATGTGCCACGGGAGTGGAGAAAGCCTCCAAAGTCCTCATTCTCATCAGCTGCAACTTTCATGACAGCGTATGTGGCCATTTCCGCTTAATAATCAAAGTTGCAACAAAAAATACTTGTGGTAATAGAGTGAACAATAAAACACAACTTGTGTTGTCACTTACTTGTTTCTGTTTTAAATATTAATCACACAAGCACTTTCCTGTTAAATTTCTTGTGGTCGTGAAATATTGACTGTGGTAGCTTAGATCAACTTAGAAAGGATCCCTAAAAGTATGATCTGAAGCTTAACCGTGAAAATGATTAGTTTCTCTGTTCTTATATTTTGGCTGTTTTTTCTGCATTTATTTTTTTGTTTGTTTGTTGTTGTTGTTGAAAAATTCTTTATTGCACAATTTTAAAACAAAATGTTGTGTTATGTGAAACGAAGTGAGGTGAAAATTCCCATGAGATGAAACGTGAGATGGTGGGAGTTACACTTTGTGAGGTGAAAGGTGACATACATTTATTTGTGAAAGCATAAATGAATGTACATATAAATGAATGCCAAAATAAAATAATGCACATGTGTACTTGCTGATACACACCTATTCATTTTGCATATACATATATCTTTTCACACCCACAGGCACATATATATATATATATATATATATATATATATAAATATATATATATATATATATATATATATATATATATATATATATTAATATATATATATATATACACATGCGCACACACATATATAAGTATATGCATACATACCCACTCATGCTTACACCCATGTATACATACATACATACATGCATTCATCCGTCTATCCATCCATCCCTCCATACATACATACATACGTATACACACACATACACACATACACGCACATTTATGTACACATGTACATACACACATACATATGTACGTATGTGTACATGAATAAACTTAAGTACCCACATACATATATGCAACATGAGTACATATCCGTACATACATATTTGCTTATACACACACATTTGTATATATATATATATATATATATATATATATATATATATATATATATATATATATATATATATATATATATATAAGTATTATATTATTTTAAAAAGGCTATAGAGTCATAAAGGTTTTGTGTACTTGTACAGTAGTCAAGGGGGTAAGTAATGTATGGCCTACATGAGAACCATTCTTTACCCTAGGATCCCTGTCAGTCCACTATGCCATACAAAAAACTCCGCCTATTTCCTGGCCATTGTCCTTTTAGTCCAGACTGAGGAACTGACTGGTGGAGGAAAGGACCACCATAAAACTGGTGAATTGAAAAGAAAGGAGATAAGATTTGACTGCTGGGGGAGTGTTTGAGTGATTTAGTTCAACAGAGAAGCCACCCCTCAGTTGGAATGGGGGAAATTGATACTTTCCTGCTCTGTGAACTGTTTAATACTGTTATTTTTTGGTTGTGGGGTTTTGGGAGAAAAATAGGGATAGTCCTAAAACGGCATACATTCATTCACTCTTTTCCCCATTAATACATTTTTTTCCTGTTTGACTTGGCAAGATAATTTTAAGTTTAAATTTAAATTGAAAGTTGAAATTGAAAATGATGAAGCATATTTTAACATACATATTTCCAGTACAACATTTACATTTGTATGTCGCTACTGGACAACGCCTTTCTCATGAACATGTGTAGTAGAGTGTCTGGGGAGTATGTTCTGAAGCGATATGAGGCTTCATTTCTACATCTCCATATGATGTGTCTGTATTCTGATAGCAGAATTAGCATTTGTGTTTGAATGTTTGGTGTCGTGTCTGGTATAGTGTTTAACATTATTGCCTTATACATGTCTACCTTCTGTCTTGTTTGTGTCTTGATTGTGTCTTGTAGAATCTGTCTTGTGGGTATGACTGTACTGCATGAGTAGAAAATGTGGTGGTCTGTTTCTTTTTCTCTCATCTGACATAGTTGACATTTGGGTTTGCGTTGTTTTCCTGTGTTTATGGGAGTTGGGTTGAAAAAAAGTATGTAAGCGACTTCTCTAGCTTTTGGTGTAATGTGTGGGTTGTGTAGATTTGTGAACGTGTTCGTTTAATTTGTTTTAAAATATTTGTAACCTCTTTTTATTCTAAGGTGTAGTGGGGGTGCTTGTAGCTTAACTAGATGTTTGTATATTTGATTTGTCTTCTGTTATGTTAGTTGTTCGTGTCCTAGGATGGCTTTTATGCATGACGTGTAGAAAGGCGGTAATGTCTGGTGTGTCTGTGTGTGTGTTGCCCTCTAGGTCTACTATTACTCCTATCTGTCTGCTCCTCTGTACATTCTGTTCTATTGTTAGGTATTGTTTACTTGGTATTTCCTGTGTTATCGTGTTTAGTTTTGTTCTCATAAAAGCTCCTTGAAACCTGTAGTGTTGACATTCTTCTAGTTTGTCTTGTAATGTGTATATACGTGGTGAGTATTTGTCTATTTGTTTCGTTAGATGGATGGCTTCTTCTATTATTTTTTCCTGTCTCATCTTCTCTCTATGTATTTTGGTTGCAAGAATCCTTGTTCTATCTCGAATTGTGTTTTTCAAGTATTTCCCAACGTTGTATGTTTTCTGTTTGTGTGTCATCAACGTATGTTAGGATGAGGTGTGTAATGTGGTTAACGTAGCCTTTATTTTGTAGCAGTGTGTTGTTGAACTTCCAATGCGTGGAGCATCTAAGTGGTGTGTTTGTTTCTGCTGTATTGCTGGTAGCCATGTCTGCCTTGGGGTCTGTAAAGTTTAGTGTTTCTGGCAGATGCTTTGCGTGTGTGGTGTATAGATCTGAGTGCACGTATATTCTGTCTAGACGTGCGGCCCTAGGGTGTCTACTATTTTTGTGTGTGGTTTCTGTCCCATGTGGGTATTTGTGTCTGTATGTGTCAACTAAACTGTGCGTGCTTATTATGTCTTGTAATATTTCCAATTGGTTTGTATCCGTTCCTCTGAGTTTCCGTAACTGCGCTCCGACGTTGTTGCCAAAAACGTCTTTGTCTGACAAAACACAATTGAAGTCTCCACCCAGGATGATACTATGTCCCTGGTAGGAACGTGTCAGTAGGTCGTCTAAGGTTTCGTAGAAAAGTTGTTGGTCTCTGTAAGTGCTTGGTGCATGGAAATTTACTATTGTATGTGTGTGTGTGTTGTTGCTGGCCTGGACTATCGCCATGTCCCCATTGCTGTCCCTGCTAGTATTTGTTATTTCCCACCTCTCCGATGTTTGTATAATGGCTACTCTTCAGCCTAGTCGCTGTGTACTGAGGCTGAAGCATGAATGTTGCATCCCTAGTTGTGTATTAATGTGTGCTGCATGTTGATCTGTATGTTTGTTAGTTTACTGGACCATTAAAAAGTCTGGTTTGTATTTTTTTGCAAGGCAGATGAGCTTATTCACCTTATCGCGCATACTGCGGATGTTGATGCCGAGTATTTTAATTTCTGACATTTACAAATTATTATTTTTGTTTATTTATTTATTTTAATGTTTTTATTTTGAATGTGTGTGCATGATCGCGCGCGTGTTTGAAGTATTTTGTTTTGGTGTGAAGTGGTGAGATTAATGCTAGGTCGACCCGGGATCCGTTGAGGTCTGGAAAAACATTTCCGCCTCAACTGGGGAATGAACCCAGGACCACTCAGATGCGAAGTCAGCTTGCTAACCACTGCGCTACATGTCTCCCTTATTCATAAAAAATCATGTTTACCGCCATGAGGTAAGTTCCTAATATAAAATCTATAGTAATCAATTAAGTTACAGTACTGGTAAGTTCAGTTCCCTTGATGACGAAACGGACAGACGCCCCCTTAATAAACAAATAATTGGCAAGTATTGTATTTCAAATCATCAGTTTTATCAAAACATATATCGCTTGTTACAATTAGCTGTTAAAATTAACAAGACCCATTGACATCATCAACAAGTCCAGGGGTCTACTAATGGTGTACAATAACTCATTATTTGGAAAATCAAAACTCAACATATTTTTTGTCTTCAAAATGAGGTCCCTCCCTATTGTATCAGCTAATCGATATCGCCAAATGTAACAATCACTATTAATACCACTGCTTTCACAGACCCAATCAGTATCTTCTTTCAGAGTGGTATGTGTATGTTTTCTTCTCGCTTCCTAGTTATGTTTTCCTGTTTCAATTAGTTCATGTCCCTCTACTAGTTCATGTCTCTCTACTAGTTCATGTCCCTCTACTAGTTCATGTCTCTCTACTAGTTCATGTCCCTCTACTAGTTCATGTCCCTCTACTAGTTCATGTCCCTCTACTAGTTCATGTCCCTCTACTAGTTCATGTCCCTCTACTAGTTTATGTCCCTCTACTAGTTCATGTCCCTCTACTAGTTCATGTCCCTCTACTAGTTCATGTCTCTCTACTAGTTCATGTCTCTCTACTAGTTCACGTCCCTCTACTATTTTTTGAAGTTGTTTACCTTTGCTGTCGTACGGTTTTTTATTTGTTTAGTATTCTCTACTATCTTTCTAGTAGTCTAGATGTGTTCACTGTTTGTCTGGTAGTCTACATGTTTTCACTGTTTGTCTAGTAGTCTATATGTGTTCACTGTCTTTCTAGTAGTATGTGTGTGTTCACTGTCTGTCTAGAAGTCTATGTGTTCACTGTCTTTTTAGTAGTCTATGTGTGTTCACTGTCTGTCTAGTAGGCTATGTGTGTTCACTGTCTTTCTTGTAGTCTATGTGTGTTCACTGTCTGTCTATTAGTCTGTGTGTGTTCACTGCCTGTCTAGTAGTATGTGTTCACTCTCTGTTTAGTAGTCCATGTGTGTTCACTGTCTGTCTAGTAGGCTATGTGTGTTCACTGTCTTTCTTATAGTCTACGTGTTCACTGTCTGTCTAGTAGTATATGTGTGTCAACTGCCTTTATTGTAGTCTACGTATGTTCACTGTCTTTCTTGTAGTCTACGTGTGTTCACTGCCTTTTTTGTAGTCTATGTGTGTCTACTATCTTTCTTGTGTCTATGTGTGTCTACTGTTTCTCTAGCAGTCCACGTGTCCTGAACTTATTCCTGCCTTTCTTGTAGTCTACGTGTGTCTACTGTTTCTCTAGCAGTCCACGTGTCCTGAACTTACTCCTGCCTATCAACGAAACTCGAATGCAGGCTATTTCTAGTAAACAACACCGACACCACAAACAGCACAACACAAACAACACAAACAGCACAATACAAACAACATAACACAAACAATGACATTATTCCCTCAATAAATGCTACAGTTTTGGTTTCTGATTTCAAATTTTAAAACAAGAAAGAAGTTCAACTTTCGTCTGTCTAAAGGACAAACAAAGGGAGACATCAAATCAGATCTGACGGACATGTCTTCGCTAATCTTCCTGATCTGGTTTCTGACTGTAGCACAGGGCAGTGAGAACTATGTTTTACATCGGGTAGGTTTGTGTGTTTGTTGTTGTTGTTGATGAATGACAAACATGATCAATTTAACTATGTTGTGTGTCTAGAAAATGGCGTAAATTGACCGGTTGCAGTAGCTTTCATTACATGGTCATCTTGCTGATGAAGGTGGACAGAGGTTGTCATCAATGCGGATTTCGTCCAAACACTCTTCTTTCCAAACTCTTGTTCCATTTTACGCTGTCCAACATTCTCACTCGTGCTCAATATTACTCTGTCCAACATTCATACTTGTGTTCCATTTTACTCCGTCGAACAATCACACTCTTGTTCCATGTTACTCTGTCCAACAATCACACTCTTGTTCCATGTTACTCTGTCCAACAATCACACTCTTGTTCCATTTTACTCTGTCCAACAATCACACTCTTGTTCCATGTTACTCCGTCCAACAATCACACTCTTGTTCCATGTTACTCTGGCCAATAATCACACTCTTGTTCCATGTTACTCTGGCCAACAATCACACTCTTGTTCCATGTTACTCTGGCCAATAATCACACTCTTGTTCCATGTTACTCTGGCCAACAATCACACTCTTGTTCCATGTTACTCTGGCCAACAATCACACTCTTGTTCCATGTTACTCTGGCCAACAATCACACTCTTGTTCCATGTTACTCTGGCCAACAATCACACTCTTGTTCCATGTTACTCTGGCCAATAATCACACTCTTGTTCCATGTTACTCTGTCCAACAATCACATTCTTGCACAACTTTCACACGCGCCTTCAGGGTGAGGCCATTTCATTACAATTTGGTTGGGCTGGCTTCTGAGAGCCCACAAACCTAGCATAGGTACATACAGACACACTCATACATCCAAGCACTGATTTATGCGCCTTAATATCGCCCGATTGACTACAATCTGGAGTGGAATAGTCGCCTCAGCTTGCAGAAACTAGTGAGATAAACATGTAAAATAAAAAGAGTTATATACCAAAACAAATAATTCAATTCTGTCCGATATGGAAAAAAAACATTCAAAATTATTCAACTCTCTGTGGAGCATTTGTTTTTCAACAACCACCTATCAAATCTTACCGTCATCAGCAATGTGCACACACACACGCACACGCACATGCCAAACTCTTGTTCAGCGCTGTTAGTATTTCCAAGCAAAATGTGCATAGTTGTTACTAAATCTGTAACTATGGCATGGTCAATGACAATTTGTATTACATTTACTCTGACACCCAAATTACTTCTTCTTCTTCTGCTTCTTCTTCTGCTTCTTCTTCTTCTTCTTCTTCTTCTTCTTCTTCTGCTTCTTCTTCTTCTTCTTCTTCTTCTTCTGCTTCTTCTGCTTCTACTTTTTCTGCTTCTTCTTCTTCTGCTTCTTCTTCTTCTTCTTCTTCTTCTTCTTTTTCTTCTACTTCTTCTGCTTCTTCTTCTTCTTCTTCTTCTTCCTCTTCTTTGTATGCTTTCAGAGATCAACTTTAATTTGTTAGAAAGCAGTAGTCATCCTGAGGCTGTCAACAGTACCATAGATCTTGTCTAGTGTTGGTCCTGGTGATGGCCACATGTGCTTTCTCTGGTCCTCGTATGTCGGCAATTTTGCAGCAGATGTTCAGCGACCATTTTCTCTGTAGCACAGGTGCATTCGTCAGTAGCACCTATCTTCAGTTTATTGAATAGATGATACCTCAGTCTGTTGTGGCCTGTGCAGAGTCTGAAGACCACCACCTGCTCTCATCTGTTCAACTCCTAATAAACATCATTTTTTGTATAGCCAGTAGGCTCTGTTTCCCATTTGTCCATGTATGTGGTCCTATTAAACCTTTTGGACTCTTGGTAGGTCACATGAGAATCTGATTGTAGTAACCTTGCACCTTCTATTGCCAGTCTGTTTTCCTCCTCGTTGCTTTGAATGTTGCAGTGGGATGGAAACCACTGTGCCAGTACTCTTTTGGGTGTGGACTGCTGGCATAGTTGACAGAATACTGCTCTTAAGTCATTAAGTTCTGTATTTTTCTGACTTTTTAGTGCTGTAACCATGGCCAGGGCATCTGTGAACAGGACTATCTGGCTTTCATTGCTTTCGACTGTCAGCATTGCTTTTACTGCAGCCTTCAGTGCCTCTGCCTCCGCTCTGAAATTGCCTAAGAATTTTACAGTTGCCACTGACTGTTATTTTTCTATATTTGTTAGGCTCAGGAATATCCCTCCTCCTCCATTCTGTGTTATGTTTGTTGCATAACCGTCAGTGTATGCACGGGTCCAGTCTGTGCTTAGATAATTTTTCTCTATGTACTTCAGAGTTATGTCATTTCTTTCCTTTTCAGTCTGGCTGTTCCTGTATCCAATACGTGGTATATTTTCTAGCACCTCTGGAAAGAGCTGCTGCTTCCAGGTGGGTTTACGTACAGTAGGGATGGGCTTTGGTGTTGATATGGCATTCATAGGGTATTCACTCATCTTGTTTTTGGCTATTTCTACAAAGTTTCTCCACTTTAGTCTCCCTTGCCAAATCCATTTAGTCTCTGGTGCATTGGATGGTCTGTCAGTCTTTTTAGTTTCTCTGCTTGCTGCTGGGCTCTGCTGTCTCTTCTATCGGTCATGGATTGCAGATTTGTAATCTTTTCAAGTTCTACAATTGGCGTTGACTTCATGCCTCCTGTTATACCTCTCATGGCTTGGGATTTAAGTCTACTGATTGTATACTCGAGAACTCTTCCAGTGTATAGCTTCTTCAGTATTCTTTCATCTGCTCCCCAGCTTGTGCCAGCAAGTTTCCTCATGATTGCCATTCTTTGTCTTGCTGTCATTCGGTTTCTCTTGATCTGAGTTGTCCATGCCATGCGCCGATCAAATATGATGCCAAAGTAGTTTGAGTTGTCGTTCAGCCGCAGACATTTGCCATTAAGACTTATTTTGGTGTTCTGGGGTTTATTTGAAAGGGAGAATATCGTACATGTTGTTTTTTTCTTCATTTATTTTGGCCACCCATGTTTTCGTCCACTCCTCCGACGATGTTAGGGTTTGCTGCATCCGATTGTTTGCTACGGTGAGATTTCCGTCAGAGGTCCACAAAGCCAGATCGTCTGTAAACATGAAGCTGTGGACTCTTTTTTGGTATCTTTTCTATAATTTTGTTTATATACACCAGAAAAAGTGTGGGAAATAGTACTCTTCCTTGGGGTACTCTTTGCTATAGTGTCACCTTTTTTACTTGTCTGCCCTTTTACTTGAACTCTGGCTGTTCTGTTTTCGGGGCAGTGGCTAATTACGATTACGACTCCGGACATCACCTTCCAACACTATCTCAGAATATGCTTTATTGAAATTTGGTGAAGGCAACTATATAATACTAATGGTACATCTGTGCAATAATAGATTGGAAATTCAATTTTAATTTAGCAAGTGATATGCCAATATTGCCGTCCCTTACACGTCAAATATCGTGTTATAGCCTCTAGCCTCATACACTCCCGGGATAGATTCATCTCAATGTTGAAACTGAATGTGTTTAATTGTTTGCAAGCAGACCAAGTCCGGTTTATCACGTGTTAAGATAGAAAACTGAATGTGTTTAATTGTTTGCAAGCAGACCAAGTCCGGTTTATCACGTGTTAAGATAGAAAATTGAATGTGTTTAATTGTTTGCAAGCAGACCAAGTCCAATTTATCGTGCGTCAAGGTAGAAATGGCAGTGCTGCCAGATATAACACATTTAGGTCATGCAACAGCGTGTGTGTCCATTTAATATTCAATAGATGTATATTTTTTTAAAATATGTGTTTGTAGATTGAGATATGAGGAGTGAGTGTGTTTGTAAAATGAGATATGATGGGTTTGTGTGTGTTTGTAGAATGATATGTGATGGATATGTATGTGTTTATAGAATGAGATATGATGCGTTTGTGTGTGTTTGTAGAATGATATGTGATGGATATGTATGTGTTTATAGAATGAGATATGATGCGTTTGTGTGTGTTTGTAGAATGATATATGATGAGTTTGTGTGTTTGTAGAATGAGATATCATGGACGTTTGTGTGTTTGTAGAATGAGATATGATGGGCGTTTGTGTGTTTGTAGGATGAGATATGATGGATGTTTGTGTGTTTGTAGGATGAGATATGATGGGCGTTTGTGTGTTTGTAGGATGAGATATGATGGATGTTTGTGTGTTTGTAGGATGAGATATGATTGGGGGAGTGGGTTCTGTGTGTGTATTCGGGGCGGGGCAGGGAATGCGAAATGATGGGTGTTTGTGTGTTTGTAGAATTATAAAAATAATAATAGTAATAATATTACTAATAATTCATCCATCTTCGTCGATGATGATAACTAACACCATCATAAGATGCATCGTTGAGTATGTGAGTATGTATGGCTGATCAAATCCAATTTGAGCCTGTAATGATCTCTCTCTGACATGGCTGGCAAACGTAGCCTGCAGTTTTCTGATCTTTTCTCTGCTCGAGACTTCTTGGCTGCACATCTATCCTGATAGCCTGAATGCGAAGACCCTCGCTGAGTTCAACGTAGTTTGTGGTCGCAATTTTTCCAGGTACCTTGATTGTGAGCCAGGTTTTTCCAGGTGCTAATCTCCATTTGAGAGCACTTCAGTTACTCTTTCAAACCGTCCATGAAACGATTTTTTGGACGTCCTTGTGACCGTGAGGAGCCTTTTTGGAAGCCTTTCTCTTGACATACGGACAAGGTGGCCAGTCCATTTCAATTGGGATTTTAAACAGTTATATATGAAAGATACATGTTGCGTACTTGTTGAATTACCAACATTATTACCGGTAAATATAAGTGTTGGTTCTAATAAACAACACATTGTACACACAGAGTCAGAAGAAAAACAACCACTTTAGTCGTATGTCCATCATCATACTTTATTTGGCTTTAGGTCACACACAAAAACATGACTGTAATGTAATGTCCAGCTGGCCGGGTACATTGTCAGTTGTCATAATCTGTTTTGACGTAACGAGGTTTCTGAAATAGAATTGGTATCTTATACATTAGAATCAGTAAAATGACAAGAAATAAAGGAAGGGTAATACAACAAGAAATGGTTGGAGGGCTATACAACAAGAAATGAAAGGATGGCAATACAACAAGAAAGGAAGGAAGGGAAATACAACAAGAGATGAAGGAAGGGAAATACAACAAGAGATGAAGGAAGGGAAATACAACAAGAATTGATGGGAGGGAAATACAACAAGAGATGAAGGAAGGGAAATACAACAAGACATGGAGGAAGGGTAATGCAACAAGAAATGAGGTGACGTCAATGCAACAAGAATTGATGGGAGGGAAATACAAGAAATGAAGGAAGGGTAATACAACAAGAAATGAAGGAAGGGTAATACAACAAGAAATGAAGGAAGGGTAATACAACAAGAAATGAAGGTAAGGCAGTCTCTCAATACACAAAATACAAGATATGAATGATCAAAATGACAAGAAGGAACATGTAGTTGAACCCTGACGGATGAACCAGTTGAGACCACCTGTCAGCACATGACCACACTCAATCGGTTATGGTAGCCAGTTAATTACAATCATCATGTGTCAGACCTGGCTACCGTTTCGATTATTGAGACCTCATAACTTTCTTTACATAATACTGTCAATCAAAGTTCATCGCTTCTCTCGGTGCATAGTCCATAGGTAACATCTGAGGGTAATGCATTCGCCTGTTCTTTAAGTTATGTCTGTCTCCAGGTGCAATTATCAAGGCTTAGTACATTCTCACATTATCATGTCCATGAAATTATTGGTCTAGTTCTCTTCTCTTGCAGTGTGGATTCCATGTAAGAGCCCGTCTTGCTAGCCATGCATGATGTAGAAGTCAATAAAGTGATCCATGTGTGATGTAGAAGTCATTAAAGTGGTCCATGCATGATGTAGAAGTCATTAAAGTGGTCCATGTGTGATGTAGTAGTCATTAAAGTGGCCCATGTGTGGTGTAGCGGTAAATGAAGTTGTCCATGTGTGATGTAGCAGTAAACAAAGTGGTCCATGTGTGATGTAGCAGTAAACAAAGTGGCCCATGTGTGATGTAGCAGTAAATGAAGTGGTCCATGTGTGATGTAGCAGTAAACGAAGTGGTCCATGTGTGATGTAGCAGTAAAGGAAGTGGTCCATGTGTGATGTAGCAGTAAACGAAGTGGTCCATGTGTGATGTAGCAGTAAACGAAGTGGCCATTGAGTAGCCTGATGTGGTTAATGAGAGTTATGATATTATATAAATGATGCACATGTGTGTTTGTCAATGAATAGTCAATTTGTTTCAACCATGCATATGCAGGTCCGTGTGTTTTGTGTTGTAGACAATGCTCAATGTGTGTGTTTTGTGTTGGAGACAATGCTCAATGTGTGTGTTTTGTGTTGGAGACAATGCTTAATGTGTGTGTTTTGTGTTGGAGACAATGCTCAATGTGTGTGTTTTGTGTTGGAGACAATGCTCAATGTGTGTGTTTTGTGTTGTAGACAATGCTCCTTGAGTGTTTTGTGTTGTAGACAATGCTTAATTTGTGTGTTTTGTGTTGGAGACAATGCTCAATGTGTGTGTTTTGTGTTGTAGACAATGCTCAATGTGTGTGTTTTGTGTTGTAGACAATGCTCCTTGAGTGTTTTGTGTTGTAGACAATGCTTAATGTGTGTGTTTTGTGTTGGAGACAATGCTCAATGTGTGTGTTTTGTGTTGTAGACAATGCTCAATGTGTGTGTTTTGTGTTGTAGACAATGCTCAATGTGTGTGTTTTGTGTTGGAGACAATGCTCAATGTGTGTGTTTTGTGTTGTAGACAATGCTCCTTGAGTGTTTTGTGTTGTAGACAACGCTTACTGTGTGTGTTTTGTGTTGGAGACAATGCTTAATGTGTGTGTTTTGTGTTGTAGACAATACTTAATGTGTGTTTTGTGTTGTAGACAATGCTTAATGTGTGTGTTTTGTGTTGTAGACAATGCTTAATGTGTGTGTTTTGTGTTGTAGACAATGCTCAATGTGTGTGTTTTGTGTTGTAGACAATGCTCAATGTGTATTTTACTGTCGACAAAATGGTTCATGTGTGTTTTACTGTCGACAAAATGGTCCATGTGTGTTTTACTGTCGACACAATGGTCGATGTGTGTTTTAAACAAAATGATCAGCGTGTGTTTATTTCTTATATGGATCTACACAGACACTGACTGTCCTTGAGATGTTACATGAATGCCAGAATATTGAGACAAAGTGGTTGACCGTAACTATCGCTGTTGCACAAACACCTTTACTGTAGCATCCGATATGTTATTTCCAAGGCTCTGTGTTTTTTGTTGGTTTTGTTTTGTCATAAACAACTAGTATTGATATTACACTTACTGGGTTAGTGACGTCACACGCTGATCCAGCAGCAGGGTCACGACGACAAACGAGCGTGTTACAACAATCATCGTGTTTTCTGCAACGGTCACCGTATCTCGTGCACTTTGACCAGCCTTCCTGTGGACATAGACAGCTGTCAACTCAGTGATGTTATCAGTTGTGTGATACAGCAGTCCATGTGTGTTTTGTGTTGGACATAATGTTCAATGTGTGTTTTGTTTTGGACATAATGTGCAATGTGTGTTTTGTGTTGGACATCATGTGCAATGTGTGTTTTGTGTTGGACATAATGTGCAATGTGTGTTTTGTGTTGGACATCATGTGCAATGTGTGTTTTGTGTTGGACATAATGTGCAATGTGTGTTTTGTGTTGGACATCATGTGCAATGTGTGTTTTGTGTTGGACATAATGTGCAATGTGTGTTTTGTGTTGGACATAATGTGCAATGTGTGTTTTGTGTTGGACATAATGTGCAATGTGTGTTTTGTGTTGGACATCATGTGCAATGTGTGTTTTGTGTTGGACATAATGTGCAATGTGTGTTTTGTGTTGGACATAATGTGCAATGTGTGTTTTGTGTTGGACATAATGTGCAATGTGTGTTTTGTGTTGGACATCATGTGCAATGTGTGTTTTGTGTTGGACATAATGTGCAATGTGTGTTTTGTGTTGGACATAATGTGCAATGTGTGTTTTGTGTTGGACATAATGTGCAATGTGTGTTTTGTGTTGGACATCATGTGCAATGTGTGTTTTGTGTTGGACATAATGTGCAATGTGTGTTTTGTGTTGGACATAATGTGCAATGTGTGTTTTGTGTTGGACATAATGTGCAATGTGTGTTTTGTGTTGGACATAAAATGCAAAGTTTTTTTTTAACATCACAAAAATGATGAGTGTGTGTTTAGGTCTAAGTGGATTTACATATTCATTGGCTGCCCTTGAGATGCTCTATGAATGCCAGAACATTGAAAAACAGTGGTCAACAGTAACTGTATTGTTGTTGCACATACACCATTACTGTAGCATCGAATTTGTTATTTTCATGACTCTGTGTTTTGTTTTGTTTTGTCATAACAACTGGTATCGAGGCTACACTTACTGGGTTACTGATGTCACATAGACCAGCAGGGTCGCCACGACACAGAAGTGTGTTACAACAATCGTTGTGTTCTTTGCAACGGCCACCATTTCTCGTGCACTTGAAATGCTGTTCCTGTGGACGTGACAGGTGTAAACTCAATGAAGTCATTAGCCACATGATACAACAGGTGTAAATGGACCATAGTCAGGTGAAATGATGATAGTTAGGTTAAAGGTAAACAACAATGTGATTGATAGACAAATGGAGCGAAAGACAGAATCATTATGTGTCCTTCTTGTTCTGGATGGAACACATTCTACGCCTGTCGCTTGTCAACAATTTATATTATACCATCATATGTCTGTCCACTCATCAAGTTTGAATGGTTTGTGTCTTAAGATTTGACATTTTACTCCAGAGTTGTTATCTGTAGGGCGTCAGAGCGGTGGAGTTGTAGACTGACCACTTCTTGGAGCAAAGCTACTGGTTTACATCTACTTTATCGACTTGCTCCAGTCTAAAGCAGAAGTGCAAAATATTGAAGTCAGATCTAGATACAATTCAATGCTAATCTCTGAGCTGGTAAATGAAGTTTAATGTAGATAAATGTACAGTCATCCACATGGGTAGATTCAATATGGAACATAACTACATAATTGGTGAGAACAATATTAGAAAAATAGAAAAGGAAAGGGACGTAGGGGTTATAATGACATTTACAGGTAAGGTGAGAGAGCAAGTCCAGATAGTAGTGAAAAATCAATTTTAGGTATGATACAATTAAATGTTAAACATAGGAGCAAGAAAGTCATTGTCAAATTGTATACATCATTATTTAGGCGTAAGAGTACTGTGTATATGTGGGGAGTTCTTATCGTAGAGAAGATATAAACATGATGTAAATGATACAAAGAAGAGCGACTTAAGTTAAGTTCATTTTATCCGTATGTGTTAAAGTGCATAGTGTACTCTCCGATTTCAAAAGTTGGAAGTATCTTTAAACAAGCATTTCTCCAAATCCGAATGTGAATCCTAAACAACCAAATATGAACTAAGGAACAGTAGACTAAATGCTCAGATGTGATTACCGTTGAGGCAGTGATATGTTGGCTCAAGGCTTATTGTGAGATAGGGGCTCAGACGGTACGCTTGAAAGTATCAATCTGCATTAACCAGACTGGCAACTATAGTGTTCATCAAGTTTCATTTGTAAAGGGTGTATGTCAGGAAGATACTGAAGATATATATATATATATATATATATATGAGAAAGAGAGAAGGGGGAAAGACAAAGATAAAGCATTGAGAGAGGTAGAGAAGGAGAAATACAGTATAGGCACCTGTGTTGAGCAGGTCATGAAATCAGCTGTTTTCAGATGAAATAAGTGACAATGCTTTTTCAGAGGTGAGTGAAAACATGTTTGAAAGACAATAGAAGTAAGCGGGAGATGACGTTAGATGACAGAAGAAAAAGGAAGGACAGGAAATCCAGAGGCAAAAAGATTTTAGTGTCGACAGTTGAAAGGTTTTGGTCTCGACAGATGGAAGATTTTGGTTTCAGCAATTGGAAGATTTTGATCTCATCAATTATAAGATTTTGGTTTCAGCAATTGGAAGATTTTGATCTCAGCAATTATAAGATTTTGGTTTCAGCAATTGGAAGATTTTGATCTCATCAATTATAAGATTTTGGTTTCAGCAATTGGAAGATTTTGATCTCAGCAATTATAAGATTTTGGTTTCAGCAATTGGAAGATTTTGATCTCATCAATTATAAGATTTTGGTTTCAGCAATTGGAAGATTTTGATCTCAGCAATTATAAGATTTTGGTTTCAGCAATTGGAAGATTTTGATCTCATCAATTATAAGATTTTGGTTTCAGCAATTGGAAGATTTTGATCTCAGCAATTATAAGATTTTGGTTTCAGCAATTGGAAGATTTTGATCTCAGCAATTGGACGATTTTGGTCTAAACAATCTGACGATTTTGGCCTCAGCAGTTGGAAAATTTTGGTCTCCGCAGTTGGAATATTTTGGTCTCAGCAGTTGGAAAATGTTGGTCTCAGCAGTTGGAAAATTATGGTTTCAGCAGTTGGAAAATGCTGCTATAACTGAAGCCCCTCTTTAGAGTGCAGGGATAGATAGTGATGCACACATTTGGGTCTGAATATAAGATGGACTATGTTGTTGACATTTTGTGTGGGATTTTTTTCGGTTCGAATATCTGCATTATGAGTCAAAATCCAGGCGTCTCGACTGGCCATCTTGCCACTGGTCCAAGGTAGTTCGGGATCAGAGAGTGAGGTAGATGATCAGCACCGTTTTTTTACTGAATATAATCGAAAAAAAGCGCAAGATACGTCGTCGAACCTAAACTGTTTAATGATATCGCTTCCGTCGCTTGGATGGGCATTTAACTTGGTGCCACGTGCTTACAGTTCTCGATAGACATCACAAGATGGATACTTGTGTTTGTATGATAGATGTTTGTGTTTGTATGATAGATACTTCTGTTTGTATGATGGGTACTTGTGTTTGTATGATAGACACTTGTGTTTGTATGATAGATACTTGTGTTTGTATGATATATGTTTGTATTTGTATGATGGATACTTGTGTTTGTATGATAGATGTTTGTGTTTGTATGATATATACTTATGTTTGTATGATGGGTACTTGTGTTTGTATGATATATGTTTGTGTTTGTATGATGGGTACTTGTGTGTGTATGAAAGATGTTTGTGTTTGTATGATGGATACTTGTGTTTGTATGATGGATACTTGTGTTTGTATGATGGGTACTTGTGTTTGTATGATGGATACTTGTGTTTGTATGATGGATACTTGTGTTTGTATGATGGGTACTTGTGTTTGTATGATGGGTACTTATGTTTGTATGATGGATTCTTGTGTTTGTATGATGGATACGTGTGTTTGTATGATGTATACTTGTGTTTGTATGATAGATACTTGTGTTTGTTTGATGGATACTTGTGTTTGTATGATGGATACTTGTGTTTTTATGATGTGTACTTGTGTTTGTATGATGGGTACTTGTGTTTGTATGATGGATACTTGTGTTTGTATGATGTATACTTGTGTTTGTATGATGTATACTTGTGTTTGTTCGATGAATACTTGTGCTTGTTTGATTAATACTTGTGCTTGTACGATGATATACCTATTCACACACATTCATTGTTATATGCTTGGATGTTAATATATCATACCATTATGCTTTGCTAATTCTTCGAGTTGTCGTTTCTTTAGTGTTAATATCTGATCCATATACTTCTCGATTGTTATTTATTAAATCACCAATACCTGCAGATATTGTCCGCTTTCGGCTAGCGGAACTATTTCTTGTGGATTACTGAGACTATCTATTGACCGCTCATGAGAATTATATTTTTCCTTTACCTGTCTGATCTTTTGTTATGCGTAAATAATAAACAAACAAGAATTCAACCAAGTTGCTCTCCTCTTTTTTTACATTGATACCTGATGATTAAATCCTGCTGGACTTTAGTTTCAATTGACTACCAGTATATGTTATTGATTGTTCTTGTGCTTTCCCCATCTATATCTAGTTTGTTTAATACATCATTCGTTTTAATTGCTGAATTCTGTCATTGGCCATTTATGAAGTCAATGACTGATGTGTCCATGTTTGTGTACTGGTATGGATTTATTCATTTTTTTCTGTTTGAGTCCTTATAGAGAATAATTATATTTCCATCACCCCATTTGATAGGCTTAGATTTCTCTGACATGTTGTAGGAACACTTTCTTAGCACAGTTTCTCTCCTTCAAGTGACTTTCACAAACACAGAAACTTACCCAAGGGTTATTTCTCCTATCAGTTCCCAGTACCACAGCCAGAAGCATGACCCGGAGAATCACTGCTGATTTTATCAACATTCTTCTTTTGATGTTATGTATTATGTTCTCTTTCTTTGGAAGAGCAGAAAGTTGAACGTGTTTTTATTGTCCTGTTCAAACAGCATAAAGTCGTGTGTTTATCTTGTCCTGTTTAAACAGCAGAACGTTGAGTGTGTTTATTCTGTCCTGTTTAAACAGCAGAAATTTGAGTGTGTTTATTATGTCATGTTTAAACAGCAGAAAGTTGAGTGGGTTTCTCTTGTCCTGTTTAAACAGCATAATGTTGAGTGTGTTTATCTTGTCCTGTTTAAACAGCAAAACATTTCTGTTAGTGCCTCTGCTATATCATATCTGTCTTGGTGCCTCAGATTAGAGACATGTGGACTACTACACCTATAATATGGACACACTAAGACACGTAAGTTCTTGAGATAGACCTATAAATCGAGCGCAAGCTTGGTTTCCAATCCCAACATGCCCGGTTTGATATCACTTCGTGTCCAGATTGTCACGCCATGTTTGATATTTTTCTTAGTGTAACCACGTACATAACAAATTGGTAAAACTAACGCAAAACTGCCATAATGAAACACATTAGAAACAATCACTGACTCACACATGCACTGGCCGTAAATACCTGATAATGCCAAAGATTAACTATCATCTCATTACTCGATACCACCCAAAGACTAACCATCATCTCATAACCTGATATTGCCCAAAGACTAACTATCATCTCATTAAACAAGACATGTACATTTATGAAACTATATATTTTTAGTTTCTGTCAGATCCACGTTGTCATATTGTTTTCAGTCACATGAAGTAATTTGGGTGCATTTTATGTCTGTCTTCGCTGGATAGCATGTTATGTCTGTCTTCGCTGGATAGCATTTATGTCTGTCTTGGCTGGATATCATTTTATGTCTGTCTTGGCTGGATAGCATTTTATTTCTGTCTTCGCTGGATAGTATGTTATGTCTATCTTCGCTGGATAGCATTTATGTCTGTCTTGGCTGGATATCATTTTATGTCTGTCTTGGCTGAATAGCATTTTCTTAGTTCTATAGTAACCAATGACGATATGCTAGAAAAGACCCATGCAAAGTACTTGTCTGATTAGTTTTAAAGAGAATCATAAATGTTAACTAACGTAGCCCTGAATGTATCAATAGTTATGTAAACTCTGTTTGAGTTGTTGTTGTTGCTGGTGGTGTTGTTCCTGTTTGCCGGTGGTGTTCTTGGTGGTGTTGTTGTTGTTCTTGTTTATGTTGCCCTTGTTGTTGTAGATGGTGTTGTTGTTGTTTTCTGTTGTTGTTTCTGCGGTTGTTGTTGTTGTTGTTGTTGTTTTTGTTGTTCCTGTTTGCATGTGGTGTTCTTGGTGGTGTTGTTGCAGTTCTTGTTGTTGTTGCCCGTGTTGTTGTAGATGGTGTTGTTGTTGTTTTCTGTTGTTGTTTCTGCGGTTGTTGTTGGTGTTGTTGGTGCTGTTGTTGTTGCTATTGTTGTTGTTGGTGTTTTTGTTGATGTTGTAGCTATTGTTGGTGTTGATATTGTTGTTGGTAATGTTGTAGATATTGTTGTTGTTGATGTTGTTGTTATTGTTTTTGTTGTTGTTTCTGGTATTGTTGTTGGTGGTGTTGGTGTTGTTGTTTTTTGGTCTTTTGTTTTTGTTGCTGTTCTTGCTATTGTTGATGCTGCTGTTGTTATTGTTGTTGTTGTTGTTGTTGTTTGGTGCCGACAATAGGTAATTTTACTTTTTTGTGCACCCTGAAAAGGGTATTAAATGGTTGATAGCTTTCCTGGCAGGTTGCAACAGAGACATGTGGATTACTATAAACACAATTGAGAACCATGGACTACTATAAACACAATTGAGAATCATGGATTACTATAAACACAATTGTGAACTATGGACTACTATAAACACAATTGTGAACTATGGACTACTATAAACACAATTGTGAACTATGGACTACTATAAACACAATTGAGAACCATGGACTACTATAAACACAAAAGAGACATGTGGACTGATATAAACACACTTGATACACATGGACTACTATAAACACAATTGAGAACCATGGACTACTATAAACACAATTGAGAACCATGGACTACTATAAACACAATTGAGAACCATGGACTACTATAAACACAAAACAGACATGTGGACTGATATAAACACACTTGATACACATGGACTACTATAAACACAATTGAGAACTATGGACTACTATAAACACAAAACAGACATGTGGACTGATATAAACACACTTGATACACATGGACTACTATAAACACAATTGAGAACTATGGACTACTATAAACACAAAACAGACATGTGGACTGATATAAACACACTTGATACACATGGACTACTATAAACACAATTGAGAACTATGGACTACTATAAACACAAAACAGACATGTGGACTGATATAAACACACTTGATACACATAGACTACTATAAACACAATTGAGAACTATGGACTACTATAAACACAAAACAGACATGTGGACTGATATAAACACACTTGATACACATGGACTACTATAAACACAATTGAGACATGTGAACTGCTTGAGATAAATAACCATATATCTCTATCTCTCGCGTTGTCCTTTACATACATTCAGAACAGATTGGCTAAATGATAATCGATAGCCATGGACTAATTGAATAACTATAGAGATCAGCAGATAAATGGAGAAAAAAAAATCCATAAATACTGTACTTTTAGAACAGACAAGTAGAAGACACATCAATATTATAGAAACAGGTGAACTACTAGAACAGAAAACATATCAGAGAGATGTGAACAACTGAAAAATCTAGTAGAGCGAGATGAACTAGCAGAAAGATGTAAATTACTGGAAAATCCTGTAGAGCGAGGTGAGCGACTGGAAACATGTGAATTACTAGAAAACCAGTATAGTGATGTGAACTAGTGGACTGATGTGAATTACTGGAAAACCAGTAGAGAGAGGTGAACTGGAGGTAATCCGAAAGACACATATATATTTATTAGAACGTTGTCGGGAAATAATCATTTCAACAATATAATCGAGGCACAAGAAAGATTGCCTATAAAAAAGGAGACATTTGGAAATTATAACCTAAATTCACAAAGATAGAGAAAGACATGACTGGATAAGGGAAAAAACAGGCACATACCTGCTCGGAGATGAGATAATAACTGATGATGTGAGAGCAGTGGTATAAATAGTGGTTGGTACATGTGTCCATATCGATTATCTGTTTCCGTGTCATGAAAACAAATTGTAAAGAAAATGGATGTGATCTTTTTAATTATTACACAATGTTGAAAGTTTCACCTTTAGAAATTAAAATAACACACAATTTAGATGCAACAAAAACATATTTCGACTAGAATTACTTTGACAGCATGTGCCTTTAACCAATTAGTAAATATTTTGGAAACAAAATCAATAAGGTACCATACACAATTCAGGCTGTTTAACTACAACGTTATATCGGTGACAATAAGGTACCATACACACTTCAGGGTTTTTAACTCCAACATTATATCAGTGACAATACGGTACCATACACACTTCAGGGTTTTTAACTCCAACGTTATATCGGTGATAACATTTGAATGCGAAAGCTGGAAAACTAATGACTTTAGAAAATAAACGTAATTCTTTTTAAAAGAAATGTTTAAGAACATTATTAGACATTAGCTGGGAATTATTCAAGACCATTAATCTAAGAAAAACACACCAACCAGTAATATATTTCAACCATTATTTGGAAGAAATGATGGGCATATCTGAAGCAACTCGCTTATAATGAACTACAGTAGACTGTTATTGCAGGTGGTTATGTGGGCTCCAGGTGGTAAGAGAGAGAGAGAGAAGACCGGAAAGGACATACTCTGCGGATGACACAGTCAAACATAGTCAGGCATGCTCTTACATGGAGTCCTCAAGACAGGAGAGAGACCCAAAATTGAATTGAGAAGAGAATGTGAGAAAGAACTAAACTTAAATGATTACACCTGGAGAGAGACAGAAAGAGCAGCCCATTCTGGTGAGATGTTTTCAATGGCTTATGCACTGAAAAGAGCTGCAGCCTTTGATTGATTGATTGGTGTTCAAGTTCAGAAACAATTAGTGTCTGGGTTTTCTTTGTTGTTCACGTCAGAAGGGAAGCATTAAGGAGGAGGAGATATGTGTAAATTAGCTGAACGGCACCGTCATGAAAGGGATATAGATAGTTTGTTACAGACGAACACAAGACTCATTAAACCCGTCAAACGTGCACATGGGTCACGCTATGGACTATTGCATCAGAAACGGTCCACTTTATTGACTGCCATATCGAACATGTAACACTGTATTGATTGCTACACCATACATCAATCACTTTATTGACTGCTAGATCATACATCAATCACTTTATTGACTGATACAGCATACATTAATCACTTTATTGACTGACACAGCATACATCAATCACGTTATTGATTGCTACATCATACATTAATCACTTTATTGACTGCTACATCATACATCAATCACGTTATTGACTGCTACATCATACATCAATCACTTTATTGACTGCCACATCTTATATGAATCACTTTATTGACTGCTACATCATACATCAATCACTCATTTACGATGCAAACCAAGAGAGATGGAGCGAGGACTAGAGAGTGAGAGAGAAAGAGAGAGAGAAGGGGCAAGGGGAAAAAAGATAGATAGAGAAAGAGGCATTTACAATGCCTATGTGTATATACTAACATGCAAGTTGTACATGTGCCTCTACCAATATTCCAGTTGTACATGTGCCTCTACCAATATTCCAGTTGTACACGCGTCTCTACCAACATGCAAGTTGTACATGTGCCTCTACCAATATTCAAGTTGTACATGTGTCTCTACTATATGTATTATGTGATGTGTATATTATTATGTGTCTCTATTTTGTATCATAAATTGTAAATTATGTACACTTTTGTTTCAACTTGTAATTTGAAGAATCTACCAATTTAGTCTGCCTACCTCATACAGTCTAAGTCCTCACTTATTTGAAGTATCTAGAAATTTGGTCATTCCAAGTCTCTACCCCTTTGGTGTCCTTACATCCCACAATCGGAGTCGTCGTTTACTTGTAGTCTCTACCTCTCCACCTCCTACGGAAGCTTTAGTTTTGTGACTTTCTTTAACTTTTATAAACACATATCGACCTTTTTTCAATTTGGCTTTGTAACATGCTTAGACACCTTCACAATAGTCAATTTAAAATAAATAGAAAGACTAATAAATAGTTAGACTAATGCGTTCTTTGGTGCTATCAATATTTATGTATGCCTGCGAGATCTGGACCATTACAGCAGATATCCAGGGCAGAATACATGCAATGGAAATACGGTGCTATAAAAAACTCCTAAATGTTACATATAAAGATCGTGTCACGAATGTAGAAATACGACAGAGAGTTGAAGATGCTATTGGTCCATTTGAAGATCTGTTCACAGCTATCAAACGACGAAAGATGGCCTGGTGCGAGCAAGTCACGAGGTCCAACAGAATTACCAACTCGATACTCTTTGGTTCCGCACCGGGACAGAGAGGGCGAGCATGTCGAAGGAAGAGATGGGTGGACAACATCACTGAGTGGTCAGGCCTTCGTCCCTGTGAGATACGACAGGCGGCGACAGAGAGGGATGGCATGGGATTTTGGGAGTGTCTTCATGTGTGCCCCAATGACCTGATGGGTTACGGGATGAACTGAACTGATCATCTAATAAAGAAGGTGATAGGAATGCAATCTCTTCTATTAATTTCCGTAGGACAGAAAATACGGAACAGATTTGATCATTATTATTTTTGTAAATTCTGTAATTTTTTATCATTGTAGGCCATAACCACAACAACCTCTTCTTTTTATTTTCTTTTGCAACAATTTTAGTCACAATTTATCAGATGCATTTTCTGGCAGACTAAAGAATGTAGTAATGGATAGTACCACGGTGGTCATTGGAGAATATTACGCAATGTTTAAATTGTAACAAGTTGCAGTTTTAGCATTTTTTGCTAAATTTAAAAAAAAGAATTTCCAAGTGTAGTACATAATAGAGAAATATCATTGCTTAGTCGTACAGGAAAGATATTATGTAAAATACTGAACAAAAAAGACTGCACCCAAGAATTTTATGAAGTAAAAAAAAAAGATTTACCAATCTATGCAAAAGTCTTTATGTGAAAAGTCAATCTACATTAAGAACAAACGCAGGCTATTCCGAATAATGTCATATTAAGACTGGTGTACGGCACGATTGTGTACTATTCCCTTTACTGTTTATCAAATATATTGACGAAACATGTAAGAAAGACAACAATAATTGATGAATGAACCAATCTCAGTGATCACTTAAATGAACTCCTCTTTACGGATGACCAAGCAATAACAGCAACATTAGAAATCAAATGCAGGCACATATCAACACTTTTGATGAGGATTGTACGGATTATGGTATGAAAATCAATATAGAGAAAACCAAAGTTATAACGATTGCAACAGAATGAACAAACAAAAATATATTTATACAAACCAACAAGTAAAAACAGATGAACAATGTCACTTACGTGTGTAATACAATCACACTGTATGGCAAATGAGTCACTTAAATCTAACACAGATGTAATGTCGCATATCAAAACATTGAGCAAATGGCCCAGATATTACAATGTAAACACATGACAATAGATACAAAATGAATACTATACAATACAACATCTCAACCCACATTGTGCTAATTGTGCCGAAATTGGACATTGACAAGCAAAGATAAAAGAGACATTTAACAACATTGACTATTAATTGTTTTTGGAGAATGACTTGAATGACAATAATGGATTTAACCCGAAACGAAGATATTAGGAAACAAGTAGGTACAACAATACTGCTTTACTTCATCAAGAGACAGGTAGGTACACCACCAGGGCTTTACTTCATCAAATGACATGTAGGTACAACACCAGGGCTTTACCTCATCAAGAGACACGTAGGTACAACACCATGGCTTTACTTCATCGAGAGACAGGTAGGTACAACACCAGGGCTTTACTTCATCGAGAGACAGGTAGGTACAACACCAGGGCTTTACTTCATCGAGAGACAGGTAGGTACAACACCAGGGCTTTACTTCATCGAGAGACAGGTAGGTACAACACCAGGGCTTTACTTCATCGAGAGACAGGTAGGTACAACACCAGGGCTTTACTTCATCGAGAGACAGGTAGGTACAACACCAGGGCTTTACTTCATCGAGAGACAGGTAGGTACACCACCAGTGCTTTACTTCATCGAGAGACAGGTAGGTAAAACACCAGGGCTTTACTTCATCGAGAGACAGGTAGGTACAACACCAGGGCTTTACTTCATCAAGAGACAGGTAGGTACAACACCAGGGCTTTACTTCATCGAGAGACATGTAGGTACAAAACCAGGGCTTTACTTCATAGAGAGACAGGTAGGTACGACACCACTGCTTTACTTCAAAAAGAGACAGGTAGGTACACCACTAGAACTTTACTTCAAGACATCGCAGACAAAATGGTTACGGCACGTGATGCGTCAGAGACCAGATAGTATCCCTCAGAAGAAAATGCTATACAGGTAAAGCATATACACAGCCATTTGTATTTGACAAAATGAAGAGACATGCTCAGATAACGGTATAACCAATGTAATAGCTAATCACATGGATAATACGGAAACAGAGCATACTGGCTACACAAAAATGTTGCTTATTATCAGTTCAAAAGACAAGAGCAGGTGGTAATCTTCAAGATACGCACAAGCAACAACCACTTGAGGTGCTATCTTATCAATAGATAGAAGATATGTGTTACTGATGAAAACATATGTGGTACCGGGAAAACATTTGCTGCAAAATTGCCCGACATAAGAGGACCAGAGAAAGCATATGTGGTCATCACCAGTGTCAACATTTGACGATCGATTTGGCAGTTTCCACAGCCTAAGAATGTCCTCTGCTTTCTTTGAACAAAATCAAGTCGACCTCTGAGATAGAGTACCTCATCAAAGATTATTTCGAAAGTTAAATCACATGGAATAGGTGGGGAAGTTGCCAAATGGATTAAAAATTGGTTAACGGGAAGAAGGCAGAGGGTGGGCATAAATAAGGAGTACTCTGAGTGGTGTGAAGTGAAAAGTGGAGTGCCACAGGGCTCGGTTTTGGGACCAATTTTGTTCTTGATATATATATATATATATAAATGATTTGGACATCGATATGGGATCCATGATTGCAAAATTTGCTGATGACACAAAACTATGCAGTAGTGTCTCATCTAAAGCGGAAGTGGATATATTGATGTCGGATTTAGATAAAATTCGAGAATGGTCTGTAAGCTGGCAAATGGAGTTTAATGTAGATAAATGTACAGTCATCTACATTGGTAGATCCAATATGGAACATAATTACAGAATGGGAGAAAACAATATTAGAAAGATAGATAAGGAAAGGGACCTAGGGGTAATAATAGATCATACAGGAAAGGTGAGTGAGCAAGTTAAGGTAGCAGTGAAAAATGCAATGTTAGGTATGATAAAAAGAAATATTAAACATAGGAGCAAGGAATTGATCGTCAAACTGTATAAAGCTTTAGTTAGACCTAGATTGGAGTACTGTGTACAGGTGTGGAGTCCTTATCATAGAGGGGACATAAACATGCTAGAAAGAATACAAAAAAGAGCGACAAAGATGATAGTGGGATTCCAGAATTACAGTTATGAGGAACGACTCAGAAAAACCGGCCTACAGTGTCTCGAAGAGATAAGAATTCGTGGTGACTTAATACAGGTTTATAAGATGATCAGAGGAATCGATAAATTATACTATAACAAGTTTTTTTTTTAAAATACAGCCACCTACAATAACACGAGGGCATAGCTACAAGCTGACTAAAGAGAGGTCCAGGTTAGATATTAGGAAATATTTTTTTAGTCAGAGAGTGGTGCCTGCTTGGAATGCATTGCCAGGGGAGGTAGTGGAGGCAGGGACAGTTAATGCATTTAAGAATAAACTGGATGCGCATAGCTTTTAGAGCAAAGTGATGTAAATGTAACTGGTTGTATACAGACTATGCAGGGTCTTCTAAACCAGTATAAAGACGTGAAGTTAAGTTAAGTAGAAGAAATGAAAGACCAGGTGATGATGGTGATGTGAACTACATGTTTTAATTTTTTAAAAGACATCTGCCTATAAATACAGCCATAATAACAACACATAGATTGCATCAAGGTATAATGTTAATACACGATTAACATTGTGCAGGCGTTTATTTTGGTTAACCCTTTACACCCTAAGCCTTAAAATAGGAAATACATATTCATAAGCGCAGGGAGATACTTCTTTGCCTTATTAATATACCATTTGTTTGCTTATGCGATGTAAATGATATCCCAGCACAGAACAAGCAATGAACAGTTGCATTGAACATAGTAGTAGTGTTTCCGGTTTCCAAAGAACATACGATGGGCAGGTTAGGGTGTAAAGGGTTAAGCAATAACTCATCAACCAAATCTGGCCACATTTCTGGTTCTGTCAATAGCAGACGTATGTTGGCCGTTCAGTTTCAATGAAATCTAGTTAGCGTTTTAAGAATGTAATCTAGCGATCGTACAGCAGCAGTTGTTATTCTATTACTAACAATAAATAAAAATACTGTTGAATGCGCAAAAATAGTTAGACAAGTCTAATATTGCACATTAACATTGACCTTAGCCAATGACTATGTATGGTTTCTTGCAGAAAGATGACACTTTTGAGCTTCAGTTTAGTGCCTTAGCCCTGTTCAATCATTCTCTATACCAAGTGTTATCCCAATAGAGAAAAACACAACAAAGTGGAATATAATCATGACAGGATCTACGTAATACTTATTCTGAAATCATGATGGAAGAACTTAGAAGCTACCAGGAACTGCAACATTTCTCTTCAGATTAATGGAACAATAATATGAACCATCAAATTTGCAGATGACTAATCCATCATAAAAAGAACATAGTTAAATACCAAAGCTATTTACCAGGATCAACTACGCAGTGAAGCAAATGATACACTGAGCTAAATATGTCTGACGAGGATAGTGACGGGAGATGATCTAACAACTTCAATACCAGTCTCCGTACTGATATGATGAATTATCATTTATTGTGAGTTAGAATGTCAGTCTGACATTTTAGAATGAAATAAGTAAATGAAATGTATGTACATACACACACACTCACACACTACACATGCATTCAGTAAAACGCATACACACTAACACACACATTCACCACAAACACATTCCCCACACACATCACGCACACACACACACCGTACACACACATACACATATACACACACACCGTACATACACACACACCACACAGGCACACACACCACACAGGCACACTCACCATAAGCCCACCATACTCACACACATACACACACACACCACACATGTACACTCACTATAAGCCCACCACACACATACACACACACCATAAGCCCACCACACACACACACATACACACACACACCACACATGCACACTCACCATAAGCCCACCACACACATGCACACTCACCATAATTCCACCACACACACACATGCACACTCACCATAAGCCCACCACACTCACACACACACACTGCACACACACTACACATAATACCCTCACCCACACAAACAAATGCCCCACATAAATCACACACACACTGCACACACACACACATCATACATACCACACACACACATCATACATACCACACACACACGCACACACATACCTCACACACACACACACACATACATACCACACACACATGCACACACATATGGGAATATAACTTTTTTAAATACAATATTAAACTGAAATAGTATATTTCAGAATGGCACATAAAATACACGCACCTTAAAATTATAATTTTGTTATATATATATTTTAATACTGCAAAACAATGAAT
The DNA here is from genome assembly GCA_036924085.1 of Ariolimax columbianus. Lineage (NCBI taxonomy): Eukaryota > Metazoa > Mollusca > Gastropoda > Stylommatophora > Arionidae > Ariolimax > Ariolimax columbianus. The sequence continues at coordinate 6,004,596 of JAVGWX010000023.1, forward strand.
TAATGCACGCTGGCTGGGGAAAATAATATTGAGCAGCAACAATACTCCATGTAAACACCATGCAAAAAATTATTAATTATATGTCCTTTAATAATTAGTGCCATCACATTTGCAGATCCACCGTTGATGGAACAGATAATTGATTCAGATAATTGATTACCAACGCTATTCACCCTTATCAGCAACACAACCAAGCATATGGTATCAATGAAGAATATTGACTTAAAACTAAAGTAATAGCTACAAACCCAAATAATCACATGGACGTGCAGATTATTGCAGAGGTCAAGATATAAGCAGAGGTAATGTCTAGATGAGTTTGTTGATCATGAATTATTACTTATTGTGCGTGAGATTGTCTATCATTTTAATTATGTTGCATGTTTCTATATAAACTATTTCAAATATTTATGTTTGTAGAGCCACATGTTGCGACACGAGAATATGAAACAAAACCATGAAGATCTACAATTGAAAATACTGAAACACAAAATTCAGGCGAGAATACCAAAAAGTCCAACAATAAAAGCCTGACAATCCTCTCCAGAAATGAACATGCCTCTTTGCTATACTGCTTAAGTAAGTTCATATTGAATTAAAATGTTTCATTCACACTTCCAATTTTTTTTAAAAATTGCCGTTTTCGCACACTTCATGTTAGATAACCACGAGTAATCACTAACACATATTTTTTCTGACAAAAGCACGGCAACAACAAACACAAGGCATTATGAAAAATAGTGTGGTTGTTTTGGAGACATTTAGAAAGACATAGCTTTTTATTCTCTTTCAAACCATCAAAATGTGACACATACCAATATAATAATCACTGCAGAGAACATTTACACCATGTATATTTAAAAATATATTAGGAGTGATAGAGAATTGATAGACAATTGGTCGGAATCACTCTTTCGAACGAATGTATGATAGGTCTACATAAGTCTGACATAAGATGATTGTTCAGATGAATGACGCGGTAATTGAGGCAGCCAAGGCATAACATAGATGAGCTAGCCACGTGTTACGATGAAACCGCGATGGAGCATGGCGACGGCAGACTGGTACCGCTGAGGTGAAAAGAGACTGCGAGGAAGACCTCCAATGCGTTGGTAAGACTCCCGTGTTGCACATTGCAACATCTAATATGCCTCTGAATGCATTCTTACCACGCTCTGGGTTTCCGTAGCCCAAGACAGGCTCCGCTGGAGACGAGTTTAGGACCATCAGCTTCACTGAGGAACGGGTCATCAAGATTTTGAAAAGATAGTCACCATAAACATAAAAAAATCAACAACAAAGAACATTGAAAACTGCTAAATATGATTCATTTATAAAATATGATTCATGGACAAAATATGCAGCGCAAGTACCAAACTTATTTACTGCATCACCTATACATTTTTACCAAAGCATCAAAACTATGAGAGTGAGAGAGGAAAAATGCAATCCATTGATAATTTACATCAGTAACTTCAAGGAACCACTCACCAACTATCAAGATATAAGAAACTGATTTATATAATATTTTAGCAAGCTACTAAACCAAGGACAGTATGAACCAGCACATCACCAGGTAAAGAATAAAACACAGTGTGACAGAAATATATTGAAATCAGAAGATCGAGCAGCCCTGCGGGATATGACGTTCAGAAAGTTACCAACAGATTGGCATCAGATATGTATCGTTCCTATCTGGAGAAATAAAGCCGAAAAGCAAGAGGACAAAACATATAGGGAGATCTCTATTCTAAGCCACATGGACAAGACTTGGACATGGTAGTGTTCGATCGTCACAACGGGCATTTGATGCCTAAGGGAACATGACTATTATAAGCTCAGTCATCCATCATGACAGCGTTGCATGCAAGTCATGTGGCACTACAGATCCCACCCCGCTAACAACCTCGTGTCACCGTTCTTATCGTTGTGATCGTTAATACATCAGCGCTCTAACTCTGCACCCATTCTTTTGAGTTTGCTCCTACGACTGTTTCCTGGGACACTTCTCTTGCTATATCCCCTACGATCCTTCGGAATCATGCCTTGTCCAACATCCAACGTTCTAAGAACAATCCCCAGATTTAAGATGCAAAGGACATGTGTTAAATGATCGCACCACACTTTGGTTAATAACCCCTTGATAATAACCAAAGTAATTGTGACCATGTAACTTTCCCATGTTCTGACTTTCAGACAGTAGAAGTCCAGGCTGGTTCTGTTAGACTTTACCGATGGCCCAAACCCATGGCTGAACTCCCTTCTCCTACATGTCTTAATTTCTCACAAATTTGCTTGCTTATTATCAAGCTACAATTCGCTTCGAATTTATAAATACCATTAACATTCAATTGCCTAAGTTTGAAGGTGGTTTGTGATCAGGATTGGGATTTTGTCAAGGTCCTTGAATCCCTGAAATGACACTAAATACCACATCCTGATATTGTCAAATCATATATGTGACATTGCCACAGCTTGTCGGGTAGTTAAAGTTGTAAGTGGCCTAAGCAATTTGAGTGCAAACATATTTTGCTGTATCTCTATCCTGTGTCATTTTGATTCATACAGGTGAAACTGTCACCGTTCTGTAATCATTACAAACAGCAAATGTATTACCTTCATCATTAGGCACCTAATGCCGTACCAAATGGATCGATATCAACAGGTGCATCAATCACTATTTATAGTACTTCTCTCACAGACCCAGTCAACATCTCATGTCAGAGCAGGTATGTGCATGTTCTCACTTAGCCAGCTCTCTTTTTTTCGTGCATTTAGCTTCATATTTCATAATGTTTACCCTTCTATAAACGATCTTTCTTGTGTCTTGACTACTTTATTGTCATATTTCTTCTCAGGGGACAGCGTCGTTTAGTGGTTAAGTGACACGGCTCACAACACATAGGGGCTGGGATCGATCCCCATAACAACACCGGCTGTTACCACGGCGAAACAAACCCTTGGAAAATGCTAGAGGAAGCAGACCCTACATCAAATGGATGCTGAAGTCAGATGCACTGGGCCCATAAGTGCCAAATAAAAAAAAAACAGTGCAATGCACACCTCCTTGGGGGATAGAGCAATAAGGCGACGCAAAAATAATATAACTTTCTTATCAACACATTGTTATATACATCCATGTGTCTCTATTGTAGTTCTAGTAGTACATGTGTCTCTATTGTAGTTCTAGTAGTACATGTGTCTCTATTGTAGTTCTAGTAGTACATGTGTCTCTACTGTAGTTCTAGTAGTACATGTGTCTCTACTGTAGTTCTAGTAGTACATGTGTCTCTATTGTAGTTCTAGTAGTACATGTGTCTCTACTGTAGTTCTAGTAGTACATGTGTCTCTACTGTAGTTCTAGTAGTACATGTGTCTCTACTGTAGTTCTAGTAGTCCATGTGTCTCTATTGTAGTTCTAGTAGTACATGTGTCTCTACTGTAGTTCTAGTAGTACATGTGTCTCTACTGTAGTTCTAGTAGTACATGTGTCTCTATTGTAGTTCTAGTAGTACATGTGTCTCTACTGTAGTTCTAGTAGTACATGTGTCTCTACTGTAGTTCTAGTAGTACATGTGTCTCTACTGTAGTTCTAGTAGTACATGTGTCTCTATTGTAGTTCTAGTAGTACATGTGTCTCTATTGTAGTTCTAGTAGTACATGTGTCTCTACTGTAGTTCTAGTAGTCCATGTGTCTCTATTGTAGTTCTAGTAGTACATGTGTCTCTACTGTAGTTCTAGTAGTACATGTGTCTCTACTGTAGTTCTAGTAGTACATGTGTCTCTACTGTAGTTCTAGTAGTACATGTGTCTCTACTGTAGTTCTAGTAGTCCATGTGTCTCTACTGTAGTTCTAGTAGTACATGTGTCTCTACTGTAGTTCTAGTAGTACATGTGTCTCTACTGTAGTTCTAGTAGTACATGTGTCTCTATTGTAGTTCTAGTAGTACATGTGTCTCTATTGTAGTTCTAGTAGTCCATGTGTCTCTACTGTAGTTCTAGTAGTACATGTGTCTCTATTATAGTTCTAGTAGTACATGTGTCTCTATTGTAGTTCTAGTAGTACATGTGTCTCTATTGTAGTTCTAGTAGTCCATGTGTCTCTATTGTAGTTCTAGTAGTACATGTGTCTCTATTGTAGTTCTAGTAGTACATGTGTCTCTATTGTAGTTCTAGTAGTACATGTGTCTCTATTGTAGTTCTAGTAGTACATGTGTCTCTATTGTAGTTCTAGTAGTACATGTGTCTCTATTGTAGTTCTAGTAGTACATGTGTCTCTACTGTAGTTCTAGTAGTACATGTGTCTCTACTGTAGTTCTAGTAGTACATGTGTCTCTATTGTAGTTCTAGTAGTACATGTGTCTCTATTGCAGTTCTAGTAGTCCATGTGTCTCTATTGTAGTTCTAGTAGTACATGTGTCTCTATTGTAGTTCTAGTAGTACATGTGTCTCTACTGTAGTTCTAGTAGTACATGTGTCTCTACTGTAGTTCTAGTAGTACATGTGTCTCTACTGTAGTTCTAGTAGTCCATGTGTTTTTACTGTAGCTCTATAACATGTGTCCCTACTTTAGTTCTAGTAGTCCATGTGTCTCTACTGTAGTTCTAGTAGTACATGTGTCTCTATTGTAGTTCTAGTAGTACATGTGTCTCTACTGTAGTTCTAGTAGTACATGTGTCTCTATTGTAGTTCTAGTAGTACATGTGTCTCTACTGTAGTTCTAGTAGTACATGTGTCTCTACTGTAGTTCTAGTAGTACATGTGTCTCTATTGTAGTTCTAGTAGTACATGTATCTCTATTGTAGTTCTAGTAGTACATGTGTCTCTATTGTAGTTCTAGTAGTACATGTGTCTCTACTGTAGTTCTAGTAGTACATGTGTCTCTATTGTAGTTCTAGTAGTACATGTGTCTCTACTGTAGTTCTAGTAGTACATGTGTCTCTATTGTTGTTCTAGTAGTACATGTGTCTCTACTGTAGTTCTAGTAGTACATGTGTCTCTACTGTAGTTCTAGTAGTACATGTGTCTCTATTGTAGTTCTAGTAGTACATGTGTCTCTATTGTAGTTCTAGTAGTCCATGTGTCTCTATTGTAGTTCTAGTAGTACATGTGTCTCTACTGTAGTTCTAGTAGTACATGTGTCTCTACTGTAGTTCTAGTAGTACATGTGTCTGTATTGTAGTTCTAGTAGTACATGTGTCTCTACTGTAGTTCTAGTAGTACATGTGTCTCTATTGTAGTTCTAGTAGTACATGTGTCTCTATTGTAGTTCTAGTAGTACATGTGTCTCTATTGTAGTTCTAGTAGTACATGTGTCTCTATTGTAGTTCTAGTAGTACATGTGTCTCTATTGTAGTTCTAGTAGTCCATGTGTCTCTATTGTAGTTCTAGTAGTCCATGTGTCTCTATTGTAGTTCTAGTAGTACATGTGTCTCTATTGTAGTTCTAGTAGTACATGTGTCTCTATTGTAGTTCTAGTAGTACATGTGTCTCTACTGTAGTTCTAGTAGTACATGTGTCTCTACTGTAGTTCTAGTAGTACATGTGTCTCTACTGTAGTTCTAGTAGTACATGTGTCTCTATTGTAGTTCTAGTAGTACATGTGTCTCTACTTTAGTTCTAGTAGTACATGTGTCTCTATTGTAGTTCTAGTAGTACATGTGTCTCTATTGTAGTTCTAGTAGTACATGTGTCTCTATTGTAGTTCTAGTAGTCCATGTGTCTCTATTGTAGTTCTAGTAGTACATGTGTCTCTACTGTAGTTCTAGTAGTACATGTGTCTCTATTGTAGTTCTAGTAGTCCATGTGTCTCTATTGTAGTTCTAGTAGTACATGTGTCTCTACTGTAGTTCTAGTAGTACATGTGTTTTTACTGTAGCTCTATAACATGTGTCCCTACTTTAGTTCTAGTAGTCCATGTGTCTCTACTGTTGTTCTAGTAGTACATGTGTCTCTATTGTAGTTCTAGTAGTACATGTGTCTCTATTGTAGTTCTAGTAGTACATGTGTCTCTACTGTAGTTCTAGTAGTACATGTGTCTCTACTGTAGTTCTAGTAGTCCATGTGTCTCTATTGTAGTTCTAGTAGTACATGTGTCTCTACTGTAGTTCTAGTAGTACATGTGTCTCTACTGTAGTTCTAGTAGTACATGTGTCTCTATTGTAGTTCTAGTAGTACATGTGTCTCTATTGTAGTTCTAGTAGTCCATGTGTCTCTACTGTAGTTCTAGTAGTACATGTGTCTCTATTATAGTTCTAGTAGTACATGTGTCTCTATTGTAGTTCTAGTAGTACATGTGTCTCTATTGTAGTTCTAGTAGTCCATGTGTCTCTATTGTAGTTCTAGTAGTACATGTGTCTCTATTGTAGTTCTAGTAGTACATGTGTCTCTATTGTAGTTCTAGTAGTACATGTGTCTCTATTGTAGTTCTAGTAGTACATGTGTCTCTATTGTAGTTCTAGTAGTACATGTGTCTCTATTGTAGTTCTAGTAGTACATGTGTCTCTACTGTAGTTCTAGTAGTACATGTGTCTCTACTGTAGTTCTAGTAGTACATGTGTCTCTATTGTAGTTCTAGTAGTACATGTGTCTCTATTGTAGTTCTAGTAGTCCATGTGTCTCTATTGTAGTTCTAGTAGTACATGTGTCTCTATTGTAGTTCTAGTAGTACATGTGTCTCTACTGTAGTTCTAGTAGTACATGTGTCTCTACTGTAGTTCTAGTAGTACATGTGTCTCTACTGTAGTTCTAGTAGTCCATGTGTTTTTACTGTAGCTCTATAACATGTGTCCCTACTTTAGTTCTAGTAGTCCATGTGTCTCTACTGTAGTTCTAGTAGTACATGTGTCTCTATTGTAGTTCTAGTAGTACATGTGTCTCTACTGTAGTTCTAGTAGTACATGTGTCTCTATTGTAGTTCTAGTAGTACATGTGTCTCTACTGTAGTTCTAGTAGTACATGTGTCTCTACTGTAGTTCTAGTAGTACATGTGTCTCTATTGTAGTTCTAGTAGTACATGTGTCTCTATTGTAGTTCTAGTAGTACATGTGTCTCTATTGTAGTTCTAGTAGTACATGTGTCTCTACTGTAGTTCTAGTAGTACATGTGTCTCTATTGTAGTTCTAGTAGTACATGTGTCTCTACTGTAGTTCTAGTAGTACATGTGTCTCTATTGTTGTTCTAGTAGTACATGTGTCTCTACTGTAGTTCTAGTAGTACATGTGTCTCTACTGTAGTTCTAGTAGTACATGTGTCTCTATTGTAGTTCTAGTAGTACATGTGTCTCTATTGTAGTTCTAGTAGTCCATGTGTCTCTATTGTAGTTCTAGTAGTACATGTGTCTCTACTGTAGTTCTAGTAGTACATGTGTCTCTACTGTAGTTCTAGTAGTACATGTGTCTGTATTGTAGTTCTAGTAGTACATGTGTCTCTACTGTAGTTCTAGTAGTACATGTGTCTCTATTGTAGTTCTAGTAGTACATGTGTCTCTATTGTAGTTCTAGTAGTACATGTGTCTCTATTGTAGTTCTAGTAGTACATGTGTCTCTATTGTAGTTCTAGTAGTACATGTGTCTCTATTGTAGTTCTAGTAGTCCATGTGTCTCTATTGTAGTTCTAGTAGTCCATGTGTCTCTATTGTAGTTCTAGTAGTACATGTGTCTCTATTGTAGTTCTAGTAGTACATGTGTCTCTATTGTAGTTCTAGTAGTACATGTGTCTCTACTGTAGTTCTAGTAGTACATGTGTCTATACTGTAGTTCTAGTAGTACATGTGTCTCTACTGTAGTTCTAGTAGTACATGTGTCTCTATTGTAGTTCTAGTAGTACATGTGTCTCTACTTTAGTTCTAGTAGTACATGTGTCTCTATTGTAGTTCTAGTAGTACATGTGTCTCTATTGTAGTTCTAGTAGTACATGTGTCTCTATTGTAGTTCTAGTAGTCCATGTGTCTCTATTGTAGTTCTAGTAGTACATGTGTCTCTACTGTAGTTCTAGTAGTACATGTGTCTCTATTGTAGTTCTAGTAGTCCATGTGTCTCTATTGTAGTTCTAGTAGTACATGTGTCTCTACTGTAGTTCTAGTAGTACATGTGTTTTTACTGTAGCTCTATAACATGTGTCCCTACTTTAGTTCTAGTAGTCCATGTGTCTCTACTGTTGTTCTAGTAGTACATGTGTCTCTATTGTAGTTCTAGTAGTACATGTGTCTCTATTGTAGTTCTAGTAGTACATGTGTCTCTACTGTAGTTCTAGTAGTACATGTGTCTCTACTGTAGTTCTAGTAGTCCATGTGTCTCTATTGTAGTTCTAGTAGTACATGTGTCTCTACTGTAGTTCTAGTAGTACATGTGTCTCTATTGTAGTTCTAGTAGTACATGTGTCTCTATTGTAGTTCTAGTAGTCCATGTGTCTCTATTGTAGTTCTAGTAGTCCATGTGTCTCTATTGTAGTTCTAGTAGTACATGTGTCTCTACTGTAGTTCTAGTAGTCCATGTGTTTTTACTGTAGCTCTATAACATGTGTCCCTACTTTAGTTCTAGTAGTCCATGTGTCTCTATTGTAGTTCTAGTAGTACATGTGTCTCTATTGTAGTTCTAGTAGTCCATGTGTCTCTATTGTAGTTCTAGTAGTACATGTGTCTCTACTGTAGTTCTAGTAGTCCATGTGTTTTTACTGTAGCTCTATAACATGTGTCCCTACTTTAGTTCTAGTAGTCTATGTGTCTCTACTGTAGTTCTAGTAGTACATGTGTCTCTATTGTAGTTCTAGTAGTACATGTGTCTCTATTGTAGTTCTAGTAGTACATGTGTCTCTACTGTAGTTCTAGTAGTACATGTGTCTCTACTGTAGTTCTAGTAGTCCATGTGTCTCTATTGTAGTTCTAGTAGTCCATGTGTCTCTATTGTAGTTCTAGTAGTCCATGTGTCTCTATTGTAGTTCTAGTAGTACATGTGTCTCTACTGTAGTTCTAGTAGTACATGTGTCTCTACTGTAGTTCTAGTAGTACATGTGTCTCTACTGTAGTTCTAGTAGTACATGTGTCTCTACTGTAGTTCTAGTAGTACATGTGTCTCTACTGTAGTTCTAGTAGTACATGTGTCTCTATTGTAGTTCTAGTAGTACATGTGTCTCTACTGTAGTTCTAGTAGTACATGTGTTTTTACTGTAGCTCTATAACATGTGTCCCTACTTTAGTTCTAGTAGTACATGTGTCTCTACTGTAGTTCTAGTAGTACATGTGTCTCTATTGTAGTTCTAGTAGTACATGTGTCTCTATTGTAGTTCTAGTAGTACATGTGTCTCTACTGTAGTTCTAGTAGTACATGTGTCTCTACTGTAGTTCTAGTAGTCCATGTGTCTCTATTGTAGTTCTAGTAGTACATGTGTCTCTACTGTAGTTCTAGTAGTACATGTGTCTCTATTGTAGTTCTAGTAGTACATGTGTCTCTATTGTAGTTCTAGTAGTCCATGTGTCTCTATTGTAGTTCTAGTAGTCCATGTGTCTCTATTGTAGTTCTAGTAGTACATGTGTCTCTACTGTAGTTCTAGTAGTCCATGTGTTTTTACTGTAGCTCTATAACATGTGTCCCTACTTTAGTTCTAGTAGTCCATGTGTCTCTATTGTAGTTCTAGTAGTACATGTGTCTCTATTGTAGTTCTAGTAGTCCATGTGTCTCTATTGTAGTTCTAGTAGTACATGTGTCTCTACTGTAGTTCTAGTAGTCCATGTGTTTTTACTGTAGCTCTATAACATGTGTCCCTACTTTAGTTCTAGTAGTCTATGTGTCTCTACTGTAGTTCTAGTAGTACATGTGTCTCTATTGTAGTTCTAGTAGTACATGTGTCTCTATTGTAGTTCTAGTAGTACATGTGTCTCTACTGTAGTTCTAGTAGTACATGTGTCTCTACTGTAGTTCTAGTAGTCCATGTGTCTCTACTGTAGTTCTAGTAGTACATGTGTCTCTACTGTAGTTCTAGTAGTACATGTGTCTCTACTGTAGTTCTAGTAGTACATGTGTCTCTATTGTAGTTCTAGTAGTACATGTGTCTCTATTGTAGTTCTAGTAGTACATGTGTCTCTATTGTAGTTCTAGTAGTACATGTGTCTCTACTGTAGTTCTAGTAGTACATGTGTCTCTACTGTAGTTCTAGTAGTACATGTGTCTCTACTGTAGTTCTAGTAGTACATGTGTCTCTACTGTAGTTCTAGTAGTACATGTGTCTCTACTGTAGTTCTAGTAGTACATGTGTCTCTACTGTAGTTCTAGTAGTACATGTGTCTCTATTGTAGTTCTAGTAGTACATGTGTCTCTATTGTAGTTCTAGTAGTACATGTGTCTCTACTGTAGTTCTAGTAGTACATGTGTCTCTACTGTAGTTCTAGTAGTACATGTGTCTCTATTGTAGTTCTAGTAGTACATGTGTCTCTATTGTAGTTCTAGTAGTACATGTGTATCTATTGTAGTTCTAGTAGTACATGTGTCTCTACTGTAGTTCTAGTAGTACATGTGTCTCTACTGTAGTTCTAGTAGTACATGTGTCTCTATTGTAGTTCTAGTAGTACATGTGTCTCTACTGTAGTTCTAGTAGTACATGTGTCTCTACTGTAGTTCTAGTAGTACATGTGTCTCTACTGTAGTTCTAGTAGTACATGTGTCTCTACTGTAGTTCTAGTAGTACATGTGTCTCTACTGTAGTTCTAGTAGTCCATGTGTTTTTACTGTAGCTCTATAACATGTGTCCCTACTTTAGTTCTAGTAGTCCATGTGTCTCTACTGTTGTTCTAGTAGTCCACATGTCTCTACTGTCATTTTAGTAGTCCATGTGTCTCTACTGTCGTTCTAGTAGTCCATGTGTCTCGTTCTGGCAGTCCGTGTGTCTCGTTCTAGTAGTACATGTGTCTCTACTGTCATTCTATTATTCCATATTGTGTTTATAGTAGCCTGTGTTTCTTCTCCTATAAGACAGACGCTAACATCATTTTCCTATGAGACAGACGCTAACATCCTTCGTCTATGAGACAGACACTAACATAATTCTTCTATGAGACAGACACTAACATAATTCTTCAAGACATAGACACTAACATAATTCTTCTATGAGACAGACACTAACATAATTCTTCTATGAGACAGACACTAACATAATTCTTCAAGACATAGACACTAACATAATTCTTCTATGAGACAGACACTAACATAATTCTTCTATAAGACAGACACTAACATAATTCTTCAAGACATAGACACTAACATAATTCTTCTATGAGACAGACACTAACATAATTCTTCTATGAGACAGACACTAACATAATTCTTCAAGACATAGACACTAACATAATTCTTCTATGAGACAGACACTAACATAATTCTTCTATGAGACAGACACTAACACAATTCTTCAAGACATAGACACTAACATAATTCTTCTATGAGACAGACACTAACATAATTCTTCTATGAGACAGACACTAACATAATTCTTCAAGACATAGACACTAACATAATTCTTCTATGAGACAGACACTAACATAATTCTTCAAGACATAGACACTAACATAATTCTTCTATGAGACAGACACTAACATAATTCTTCTATGAGACAGACACTAACATAATTCTTCAAGACATAGACACTAACATAATTCTTCTATGAGACAGACACTAACATAATTCTTTAAGACATAGACACTAACATAATTCTTCTATGAGACAGACACTAACATAATTCTTCAAGACATAGACACTAACATAATTCTTCAAGACATAGACACTAACATAATTCTTCTATGAGACAGACGCTAACATAATTCTTCAAGACATAGACACTAACATAATTCTTCAAGACATAGACACTAACATAATTCTTCAAGACATAGACACTAACATAATTCTTCTATGAGACAGACACTAACATAATTCTTCAAGACATAGACACTAACATAATTCGTCTATGAGACAGACACTAACATAATTCTTCTATGAGACATACACTAACATAATTCGTCTATGAGACAGACACTAACATAATTCTTCTATGAGACAGACACTAACATAATTCTTCTATGAGACAGACACTAACATAATTCGTCTATGAGACAGACACTAACATAATTCGTCTATGAGACAGACACTAACATAATTCTTCTATGAGACAGACACTAACATAATTCTTCTATGAGACAGACACTAACATAATTCTTCTATGAGACAGACACTAACATAATTCTTCTATGAGACAGACACTAACATAATTCGTCTATGAGACAGACACTAACATAATTCGTCTATGAGACAGACACTAACATAATTCTTCTATGAGACAGACACTAACATAATTCTTCTATGAGACAGACACTAACATCATTCTTCTATGAGACAGACACTAACATAATTCGTCTATGAGACAGACACTAACATAATTCTTCTATGAGACAGACACTAACATAATTCTTCTATGAGACAGACACTAACATAATTCTTCTATGAGACAGACACTAACATAATTCGTCTATGAGACAGACACTAACATAATTCTTCTATGAGACAGACACTAACATAATTCTTCTATGAGACAGACACTAACATAATTCTTCTATGAGACAGACACTAACATAATTCTTCAAGACATAGACGCTAACACAACTCCTTTTTTTAAATCGAAGACTGACACAATTATAACAGTGACGTCATATTTCTCACCAAATAAATTCTACAGTTTTTTTTCTTGTCTTGGAACAGGAAAACAAGAAACCAGTTCAATTTTCTTTTGCAGAAAGGAAAAACTACGGGACACAAAAAGTCAAATTCATGTCTGCGCTAATCTTCCTGATCTTGTTTCTGGATGTGGTACTGGGCAGTGAGAACGATGTTTTAATTCGGGCAAGTTTGTGTGTAATCAATTGAAAGTTTGTTTAGGTCTGACTGAGAATACATCGATAACAGCTCACCAGAGCAATCTAAGATTTTCAAAGCGGGACAATTAGTATGTTTCTAACTTTGAAAAAAAACGCATTTGCCTGTCTCTGAATTGTTGTTAATGCAGTGTAGACATCTGGTTTTGCTCGTATGGCTTATATGTAGTTCATCTTTATGTATTGAACAAGATTGGATAGTCCGAAATATTAACAACCCTACTTAGGTGCAATGTGTAGCAAGCCTAGTAGGTTACAGTGCGATTATCCTATGTTCCAATTTCAGAACCCGCTCTGAGTCGGACATATTTTACCTGCGTTAAACAAATTATTTAATATTTAATCATGATTAATCCACTCATAGGCATCTCAGTCTTTGCAGACCATACGTGAGGCACCTTGTGAGTAGCCTCCCTGAGCACAGGCCTGGGCGCTGAAAATGGAGACCCTGGGCTGCCCAAACTACAGGATCCCCCTCTCAGTCTCGCTGATCTAATCCAAAGGAATGCAGAACATGACAATTTGGCACCAGCTCAGCTCCAGGAGCTGTCGGATTGAGTTTTCATTTTTGTAACCATCCGCCTTAGGTGCTACCACTTCGGACTTTCTATCTTGGTTTACTCCCATAGCTCTACCCTTTCCTGAGGCTTATAGAAGGCAGTGGAATCGCTGTCCGCAGATGCTAATTACTTTAGACATTAGATGATACTCATAGTCCCAAAATTATCCAGCACTCTCTGGGAGATGGGTTTAAAATCAGAGTTCCTCATCTCCTAGGTTCTGCCTGAACAGGCTAACGAGCTTTGTCTACCCGTGTTTAAAGCCAGAGTTTACCTTCTCTTATATTGGCTGCCAACCAAGGTTAATGAGCCCAATTTGACTGCCCAGTTATACCACTGGGTACTCCGTCACGCCTCACAGCAGGCTCTGTAAGAAACAGGGGGCCCCTCATGAAGGTGCTGCTGGGGACACAATAATGAAGGAGCAGCCATTGGCATGGAAACTCATGAACGGCAAGCCGAACAGTGAATCCAGCGGCGATCTCTATACCTGGAAAGGAGAGGCTATATCAGCCGCGACACTTTCCTTTATCGAGCGGGACGTCCAGCCCAGACCTCGCGACGCCCCATGTTAATCATAATTAATGTGAACAAGAAAGTCAGTGCTCAATTATATAACACCAATGTCGGTTTGGTCTGACTTGTTCCAAAGACAAATAGAATCATCACAACTAGCTGACTCGTCCAGAACATCTTCTCGATATTCCTGTTGTTGTTGTTGTTGTCTTTGCTGTTATTGTTGTAGTTGTTGTTATTATTGAATGCCTCCAATGAGTAGGACTACTCTTTTGTGGGACCTGAAAAGGACGTTCAGTGGTGTGGTGTCGTTTCCTCACATCCCGAGCGTGCTGATAAAGATTGCTTCAGGCGGTTGTGATACGCTTGGCTTTATCTGTGTGTCACTCACTACTACGGGGACCACGTCGATTTCCTCACCTCGTTAGCCAGGGTGCCATGAAAACATCCCATTTCCAGGGAAGACTGCTAGGAAGCCGAGGTGAGGGTCTTGGCCAGTATATTTTATCTGTCCCTGACTAACATCTCTGATCAGTATGTTTTGCCTATCCCTGACTAACATCTCTGATCAGTATGTTTTGCCTGTCCCTGACTAACATCTGTGATAAGTATTTTTTGCCTGCCTGGTCATGACTAACATCTCTGATCAGTATGTTTTGCCTGTCTGGTCCTGACTAACATCTCTGATCAGTATGTTTTGCCTGTCCCTGACTAACATCTCTGATCAGTATGTTTTGCCTGTCTGGTCCTGACTAACATCTCTGATCAGTATGTTTTGCCTGTCCCTGACTAACATCTCTGATCAGTATGTTTTGCCTGTCCCTGACTAACATCTCTGATCAGTATGTTTTGCCTGTCCCTGACTTACATCTCTGATCAGTATGTTTTGCCTGTCTGGTCCTGACTAACATCTCTGATCAGTATGTTTTGCCTGTCTGGTCCTGACTAACATCTCTGATCAGTATGTTTTGCCTGTCCCTGACTAACATCTCTGATCAGTATGTTTTGCCTGTCTGGTCCTGACTAACATCTCTGATCAGTATGTTTTGCCTGTCTGGTCCTGACTAACATCTCTGATCAGTATGTTTTGCCTGTCCCTGACTAACATCTCTGATCAGTATGTTTTGCCTGTCCCTGACTTACATCTCTGATCAGTATGTTTTGCCTGTCTGGTCCTGACTAACATCTCTGATCAGTATGTTTTGCCTGTCCCTGACTAACATCTCTGATCAGTATGTTTTGCCTGTCTGGTCCTGACTAACATCTCTGATCAGTATGTTTTGCCTGTCCATGACTAACATCTCTGATCAGTATGTTTTGCCTGTCCTTGACTAACATCTCTGATCAGTATGTTTTGCCTGTCCCTGACTAACATCTCTGATCAGTATGTTTTGCCTGTCTGGTCCTGACTAACATCTCTGATCAGTATGTTTTGCCTGTCCTTGACTAACATCTCTGATCAGTATATTTTGCCTGTCCCTGACTAACATCTCTGATCAGTATGTTTTTCCTGTCCCTGACTAACATCTCGGATCAGTATGTTTTGCCTGTCCCTGACTTAACATCTCTGATCAGTATGTTTTGCCTGTCTGGTCCTGACTAACATCTCTGATCAGTATGTTTTGCCTGTCCCTGACTAACATCTCTGATCAGTATATTTTGCCTGTCCCTGACTTAACATCTCTGATCAGTATATTTTGCCTGTCCTTGACTTAACATCTCTGATCAGTATGTTTTGCCTGTCTGGTCCTGACTAACATCTCTGATCAGTATATTTTGCCTGTCCCTGACTAACATCTCTGATCAGTATGTTTTGCCTGTCCCTGACTAACATCTCTGATCAGTATGTTTTGCCTGTCCCTGACTAACATCTCTGATCAGTATGTTTTGCCTGTCCCTGACTAACATCTCTGATCAGTATGTTTTGCCTGTCCCTGACTAACATCTCTGATCAGTATGTTTTGCCTGTCCCTGACTAACATCTCTGATCAGTATGTTTTGCCTGTCCCTGACTAACATCTCTGATCAGTATGTTTTGCCTGTCCCTGACTAACATCTCTGATCAGTATGTTTTGCCTGTCCCTGACTAACATCTCTGATAAGTATGTTTTGCCTGTCCCTGACTAACATCTCTGATCAGTATGTTTTGCCTGTCTGGTCCTGACTAACATCTCTGATCAGTATGTTTTGCCTGTCCCTGACTAACATCTCTGATCAGTATGTTTTTGCCTAACCAGACTTGTGTGTTCCTCCGCTATGCCTGATACTTGCAGTGAAGCTATCTAGTCTACATTGGAAATATTTTGTTGACACTCTTTAGCTGGTTCCTTAACTATTTTTATGTGACCTCTTTCAATCTTTCTAATATGTTCATGTTCAAAGTCTTACTAACCAAGGACAGCAACAGCATTACACCCCTTTAATTTGGGGACCACTGCAGCCTCCTTTGTTTATCGGTCATTTGACTACATAATCTGCTTGTGTTTCTTCTCCATCTCGAGCTGTGTAACTCTGTTCAAGTTTTGATGTTGAATTTGATTGCTTCTGCATAGGCATCTAATAACAATGTTCGCGAAAGCATCAGTGGCCCGTTGCGTAGATCGACCACTGACAGAGCCCATGTTTTGCAGCACAAAGCAGACACTCCAAGTTTCAATTCTCATTGGACTTCCAATATCCGTGGATAGAGCTTTGGGGCATTGTGGTTTGGTAGAAGTGTGGTGAACGAGGTCTCTGGGGATTGCTTCAGGAGAGTGGAGTACTCCGCTTCTTTAGAACGGGGACTTTGAGAACTAAAGGCATCACTCAGCGTGTTAGCGATGTGTCTTGGGCTTGTTGGGACATGAGTCCAATCTCCCTCGGACAATGTGATAGTCAACTATTTGCTTTCTGTTGTCAGCAAAGAGGGCAAAAGGCACAAATTTCAGCCGTGTGCACAGGGCTGTGGAGACACGACACAGCGTACCATAATGATCATTTCTTCTTCTTCTGCGTACACAGTCAGACAGTAACCATTATTTTTTCGAAAAAAGCGGCGGTCATCCTGAGACTCTCGCCACTACCATAAAGCTTGTCTTGCAGTTCCACTGGCAATGGCCACATCTGCTCTCTCTGATCCCCGTATGTCGGGCAGTTCTGCAGCAGATGTTCAGTGGTCATTTTACCAGTACCGCACGGGCATTCGTCGGTACACCCTATCTTCAATTTGTTGAATAGGTGGTACCTCAGTCTGTTGTGGCCAGTGCGAAGTCTGAAGACAACGACCTGCTCTCTTCGGTTCAACTGGTAATAGGCATCGTTTTTGGTGTAACCAGTATGTTCGGTTTCCCATTTGGTCATGTACCTGGCTTTGATAAGCCGTTTTGACTCTTCGTACGTCATACTGGTATCTGTTTGTGGTAGCCTTGCACCTTCTTTTGCCAGTCTGTCTGCCTCCTCGTTGCCTTGGATGTTGCAGTGTGACGGAACCCACTGTACCACTACCCTTTTTGGTGCGGACAGCTGGCACAGTTTGCAGAGTGCTGCTCTTAAGCCATTAAGCTCAGTGTTTTTCTGGCTTTTTAGCGCTGTGACTACGGCGAGAGCATCTGTCAGCAAGACTATATGGCTCTCATTTTCACTGTGTGTTGCCATTTCTTCCACTGCCGCCCTCAGTGCCTCTGCCTCCGCTCTGAAATTGCTTGTGTACTTACCAGTAGCGAATGACAGTGTTATTTTTCTCCCATTTGGTAGGTTTAGGAATGCTCCTGCCCCTCCGTTCTGTGTAGTGTTTGTTACAGAACCGTCGGTGTATGCATGGGTCCAGTCCATGCTTGGGTAGCTTTTCGTTATGAAGCTTAGGGTAGTGTCTCTCCTTTCTTTTTCAGTCTGGCAGTTTTTGTTTGCAATACCTGGTATATTTTCTACCACCTCTGGAAATATATCCTGCCTCCAGGTAGGTTTTCGTACAGTAGTGATGGGTTTTGGTGTTGTTAGTGCGTTTATGGGATCTCCGTGCATCTTTGCTTTGGCTATTTCTGCAAAGTTTCTCCGCTTTAGTTTCCCAGTTCCCAAATTGTTAAGTCTCTGGTACATTGGGTGGTCCGTCAGTCTTCGGAGTTTCTCTGACTGCAGCTGGGCTCTGCAGTCTCTTCTATCGGTCATGGATTGCAGTTTTGTAATCTTTTCAAGTTCTACAATTGGCGTTGACTTCATGCCACCTGTTATAATTCTCATGGCTTGGTTTTGAAGTTTGTTAACTTTATCGAAGTTCGCCTTCGCTGCTGTTGTCCATGCCGCGATGCCATACTCGAGAACTGGTCTCACTCTTCCAGTGTACAGTTTCTTTAGTATGCCTTCGTCTGCTCCCCAGCTTGTGCCAGCAAGTTTCCTCATGATCGCCGTTCTTTCTCTGGCTTTCATTCGGTTTCTCTCAATCTGACTTTTCCATGTCATGCGCCGATCAAATGTGACTCCCAGATAGGTTGGGATGTCGTTTGGCTGCAGGATTTTGCCATTTAGGCTTAATTTGGTACTTTGGGGTTTTAATGAGAGCGAGAATATTGTGCACGTGGTTTTCTCCTCGTTTATTTTGACCAGCCATGAGTTCGCCCACTCTTCCAGCGATGTTAGGGCCGTCTGCATCCGATTTCTTGCTATGGTGAGATTCTTTTCAGAGGTCCACATAGCCAGATCGTCTGCAAACATTGAGCTATGGACTCTTCTTTGTATATTTTCTGTAATATCGTTTATATATACCAGGAAGAGTGTGGGTGACAATACTCCCCCTTGGGGTACTCCCTGCTCGAGTGTCACCTTTTTGCTCATCTGCCCTTGTACTTGGACTCTGGCCGTTCTTTGTTTGAGGTAGTGGTTGATCCACTTGTACATCTTCCCACAGACATCACTTCTTCTTAGCTTGACTCTAAGTCCATCCTTCCAGACTTTGTCAAATGCCTTTTCCAGATCCACCCAAACAGCTACTGTGTGTTTCTGTGCCTGGTAGGCATCTTCTATCTCCTGGGCTATGAGGATGACCTGGTCCTCAGTGGATCTGTGCTGTCTAAAGCCGGCTTGCTGTGGAATTAGTATTCGTTTTTCTTCCAGATGCCACATCAGTCTGGTGTTTATCATCCGTTCCATCAGCTTGCCGACACAGCTCAGTAGGCTTATGGGCCTGTATCCATTTGGATCTGTTTTATCCTTTCCTGTTTTTGGTACTGGTACCAGTATTGCATCTTTCCATGCCTGGGGTACAATACCCCTTTTCCAGCTTTGGTTCAGGACTGATAGTAGTTTTTTCTTCGCTGTTTGGCCCAGCCCCATCAGCATTTCGTTTGTTATCCCGTCTTTTCCGGGAGATTTCCTTTTCTTTAGTGTTCTCATAGCCTTTTCCATTTCGCGCATTGTTAGTTTGGCCATCATGTGCTCTTCAGGAGCCGTATTTATGTTTTCGTGTCCCTTTAGCTCTTCGCTAATGTCTGTATGCTTATCTGCAGGGACCTCGATGTGGTTTGCTCTGGCATAGTGATCGACAAAGGCGTTTGCGGCTTTCTTACCTGTGATCAAGTTCTCGCCTTGCTTGATAGTAATTTGTTTATTTGACGGGGTTTCGTCGTTCATGGCTCTGACTAGCTTCCATAGCTTGTTCCCTTCTTTGTCCAGGTTTAAACTTTCCGTTTTATTTTTCCAACTTTCTCTTGCTGTTTGCTTGAGAGTGTGTTTGTACTTCGCCGCGGCGGCTTTGATGGCGATGTTTGCCTCCACGGATTTTTCTCGTTCTGCCATGTTCCTAGCATTTGTTACTGCATCTTCCACTTTCTGTAACTCATCATTCCAGTAGGGCTTATAGTTTTTCCTAGCTCCTCTTGGGATGGTTTCAGTGGCGGCTTGCATTATTGCCTTGCTTAGGCTCTCTACCATGGGCTTCATTTTGGTGTTTCGTGTGTTGATGGTTTCACACAGCCCATCTGTCAGGATTGCAAATCTGTCCCAGTCGGCTCGTTTGTAATTCCAACGTGGGAGCGGTTTTGTTTCCTGTGGGCCTACTTCCATGTCAATGGTTAGCCTGATCGGCCTGTGGTCGCTACCTGCCAGTTGGTTTAGCACCTGGCGGTCTATTTTATAGTGTATGTCCTGTGTGGAGAAGGCCAAATCTGGAGTCGAGGTGGTATGCCATGTTCTTTAATAGAAGCTAGGGCTATCCTCCGGCCTATTGATTAGGGAGAGATTTGCATCTATCTCCCAATCTTCCACTTCGTCACCTCTGCTGTCTGTGTCAGAGTATCCCCATCTCTCCGAGTGGCTGTTGAAATCTCCAACCACTATGCAGTTGGAGTCTCTGACCTCCATACTCGAGAGCGATAGGTCTCTGTTTGGTGGTCCGTACAGATTGAAAATGCGGAGCTTCGTCTCTTGAGCCATTATGTCAACTCCTACAATTTCTGCTTGTCCGGTGTGATTGACAGGTACCGCGCTACTCGGTATGCTGTTTATGGTCAGTATCAGGACCCTTCCTTTGTGGCCTTCTCTATCTAGACGGAAAGTCTGGTATCCTCTGATTGAGAATTTATGGTTATTGTTGAGGTGCGTTTCCTGGATACATGCCACGTCAATCTTACCTTCATGCAGGAGGTGTGTTAGGGAAAGTTTTTTGTTAATGACTCCCTCCGCATTCCACTGTAATATTTTGAGGGTCTTGAGGTTTTGGCCAATAGTCGTTTCCCCATAGCCATGTGCCTTGACTCCACGACACATGGGTGGGTGACCACCAGTAGTCAAGGGTGGGCCCCTTCGAGGCGTGGGGCCCGGCGCTATCGCTGCCTGGCGGGACTCCTCAGGATGAGCGCCATACGTTTTTCGAATAGGTTGTACTGCCATCATACTGTGATTTACGTTGCACTGTTGTGTTAGGCTTGCGGCCCCGTGCATCCGATTTCAACAGGCGTTTCTGTAGGGATGCCCTCCTTAGCCTTTGGCTGTCCCCAGCCTATCTGCAAGGCAGCAGTTGTTTACGATCAGAGTTTTCTCTCCTATGGAAGTTGTCTTACCAGACTATCGAGTCTTCACTACTCGTGTCTATAGGGTGCAATGATGATATGTGATATATGAGATGGACTGGTTTACCCGGAAGAGAGGCAGTCCAGTGTGTCTGTATCCCAGGATCGTCACGTCCTGCCAGAAACGTAGCATTTGCATGTGAGTGGGATATCTCTTTTTCCCTTTATTTTCTTGGCTTCTATGCAGGGATGGTACGCCTAGCATTCCCCGCCACCTGGGGTGTTGACACAGTGGGGCAGGTGTGCAATGTCCGCTGGTCTGCATCTCTTCTGCGTCCAGCATGATAGTTATGGCTGATAACGTACAGAGGTAGATATCGTAGCCGGAGTGCATTTAGCCAGAGGACAAGCCTGGTAATGTCACAGAGATGTTGATCGCCTGGTGTGCGGACAACTCTCGTGGTCAGTGGTTGAGTCTTGACAGTTCACAGTGTGGTGGCTGCTCTACTGTTTTCGACACCCCGACCAGGTTCTAAGTCTTTGGTTGGTGTTTTTCGAACCCCATCGCCGTATAGGGTGAGTATCAAGCAGTTGTCCGCCCGCTTTGATTTGCGGGCGGCAAGGACCTCTTACTGTGGCTCTACCTGATAGGGCTGGGGCGCAAGCCCCAGGTCCCGAGCATGTAGGAGCCTCCCATTGCGGTGGTGCTGAGATTTTGGGCGGGATTGCGGCTTACAAGGGTTCGGCCGTAATCCCCCACATGGTAGCCTCGCGCCCTTGGCTTATCAGCCTGGTACGTGAACCAAAGTGTCTGCGGCTCCTCTCGATTTGAGCTGGTTTTCCGTAGCAACGCCCTGTCATTTGTAGGGTAAAACTGACCTGTCTTCAGATCTATTTCCAGCACCCGTTCACTATTTGGTCAGACGAATTTATTGAGGGCTTTTGTTTGTCAATGACCAGGTATTTGAAATCTGCGGTTTCTGCGGAGTTAAACACGATTTCCGTAGCGTTCTTTCATTTGAGTGTTTGAGAGCTGACTTGTCATCCGTGAGTCTAATACCAGCGTACGTTCATTATTAGACCCAAACGGCAGTGCTCTCGATTTGTCAGTTGTTCTACAGTATTGGCGTGTTCAGTCAAATTAAGCCGCAGGTTCCACACCTGGTGGTGCCCTTCCGTCAATTCCCTTAGCGAGACAATCAAGTTTCTTAAAGGGTAGCCCCAAAAATTTTCGAGGGTCTAATTCCAGCACATGTTCTCTATTAGACCCCACGAAGGTGTACTTTTTGATAGTCATTCTGCAATATTGGCGTGGTAAGTTAACTTAGGTCTCAGGCTCCACTCCTGATAGTGCTCTTTCGTCAATTCCTTTATCAAACACTGGATGCAGACAAAACCGAGCCACAGGGGACATAACCCCAGATTTCTGGGGGTCTAAGTCCAGCACCAGTTCCATATTAGACCCCAGAAGAGTGGTCTCGGCATGTCAATCATTTCAGTGTTGGCCGTGTTGAGTCAAATTAAGCCGCAGGCTCCACTCCTGGTGGTGCCCTTCCTTCAATTCCTTTAAGTTTCAGCTTTGCAACCATACTTCCCCCGGAACCCAAACACTTTGGTTTCCCGGAAGCTGCCCGCAGAGTCATCGAAGCAACTCCTGCGGATCGCTAGTCGGCATCGTTTATGGTCAGAACTACGACGGTATCTGATCGTCTTCGCGCCTCTGACTTTCGTTCTTGATTAATGAAAACATTCTTGACAAATGCTTTCGCAGTAGCTCGTCTTGCGGCGATCCAAGAATTTCACCTCTAACGCCGCAATACGAATGCCCCCGTTTGTCCCTGTTAATCATTACCTCCAGTTCCGAAAACCAACAAAATAGAACCGATGTCCTATTCCATTATTCCATGCACCATTATTCAGGCAGCCGAGGCCTGCTTTGAACACTCTAATTTTTTCAAAGTAAACGCGCCGGCCACCCAGGACGCTCAGCGAAGAGCACCCGTGGGAGAGAGCCGGCAGACGGTAGGGCAGGAGACAACGGGCAGTGAACCGGCGCGAGCCGGACCGCCCGCCTGCGCCTGAGATTCAACTACGAGCTTTTTTAACTGCAACAACTTTAATATACGCTATTGGAGCTGGAATTACCGCGGCTGCTGGCACCAGACTTGCCCTCCAATAGATCCTCGTTAAAGGGTTTAAAGTGTACTCATTCCAATTACGGGGCCTCGAAAGAGTCCCGTATTGTTATTTTTCGTCACTACCTCCCCGTGCCGGGAGTGGGTAAGTTGCGCGCCTGCTGCCTTCCTTGGATGTGGTAGCCGTTTCTCATGCTCCCTCTCCGGAATCGAACCCTGATTCCCCGTTACCCGTTACAAACATGGTAGACATGTCACGTACCATCGACATTTGATAGGGCAGACATTTGAAAGATGCGTCGCCGGCACATGAGGCCATGCGATCAGCACAAAGTTATCCAGAGTCACCAGTGGGGACGCCGCAACCCCGCGAGGGGAAACGACGATTGGTTTTGAACTAATAAAAGCGCTCTTTCCGCGAGGGTCGGAGCTTGGTAAGCATGTATTAGCTCTAGAATTGCCACAGTTATCCAAGTAGGATCGTGTCATCTAAGGAACCTCGACTGATTTAATGAGCCATTCGCGGTTTCACCGTGAGACAGTGTGAACTTAGACATGCATGGCTTAATCTTTGAGACAAGCATATGACTACTGGCAGGATCAACCAGATATCTGTCAGAGACGTACGTACAGCATACACCGGTCGGCGGAGGAAGGGTTACGTGTAAAAAGCCTCACTGGGACGGCCGCAGGGACCGACTGACGGGACGGACGGAGGGTTGTTCCACCCGTCCCTCACTCCATCGACCTAGGACCGCCTGACAGGGGCCTCCCACACGCACCAGACGACCGACCGACCGGGCTCGCCCGAGGAGGGATGGCAGCGCTCTGTGCAGAACGGATCCCAACGACCTCGGCGATGAATTTCACTGGGACTAGAGACAATTTGGCCTGCCGGCCTGCCCTTCTCCGTAGGGAGAACGCAGGGCCTCGCGAGGCAACGATTCCTGCTTTCCATTTGCCGGTCACAAGCTCTTTGCGAGAGTCGGACCACCAGCGAGACGTACTGTCGAGCTCTGCTATAAGCCTTAGATAAATCACCAGGGACGGACCACGTTTCCTGATACGGACCAGACTAGCGCACCTCGGTGGAGGAGCCATTACCACACACCGCACCCAATTCGCACTATGGGGAAAGGCAGGCGAGCGTTTTCCGCAAGCCCGCGCTATCGCTCCGCCTGGCGGGACTGAGATCGCTTTACGAACACTGGTTGAAATTGAGTCGCTGCGGCGAGACAACTACCCCAGATCTCTATCCATTTAAAACATGTCTCTCCCAAAAATGTGAATCCATTTAAACCATGTATATCCCTCAAATATCTATTGCCTGTCTGGTCCTGACTAACATCTCTGATCAGTATGTTTTGCCTGTCCCTGACTAACATCTCTGATCAGTATGTTTTGCCTGTCTGGTCCTGACTAACATCTCTGATCAGTATGTTTTGCCTGTCCCTGACTAACATCTCTGATCAGTATGTTTTGCCTCTCTGGTCCTGACTAACATCTCTGATCAGTATGTTTTGCCTGTCTGGTCCTGACTAACATCTCTGATCAGTATATTTTGCCTGTCCCTGACTAACATCTCTGATCAGTATGTTTTGCCTGTCCCTGACTAACATCTCTGATCAGTATGTTTTGCCTGTCCCTGACTAACATCTCTGATCAGTATGTTTTGCCTGTCCCTGACTAACATCTCTGATCAGTATGTTTTGCCTGTCTGGTCCTGACTAACATCTCTGATCAGTATGTTTTGCCTGTCCCTGACTCACATCTCTGATCAGTATGTTTTTGCCTAACCAGACTTGTGTGTTCCTCCGCTATGCCTGATACTTGCAGTGAAGCTATCTAGTCTACATTGGAAATATTTTGTTGACACTCTTTAGCTGGTTCCTTAACTATTTGTATGTGACCTCTTTCAATCTTTCTAATATGTTCATGTTCAAAGTCTTACTAACCAAGGACAGCAACAGCATTACACCCCTTTAATTTGGGGACCACTGCAGCCTCCTCTGTTTATCGGTCATTTGACTACATAATCTGCTTGTGTTTCTTCTCCATCTCGAGCTGTGTAACTCTGTTCAAGTTTTGATGTTGAATTTGATTGCTTCTGCATAGGCATCTAATAACAATGTTCGCGAAAGCATCAGTGGCCCGTTGCGTAGATCGACCACTGACAGAGCCCATGTTTTGCAGCACAAAGCAGACACTCCAAGTTTCAATTCTCATTGGACTTCCAATATCCGTGGATAGAGCTTTGGGGCATTGTGGTTTGGTAGAAGTGTCGTGAACGAGGTCTCTGGGGATTGCTTCAGGAGAGTGGAGTACTCCGCTTCTTTAGAACGGGGACTTTGAGAACTAAAGGCATCACTCAGCGTGTTAGCGATGTGTCTTGGGCTTGTTGGGACATGAGTCCAATCTCCCTCGGACAATGTGATAGTCAACTATTTGCTTTCTGTTGTCAGCAAAGAGGGCAAAAGGCACAAATTTCAGCCGTGTGCACAGGGCTGTGGAGACACGACACAGCGTACCATAATGATCATTTAAAATGAGCGAATCACTTGGCCAGGATAATCAGAGGGACAATCTCTACAGAATGAACGAACTAATCATCCCAAATCGTTAACAAAACACATTTCCGTGGACAAAAGTATAGTCATGTTGGAGGTTATTGATTATCTCAGCATACCTTTAGTCTACTACAATCCTAAGTGATGGTTACTTCACAACGGACATCTTGTGTAATTGTTTGTCACAAATATGAAAACATGTTTGTTTGTTCAATGGTTTGTTGTTCTATGCTAAAATATGTTTTTTGTTAGTCTAATATTAATCTTCATATCAAATGACTTGCTTTAGTGGCTGCGGGGTTGATCTTTGTGAGTAGCTGCTGAAATGGATTATCTGTTTCTTCTATGATGTCTTGATGATGGCGCTTGTTGTTTCTCCATTGATCATAACTACCACCTTACATGTCCTGGTAGCTTCTACTATTATCTCCTCAGAAAAATCATTAAACAGTTCTTGCGAATATAAAGATCCCTGAGTTACACGTTTTGACCCTACCTAAACGCTATTTCCAAATATTTGATTTTCTAATACAGTCTGTATTGCTCTATTCGACATTAGATGTTACTAAATAGTAAATCAATGTGCTCAATTTGTACTCTGTCAAACAATCTTTTGGGGCTAATACAAACCACAAAGTTAACTTTTGATTGAGTCTCTCAACAGGAAAGCGTAGTGGCACAACTGCATCTCTAGTGTCTCCGTGCTTTCTAAACCTCAACTGAATGTCGTTTACACAGATTCAATTTTGTTATCAGTTCTCGTTCTGGCTGTTGTTAGAAGAATTCTCAAGGTGAGTGACGCAAATACTCCTACCTCAACAAGTGGTACTACAATAAGAGATGTTTGAAATAGTTAAATAGTAACGTACGTAATACCATATTATTTTAGTGGACAATCCTACACATAATACATGGTAAATCATCATCACACTATCAATTTGCTGGAAGACTGGTGTTGGAGTCGTCTGCTCAGAACACGCCACTGTCCTCAGTTAGTCTGTCCGGAGACTGGTGTTGAAGTCGTCTGCTCAGAACACGCCACTGTCCTCTGTTAGTCTGTCCGGAGACTGGTGTTGAAGTCATCTGCTCAGAACACACCACTGTCCTCTGTTAGTCTGTCTTGAGTATAGTGTTGAAGTCGTCTGCTCAGAACACGCCACTGTCCTCTGTTAGTCTGTCCGGAGACTGGTGTTGAAGTCATCTGCTCAGAACACACCACCGTCCTCTGTTAGTCTGTCCGGAGACTGGTGTTGAAGTCATCTGCTCAGAACACACCACTGTCCTCTGTTAGTCTGTCCGGAGACTAGTGTTGAAGTCGTCTGCTCAGAACACACCACTGTCCTCTGTTAGTCTGTCCGGAGACTGGTGTTGAAGTCATCTGCTCAGAACACACCACTGTCCTCTGTTAGTCTGTCCGGAGACTAGTGTTGAAGTCATCTGCTCAGAACACACCACTGTCCTCTGTTAGTCTGTCCGGAGACTAGTGTTGAAGTCGTCTGCTCAGAACACACCACTGTCCTCTGTTAGTCTGTCCGGAGACTAGTGTTGAAGTCGTCTGCTCAGAACACACCACTGTCCTCTGTTAGTCTGTCCGGAGACTGGTGTTGAAGTCGTCTGCTCAGAACACACCACTGTCCTCTGTTAGTCTGTCTGGAGACTGGTGTTGACATCGTCTGCTCAGAACACACAACTGTCCTCTGTTAGTCTGTCTGGAGACTGGTGTTGAAGTCGTCTGATCATGTCACACCACTGTCCTCTGTTAGTCTGTCTGGAGACTGGTGTTGAAGTCGTCTGCTCAGAACACACCACTGTCCTCTGTTAGTCTGTCTGGAGACTGGTGTTGAAGTCGTCTGCTCAGAACACACCACTGTCCTCTGTTAGTCTGTCTGGAGACTGGTGTTGAAGTCGTCTGCTCAGAACACACCACTGTCCTCTGTTAGTCTGTCTGGAGACTGGTGTTGAAGTCGTCTGCTCAGAACACGCCACTGTCCTCTGTTAGTCTGTCCGGAGACTGGTGTTGAAGTCGTCTGCTCAGAACACACCACTGTCCTCTGTTAGTCTGTCTGGAGACTGGTGTTGAAGTCATCTGCTCAGAACACATCACTGTCCTCTGTTAGTCTGTCCGGAGACTGGTGTTGAAGTCGTCTGCTCAGAACACACCACTGTCCTCTGTTAGTCTGTCTGGAGACTGGTGTTGAAGTCGTCTGCTCAGAACACACCACTGTCCTATGTTAGTCTGTCCGGAGACTGGTGTTGAAGTCGTCTGATCATGTCACACCACTGTCCTTCCTCTACTAGTCACGCATTATATCTCTTCCATTCTCTCTGCGTTGCTTCTTTCCTAAGAACGGTCAGGGTATCCATTTAAACTTTCAAGAACATTACTGACAAAGGGTTGTTTTCTTTTTTAGTATCACAATCCATATTCCAGTCACACTTTTCTATCGTGTACCTGTCTATCATTATTACACCTGAGCCAGGAATGTCATTATGTACAGCGGCTGGAGCACGTGACCAATAGACTTATAGGGTTGAAAAATGTATATTCTGCAGGAATCAAGACAGAGTTGTGATCAAGTTGGTAGACGTTGTGCAGATCACTTTGATTGCTGCACTGGAGAAGCGTGCGTGAGGATGAGAGGCGGCATTTGTGTTTCTCAGGTGAGTTAACATCCTCTTTGTTTGTTGTGATATTACAGTAATAGAGAATCAGCCATGTATAGAAGCAGTAATAGTGTTTCTGATTGGGTTAATAGAGAATCAGTCATGTATAGAAGCAGTAATGGTGTTTTTGATTGGGTAAATAGAGAATCAGTCATGTATAGAAGCAGTAATAGTGTTTCTGATTGGGTTAATAGAGAATCAGTCATGTATAGAAACTCTAATGTAGTTTCTGTTTGGGTTAATGGTGTGATCGTAGATCAGTGTTCCTAAATGGTCTGACTTTCATGGACTACTGTATAAACGATCAAAATGTCCGTGGGTAAGTATCATTAAACATGTTTAGATAAAAAAGGAGAAAGAGGTTGTACATGCAGTACAAATGTGGTTGTGACATCAGAGCACAGATGCTGCATGATTTGGGGAAGTGATCAAGCGCGATCATGGAATGTAACGAAGCGCTAACATAGTTTTGAAGAGAATCCCAAAGAGAATTCTTCAAGGCCATTGGGGGAACAATTAGATGGAGAAACCGATGTCATCTCTCATCAATCATCATAAACATATCAAGCCAATTATAGACGATAAAAGGGAGAGAAGGAAAGGTTCAAGGAACTCCTCAGTCCAGTAGAAGAAAGTGAGGAAATAATTAGAAATGGACAGAGGGAGAGAGGGAGGGGGAACGAGAGAGAAAGTGAGGGATAGTTTAAGGGAGAGAGAGTGGGAGAGAGAAAAGAGAGTAGGGAGGGAGAGGGGCAAAAGGGAGTGGGAAAGAGGGATAAAGCGAGTGAAGAGAGGAAGAGGAGGAAGGGAGAAAGGCCGATCCGTGAGTGAGTAGGGGAGATAGGGAGAGAATGAGAGACATAGAAGATAGATAGTGGTGCAGAGAGAAAGGGGGAGAGTGGCCGAGAGTGTGATGGCGAAAGAGAGAGAATGAGAGAGTAATAGAGGAGAGAGAGAGTAAGAGGGAAGAGAGAGAGAAAGAAATATATGAACGATGCAGTGACAAGGCGAGGGAGAGAGAAATGGAGAGAAAGAGAGAGAGAGATGTAGAGAGATGGAGAAAGTGAGAGAAAGAGGAAAGTGAGAGAGGGGAAAAGAGGGAGAAGTGAAAGGGAAGAGGGAGAGATGGGAAAGAGGTAAAGGAAGAGAGAGATAGTTCGGAGACAGAGAGAGACGAAGTGAAAGAAAAATAGAGAGATTAGAAGCTAACAGAAGACATCCAACAAGCTGACAGAAGACGTCCCACAAGCTAACAGAAGACGTCCCACAAGCTAACAGAAGACGTCCCACAAGCTCACAGAAGACGTCCCACAAGTACTGGTTGCACTGTCGTAGATCAGCACTGGTTGCACTGTTGTAGATCAGTACATATGGTAGATTTGCTTGGATTCTTGTCAGATCTCCCACCTACGTGATGTTTTGCCTCCCCATGTAATAAATACACGATGCTGCACCAACCTTCTGTCTAGTTTCTCCGTTTCGTGATCTGTCCAGCCTTGTGATCCTGACCGCTTTTCTCAAACACCTCATTTCGAATACAATGATTTGACTTATCTGTATTTGGTGACTGTCCATGTTTGACACTGACAGCAGAGTTGGTATACAAGTAGTACTAATCAACTGTGTCACAACTGGGATGTGTTTGTTTCTTAATAATAGTGAAAGCTGACAGGAAACCATTTTTGCATTCATGATTCCTCAGGCCACCCATCTGTCCATCCATCTTGTTTTAACATGCTGCCAAAGTATTTGACTTCTCTGACTTGTTTACGATCTGCGCTTTTCATTGAAATATTTAGTACATTTCTTCCTCTGTTGATTGCCATTGTCTATGTTGTACTAATCTTTATATTTTTGTTGTCTATGTTTTACTAATCTTTATATTTTTGTTGTCTATGTTTTACTAATCTTTAAATTTTTGTTGTCTATGTTTTACTAATCTTTAAATTTTTGTTGTCTATGTTTTACTAATCTTTATATTTTTGTTGTCTATGTTTTACTAATCTTTATATTTTTGTTGTCTATGTTGTACTAATCTTTATATTTTTGTTGTCTATGTTGTACTAATCTTTATATTTTTGTTGTCTATGTTTTACTAATCTTTATATTTTCTCTTTCTATGTTTTACTATTCTTTATATTGTAAATATTATTTTGTCTGTCTCTCCATGTATCTTTTAATCTCACGTCCATGCATCTATCACCTAACTATCGGCATGTCACCTGAGCTGATCCGATGCAATTAACACCTGCAGTGTTGAATGACAGATACCTGTATTGAGCTAAAACCTGTATATGTCCCCAGAAACAAGGACAGGTGTGCAAGAAGCAAGGAAAAAACTGTGCCAGTCAAACAGATTGTTGCTCTGTTATGCAATGTTCTGGTGCCATTTGTGTTTGGGTAAGCGTAATTTTGAGTCAAGTTTATAAAACACTACAAAACATTGAAACAGGAAATCTCATGAAACAATTATTGTGGTTTTGTCAAACGTATACTAGTTACAGTAGACCAGTGATTCTCAATGTCTTTGTCATTCGTGGATCAGTCTATGAGCAGTTAATGGATACATCATTAATGATATGGGCATTAAAAATACACATAGACTATTGCATCGACACTAGAAAACCTATGGCTAACTATATTGATGGTCAAAACACGAGGGCCATTTATCCACCTCAAAACACGAGGGCCATTTATCCACCTCAAAACACGAAGGCCATTTATTCACCTCAAAACACGGGGGCCATTTATTCACCTCAAAACACGGGGACCATTTATTCACCTCAAAACACGAGGGTCATTGATTCACCACAAAACTTGATAGCCAGTCTATCATTGGATGTCTGCACAGGGAGACACTGGCTGATAGCCAGTCTATCATGGGCTGTCTGCAAAGGGAGACACTGGCTGATAGGCAGTCTATCGTGGGATGTCTGCAAAGGGAGACACTGGCTGATTACATCGTCTTTTTGACAACACTTTGCCAGGTTGGACGATTTTGAGCGAAGTATTTCCAGATAGCAGTGTCTTTATGGCACCACTTAAGAGATTCCTTTGGATTGTTCTTGAACTGCTTTTCTGGATGCCAATGTGTTGTTGTTACTGTCTGAACAACAACAGGGCTCTCGTCCTTCAGCCCAATGTCATGTGATGGTATCTGCGTGTGTTAGTTGTTTCTTATTCCCACACACATGATGACAAATACGTACCCGAAGAAGACACAGATGTGTTTTGGCTGAACAGTCTGACCAGAAAATGGACCAGTATTAGAAGTGCTGGAACACTCTAGAAACAATTTCAACTCTTCTAATGTAATTCACGTTTCCCATCATCATATGCTGATCATTTCATCAGAAGTGGAAAGATAAACTGTCATGTGATCTGTAACGGTTTGATTATTCTGGTTCTTCTCGAGTCTACTCCTCCTCTTCTCGAGTCTACTCCTCCTCTTCTTGTGTCTACTCCTCCTCTTATCGTCTCCACTCCATCTATTCTTGTGTCTACTCTTCCTCTTATCGTCTCCACTCCATCTATTCTTGTGTCTACTCTTCCTCTTATCGTCTCCACTCCATCTATTCTCGAGTCTACTCTTCCTCTTATCGTCTCCACTACATCTATTCTTGTGTCTACTCTTCCTCTTATCGTCTCCACTCCATCTATTCTCGAGTCTACTCTTCCTCTTATCGTCTTCACTCCATCTATTCTTGTGTCTACTCTTCCTCTTATCGTCTCCACTCCATCTATTCTTGTGTCTACTCTTCCTCTTATCGTCTCCACTCCATCTATTCTCGAGTCTACTCTTCCTCTTATCGTCTCCACTACATCTATTCTTGTGTCTACTCTTCCTCTTATCGTCTCCACTCCATCTATTCTCGAGTCTACTCTTCCTCTTATCGTCTCTACTCCATCTATTCTTGTGTCTACTCTTCCTCTTATCGTCTCCACTCCATCTATTCTTGTGTCTACTCTTCCTCTTATCGTCTCCACTCCATCTATTCTTGTGTCTACTCTTCCTCTTATCGTCTCCACTCCATCTATTCTTGTGTCTACTCTTCCTCTTATCGTCTCCACTCCATCTATTCTTGTGTCTACTCTTCCTCTTATCGTCTCCACTCCATCTATTCTCGTGTCTACTCCTCCTCTTCTATTTTTTCTTATCATCTCCCCCTCTGGCTCCTCCTCTTCTTCTCCTTAAATCTCCTCTACCTGCCACTGTTGATTTTATAACCTCGGTACTAATTGTGAAAGGCCATATCTGTTTCAGCCATCCGGGTAACGTTTTTACAGAGCCCAACACGATGGTAAGCTGAGCGTACTCGCGTCGACCTGGTCATTACATCTGGGCCAAGTTTGTGTGTTACCTAGGTACCAATAAATGTTCACGGACACAAACAACATGTTTTGTTATTTCTACATTCCTATTTCTCTGTTGTAATACGGAGGTCTTACTAGTGTAGACACAGTAGAAACACGTGGACTACTAGAACGACAGTCGAGACACATGGACTACTAGAACGACAGTCGAGACACATGGACTACCAGAACGACAGTCGAGACACATGGACTACTAGAACAACAATATAGACTAGTCGATTCCCAGTAGATCAATTTGGTAAACACATTAATTAAAACGAAACCGTCGTTGGACGATGAAGGTCAAACTAAAACAACTATAGACACTAGAACAGAATGGTCCAGTCACTCGAACAAATAAAGAATATACAGACAGACACATACTCGGAAGTTCAAATACTTTTATAATCTATTGGTTACCTTCTCTGGAAAAGCAATGATAGAAATAGTGCTGTGTGCGCTTGGGCGGTATTGTTTACTGCACTGAGGAAGGTGATGCATGTATTTGGTTTGATCACTCCGATATTGTCATTCTCACCTGACTAACAGACGAACACAGCCTGTTGATGGATGGATAGTGGCTATTGTACGGCCATAACACACACATTTCACGTGACAGATGTATGTCACAGAAGTCACAGGCATGGTTGTTTGTGCTTGTCTGTCCAGGCGTTACGTCGGTTGGTTTGTTTGAACCAGGACCACATGTCTCTCTGTTAGGTCACACAAGATAAACAAGGTTCTCGAGATATGCAAGTTTTTCTATGTGTAAATTTATATTTGTGTGCTGTGATTTTCAAATTTGTTGTGTATTTGTGTTCCGTGATTATCAAGTTTGGTATGTTTGTGTGCTGTGATTGTCAAGTCTGCTGTGTGTTTGTGTTCCGCTATTGTCAAGTTTGGTATGTTTGTGTGCTGTGATTGTCAAGTCTGCTGTGTGTTTGTGTTCCGTGATTGTCAAGTTTGGTATGTTTGTGTGATGTGTGCTGCAAATGTCAAGCTGATGTATGTTTGTGTACTGATATTGTGAAATGGGTGTGTTAGTTTGTGTGCTGTGGTTGTCAAGTTTGTGTGTGTGTGTTTGAGAAGTTATTGGTTGGTTTATTTTTGTGTTTTATGTGCTAAATTCGGGAAAGGTTGATGCTCTGAAGAGTTTGTGTGTTGTTTTGATAATCTTTGCTCTGGGATATTTATGTTTTCAGTTAGTGTTTTTCAGTTGTTTGCATTATGCAACGTTGGGGTGTTTTGTAACACGTTCTTGGGTGTGTGTTGTATTCGGTATCGTTGCATTCTTGTATTTCTGGTTTTTTGTGTGATTCATTTATGTTCTTCTTTGTTTGTGTGGAAGTATGTTCATTCTAAATTCAAATTGGGAAATATATGTGTTTGAATGTGCTCTTGTGTTTGATGTATGTGTGCTTCTCTTGTGTGATGTATGTGTGCACGGGTGTGTGATGTATGAGTCCTGCTCTTGTGTGGTGTATGTGTCCTGCTCTTGTGTGATGTATGTGTGCACGGGTGTGTGATGTATGAGTCCTGCTCTTGTGTGGTGTATGTGTGCATGGGTGTGTGATGTATGAGTCCTGCTCTTGTGTGGTGTATGTGTGCACGGGTGTGTGATGTATGAGTCCTGCTCTTGTGTGGTGTATGTGTGCTGCTCTTGTGTAATGTGTGTCAACAGCCACCTACAATAACACAAGGGCATAGCTACAAGCTGACTAAAGAGATATAAGGAAATATTTTTTTAGTCAGAGAGTGGTGTCTGCTTGGAATGCATTGCCAGGGGAGGTAGTGGAGGCAGGGACAGTTAATGCATTTAAGAATAAACTCGATGTGCATAGCTTTTAGAGCAAGGTGATGTACATGTAACTGGTTGTTTACAGACTCTGCATGGTCTTCTAAACCAGTATAAAGACGTTAAGTTAAGTTAAGTGTGTGGTGCTCTTTTGTGATGTATGTGTCCTGCTCTTGTGGCATGTACATGTACTTGCTCATGTGGGATGTGTGTGTGCTGCTCTTGTGTGATGTATTAATGTTGATCAAGTCTGCTGTTGTTGTTGAAGTTGGTGTGTTTAAGAATGCGTGTATATGTGGATATTTGTGTGGTGTCTTTGTTCATTGAAACTAAGGTTTAATACGACATTCACTGAGTCATGTCTGGTTTGATAAGGAATGTGGCCACTGAAACCGCCCAAGCTGACAGTAAAAGAGAAATGTTGGGTAGCTGATGTGGCGAGCGTCCTCATCATACACAACTCTTCCTGACAATACTGACACTGGTGTTACTCTAACACAAACATTCTGTCTAGTGGTCAGCTGTACGGAGGAATATATGCTCTAGTTGGATCTAGCGATTGAATCAATCATATATGGGTAAATCAATCATAAATAAATGAATTACTCAGCAATAGGTGAATCGGCAATAAATTTGAAAACTACTCATCAATACATGAATATGTATTCAATATGTGAATTAATTATCACTGAGTGATACAATTATCAATACGTTAATCAATCGTGAATAAATAAATCGATGATCAATAAGTGAATCAATTATGATTGAGTAAATAAATGATCAATATGTCAATCAATAATGAATAAGAATCAATTTTCAAATGAATGAATCAATCTTGAATACATGAATCAATGATCAATTCGTGAATAAGGAATCAAAAAGCTAATTAGTGAGCAATTAGTTAACAGACAGTAAGTGAAGGGAGAGTGATATTGTTTCATGTGTGACACAGACAGTGAGTGAAGACAGTGATATCGTATCATGTCGTGTGACAGCCAGTGAGTGAAGGGAGAGTGATATTGTTTCATGTGTGACACAGACAGTAAGTGAAGACAGTGATATCGTATCATGTCGTGTGACAGCCAGTGAGTGAAGGGGGAGTGGTTTACTATCATATGACTGGGTGGTTTATTGTTTTCGTCCATGTTGTTTTCTCTACATACAGCTTCCCGATATTGGGAAAGGTCAGTATTTATCATTTCCAGAAAGTTCCAGCAAACAATATTTTAAGAGAACCAGATACCAGAAGGTCCATGATCACATACTTGAGGGTAATTGGTCATGCACTAGAAGTTCACTTGTCACATACTAGTAAGTCGCTAGCCACATACCAGAAAGTCGCTAACCAGTAGCATTTGCGAATCACACTTCGAGAAGCACAGCTGTAGAAAGGAGCAGAGGGAGCAGCACAAACAGAAACAATAAGAGAAAGGAGCAAGGGGAGCAGAACCAACAGAAACAATAAGAGAAAGGAGGTGGGAGCAGCACAAACAGAAACAATAAGAGAAAGGAGGTGGGAGCAGCACCAACAGAAACATTAAGAGAAAGGAGCAAGGGGAGCAGAACCAACAGAAACAATAAGAGAAAGGAGGTGGGAGCAGCACCAACAGAAACAATAAGAGAAAGGAGATGGGAGCAGAACCAACAGAAACAATAAGAGAAAGGAGGTGGGAGCAGCACAAACAGAAACATTAAGAGAAAGGAGATGGGAGCAGCACCAACAGAAACAATAAGAGAAAGGAGGTGGGAGCAGCACCAACAGAAACAATAAGAGAAAGGAGGTGGGAGCAGAACCAACAGAAACAATAAGAGAAAGGAGGTGGGAGCAGCACAAACAGAAACAATAAGAGAAAGGAGATGGGAGCAGCACCAACAGAAACAATAAGAGAAAGGAGGTGGGAGCAGCACCAACAGAAACAATAAGAGAAAGGAGGTGGGAGCAGAACCAACAGAAACAATAAGAGAAAGGAGGTGGGAGCAGCACAAACAGAAACAATAAGAGAAAGGAGGTGGGAGCAGCACCAACAGAAACAATAAGAGAAAGGAGATGGGAGCAGCACCAACAGAAACAATAAGAGAAAGGAGCAAGGGGAGCAGAACCAACAGAAACAATAAGAGAAAGGAGGTGGGAGCAGCACCAACAGAAACAATAAGAGAAAGGAGATGGGAGCAGCACCAACAGAAACAATAAGAGAAAGGAGCAAGGGGAGCAGAACCAACAGAAACAATAAGAGAAAGGAGGTGGGAGCAGAACCAACAGAAACAATAAGAGAAAGGAGCAAGGGGAGCAGAACCAACAGAAACAATAAGAGAAATGAGATGGGAGCAGCACCAACAGAAACAATAAGAGAAAGGAGATGGGAGCAGCACCAACAGAAACAATAAGAGAAAGGAGATGGGAGCAGCACCAACAGAAACAATAAGAGAAAGGAGCAAGGGGAGCAGAACCAACAGAAACAATAAGAGAAAGGAGCAAGGAGAGCAGAACCAATAGAATAAATAAGAGAAAGGAGATGGGAGCAGCACCAACAGAAACAATAAGAGAAAGGAGATGGGAGCAGCACCAACAGAAACAATAAGAGAAAGGCGCAAGGGGAGCAGAACCAACAGAAACAATAAGAGAAAGGAGCAAGAAGAGCAGAACCAACAGAAACAATAAGAGAAAGGAGATGGGAGCAGCACCAACAGAAACAATAAGAGAAAGGAGAAAGGAGAGCAGAACCAACAGAAACAATAAGAGAAAGGAGATGGCAGCAGCACCAACAGAAACAATAAGAGAAAGGAGAAAGGAGAGCAGAACCAACAGAAACAATAAGAGAAAGGAGATGGGAGCAGCACCAACAGAAACAATAAGAGAAAGGAGGTGGGAGCAGCACCAACAGAAACAATAAGAGAAAGGAGGTGGGAGCAGAGCCAACAGAAACAATAAGAGAAAGGAGGTGGGAGCAGCACCAACAGAAACAATAAGAGAAAGGAGCAAGGGGAGCAGAACCAACAGAAACAATAAGAGAAATGAGCAAGGAGAGCAGAACCAACAGAAACAATAAGAGAAATGAGATGGGAGCAGCACCAACAGAAACAATAAGAGAAAGGAGCAAGGGGAGCAGAACCAACAGAAACAATAAGAGAAAGGAGCAAGGAGAGCAGAACCAACAGAAACAATAAGAGAAATGAGATGGGAGCAGCACCAACAGAAACAATAAGAGAAAGGAGCAAGGGGAGCAGAACCAACAGAAACAATAAGAGAAAGGAGATGGCAGCAGCACCAACAGAAACAATAAGAGAAAGGAGAAAGGAGAGCAGAACCAACAGAAACAATAAGAGAAAGGAGATGGGAGCAGCACCAACAGAAACAATAAGAGAAAGGAGGTGGGAGCAGAACTAATAAAAACAATAAGAGAAAGGAGGTGGGAGCAGCACCAACAGAAACAATAAGAGAAAGGAGGTGGGAGCAGAGCCAACAGAAACAATAAGAGAAAGGAGGTGGGAGCAGCACCAACAGAAACAATAAGAGAAAGGAGATGGGAGCAGCACGAACAGAAACAATAAGAGAAAGGAGGTGGGAGCAGAACCAACAGAAACAATAAGAGAAAGGAGCAAGGGGAGCAGAACCAACAGAAACAATAAGAGAAAGGAGATGAGAGCAGCACGAACAGAAACAATAAGAGAAAGGAGCAAGGGGAGCAGCACCAACAGAAACAATAAGAGAACGGAGTTTGGAACAGCACCAACAGAAACAATAAGAGACAGGAGATGGGAGCAGCACCAACCGAAACAAGAGAAAGGAGATGGGAGCAGAACCAACAGAAACAATAAGAGAAAGTGGCAGAGGGGTAATGGGTAGTATCAACAGGCACACACCTTGAAGCCCTAAAAGTTATTTGAAGTGAAATAGAAGAAACACCAAACGTGCAGGTAGTATCATGAGAAAGGAGTGTCTGAACA
This sequence comes from Ariolimax columbianus, assembly GCA_036924085.1. Classification (NCBI taxonomy): domain Eukaryota; kingdom Metazoa; phylum Mollusca; class Gastropoda; order Stylommatophora; family Arionidae; genus Ariolimax; species Ariolimax columbianus. Next base: position 6,043,021 of record JAVGWX010000023.1, read on the forward strand.
CTTGCTGACAGGGAAGTCAAAAACATGTTTTGGATTAAATACCAACAACCAAAGACGACACAAAAGAGGCGGGTAATTGGTGGAATGTTCTAAAGACAGGCGTGAGAACTCAATAATGGTACATGTCGCTAATCCTGGCACATGATAGTGGTAATTAACAGGTTATCAAAACAAAACGATTGTATTCACGCGCTGACACGTGATCTGAAGTGTGGAAGAAGTATCTTCTTGATCGTCTTGCACATCTGTTTCATCTTCCTCGTCGCTGTCTTCATGTTGAGAGATGTTCTGGCCTCCATGTTTGTAATATCACTGATACTAATTGTAAGAGCCTCATTCTGTTTCAGAAAGGGAAATAACTCCTCACAAAACCTGACAAAATGGAGACCTCTGACTGTACACGTGTCTGACTGGCCATTACATGTCGGTCATGTCTTTGTGTGGCCCAAATAAAAGTCAATTATGATGGACACACGACTCAAGTCTTTGTTTTTATGTTTTCTGTGTTTGTCCCGTCCATTATTTATTAGAAACAACATTTATATTGGGCTGGTTCCGGGGTGCACATTCCAGTAACAGATGGACGCTCAGAACGATGTTGTGGTGGCCTGTTGATTACCTCGCTTACGGTACACACACCAGACTGGAGACCATCATAGTGTACATTATTGTACTGTAATAATTATGTTTACTTGTACTCAATAATATCCATCATTGAACTGTGCCCACATGTGGCAGTCAGATCTGGTTAAACACATATACACACACACACTCATACAATACATACATACACGCAAACACATATACACACACACACTCATACAATACATACATACACGCAAACACATATACACACACTCATACAATACATATACATGTGTAACAGTTCCATCATGATCATGAGCGTTTAGGGCAAGGGGTGATGTGGTCGGCGACTCTGAGAACAAAGTTACCTGAATGCGTGCCAAGGTCACTCTCCGTCTGGACACTACGCCAAGGTCACTCACCGTCTCAACAAAGGAAAACGGGAAATAGTGTGTACAGGTAGGAACTGACCCCTGGCGTTCCGATTTGGGTAGTGGGGGATGAGTGACAGACGGGAGGGCGGGGTAGCTTGCTGCGATATATGAGTGACAGGTGTTCAGAGAAATTCATTCCAATAACGACTGAATAGAGCCATCCCCCAGACATCCATTGGTCTGCTCTGATACTGCTTGAGACTATAAAGTACTAGACAAAGTTTAGCTCAAGCAGGCTGGCCATGAAGAGGGGATGGGAGCGAGAGAGAGAATGTAGATAGGAGTCTGTTTAGCTCACCGATTTGATAGAGGAGCGATTGATAGACTGCTGTACGAATATTAGAGATATAGAACAGGATCGCTCAAACAGCATACGCCATTGAGTCGGGGCCAGTTGCTCAAATAGGTGTTTGTTGGGCATTTTGTATCTAGAGGTAATCTGAATGTGTGTTGTTGGCAAGACACCTTGGGAACGAGGTATGTCCTGATAAGTTAAGCGAGTGTGTAGACCAACTAGGTGAGATCTAGACGTGGGTGTGGTGTGTGTAGACACCGAGGGAACGATGTATGTTTCAGCGTCGTGTGTATACGCAGATCTACTGAGTTGAGAGATCATGTGTGAGTATACGTGGAATATATTGAATGCATTATGTCCAGATCGCCTGCCTGAGGGGATTTGAGTGAGGAAGAGTTTTTGAGAGTGTTGAGGATGCATATAAGGGGAGAGGTGTGTGATGTGTGTACGGCACTATAACTGGGTTTTGATAGTTGGAAATTCCATCAATAGCTAATGCTTAAAATGTCCGCTTTAGTTAATATTTATATTAACATATATATATATATATATATACTTATGAATATTTAGTTAAGATGATATGTATTGTATTGTGTTGTTATTTCATTGCACTCACTTTAGTAGTGTTGCAAGATTATGATATAATAAATATGCCCTCTGCTGTGTGCTATGTCATTTGCTGTGTGTGGTCATGCATGTTGTGGTTGAGTGTGGTAACGTTTTAGTTAGATAACCCTAGTGCAAACAGTGGGATCTGCTACACACGCACGTACACGACACACATGATCTTGTTCAAAACATAAATATGCATACGCACCATATCTCACTCAACAAACATAACAATAATTACAAAACTCAACAAACATAACACTAACTACAACACTCAACAAAAATAACAATAACTAACAACACTCAACAAACATAACAATAACTACAACACTCAACAAACACACACTTAAAGCAGACAAGATAGCCAGGTGACCAGGTCCATGTGTGGAGCCGAATACTGGAGAAACCGTCACCTGGATGTGTATAATCGAACAAAAACTCATCAAACCAGCAATACGACCTAGGGGAAGGTAACTCAAGAAAAGACTCCTTGGCCCGACTGTGCTATAAAGGTCGCCCAAGTGTTCCTTCCCGCCCTTTCCCCACACGGGACCACGCTGTAGACTACACACTTTACATGTGCTGATGATTGATTTGGGATGTTCCCTCAGTCTCAGCGGTTTGATGTTCTTGTAGAAGTTTCAAGGACTGGACATGTACATGTTCTCTGGATCAGTGCTGGGACATGTACACGTTCTCTTGATCAGTGCTAGGACGTATACATGTTCTCTCGATCAGTGACGGGACGTATACATGTTCTCTCGATCAGTGACGGGACGTATACATGTTCTCTCGATCAGTGACGGGACGTATACACGTTCTCTCGATCAGTGACGGGACGTATACACGTTCTCTGGATCAGTGCTGGGACATGCACATGTTCTCTTGATCAGTGCTAGGACGTATACATGTTCTCAATATCAGTGCTGAGACATGTACACGTTCTCTAGATCAATGCTGGGATATGCACATGTTCTCTAGATCAGTGCTGGGACATGTACATGTTCTCTAGAACAGTCCTGCCCAACCAGCGAGAAGGTGTTTGCCTCACTAGTTTCTACTGGCGGAGTTGCACTTTCAAGGAAAGATCACTCTCACTTAGTCTAAAACCAAATGTCACGTGCCTGAGGAGTATCCACCCCTGAATAACGTCGTGCGCCATCTTTCAAACGTCTGCACTATCAGATGACAGGTGGTCCGTGCCATGCCGGCCATGTTTGTAACGGATAACCAGAGAGATGGAGTATTAGAGTCGGGACCACATTCAAGGAAGTTTGACCGACCCGAACAGTCCGACCCGGGCTTATTGCCCGTTGTTGTCTCCCCTGCCGTACGTGTGTTCTCTCCCGTCGTAACACTTCGTTTACTGTCTCAGGTGGTCAGCGTGTTGGCATTAAACATGATAGTGTTAGAGGCACCGAATTAGTATGGGACCTCGGTTCTGTTACGTTGGACTGCATTTGTATATCCGACATTTCTGTAATTTATATAATTGTAAGTCATAGCCGCGTGGCGCAGTTGTTAGCGATCTAGGATAGCATCTTCTGCTATTCGGATCCCCAGTTAAGGTGGGGATATTTTTTCAGTCTGCAACGACGCCCGAGTTGACCCATCCTTAAATGAGTACCGGTTCAGACAAAGAAGTAATGAGATTGAAGACAAGATGACTACCGCCCTCATATAGACGAGCTTTTGAAATGTGAGATAGCTAACATATCACTCCCCTACGGCAGTAATGTCATGGGTTACTTTAAGTCATAATCTGTAATGCCTCTCATTTTTCTTTTTTTCTGCTAAAATTAAAAATACAATTTAACACATGCGTTTTCAAGATACAAAAGAATGTATCCATAGCTATTTCCAAATTCTTCATTGGATGATATTTCGGAATATTTATACAGAATTTTCAATCTCCAAGTTTAGAGCACGAATATACAATTACCACCTAATGTCGAAAGAGGTCTAATGCATATGGATGCTTCCCTTATAATAAAACAAACGTTTTCAGATGTTGCAACAAAAATGTAAACATAATCAAATCAGTAGGTTAATCCAGAACCGTAATGCAAATCAAGAGGCGATTATTTCAATCAAAGAAGGACTAACGGATCAAGTTTCAAATACATCAAGGCGTACGAGATAGTTGCTTCCCTTGACAGAGTCTCTATAGCGGATATTCTAAGATGATGATGGACAATCTAGGAGTGTCAAAGTAAATGGTATGACTGAAAATGCAGTAACCAAAGCTACAAATGCTGCTTGAACAAATTAACAGTAAAGCGTTTGGCGTGAAAAAAACCCACATTGGAAACAAAGACTTTGGCAACAGACAAGCGAAATAGGCAAATGGATATAGTCATCAATGGAGATATAATCGAGCAGGTACAGACGTTCACATATTTAAGTCAAACCATCACAGAGGATGCTCACAATGAAACATGATTTAAGACAAAGATTGCATTGACAGAACGGGCTGCTCCAGAGAAGAACATACAATTCTATCATCAAAGAATATCAGGATAAGAACGAGGAAACAGATAATGGCCACTCAAATATGGCTGATTGTCCCTGTATAGAGCTGGAATATCTACTTTGGCAAAGATGGAACAAAAAAGCTTGGAAGTGTTTGAAATGTGGTGATCCTTAGAATAGAAAGAGACACGATCCTACCCAAGATGAGACGGTACACAAGAAGAAAACATAATTCGTCTTCTTCCTCTTCAATCAACCGATGATATGCTTCTAGTCTGGTAAGGTTCACGAAGGAGACCGTGCGTTTCAGGTCTTCGCGAGTCCCCTATAGTTTGTCGAGCATGGTCGCTTCCCTGGGCCAGACTGCTTCTCTTTGGTCTGAAGATGTAGGGCAGTCCTGCAGGACATGTTCTGGTGTTTGTTTGGGTGCTCTACCATCGCACGTGCCGGTGTCTCTGAGACCCATTTTGTGGAGACATGCCTTGATTCTGAGTCTAAAGATCTTTCTGTGTCTGCCCATCTCTCTCTAGTTTGTCTATGCTGTCATCTTCTGGTTTGTATTCGTTGTGCTGGTATATCCATTCCGTTCGTATGGGTCGTTTGTTGAGTGTCATTCCTTCTTTATAGCTCTGAAGATGGCAAGCATGTATGCAGCCATTAATGGCTTTTGCAACCTCATCGGCTTTCTCGTTTCCCAGGATCCCAGAGTGGGCATGGAGCCACTGTAGGATAAGGTCTGTTTTTTAAGACAGCAATCCGATGTTGTATTTTATTTCGTGTATGAGTATATCTTGCTTGGGGCCTTGGATAGTTCGGGGTACACTCCTGGAGTCTGTTAGAACAACCGTTTTTTTTGTAGATGTGTTCTTCTGATAAGAGTCTGGGTTGCTGCATGAACAGCTGTTGTTTCAGCTCTAAATAAAGTACACGTCTGTCTTGCTGGTATCGAGTGATTTTATATGTCGCCATTGCAGTGTGTCTTGTAGATTCCACTGCCTTCACATTTTTTCGCTCACATTTGCCGATCCATCTGTGTACACATATGTCCAGGAGTTGCTATGGTACTGTCTCTTGAGATCCCACAGAACTTGCATGTTTTGTTATGTTAATGACTGCTCACTTTTCTATGTTATTCCTGGAACCTCCAATATTATTTTGGACCGTTTCAGGCCCCATATTCATGGTTCTGGAATAAGTGCTTCGAACTATTCACATTTGACTTCATGGATGTCTGCTTGTTTTATGTGAATTTCTCTGGTCAGATAGTTGGGACTTTTCCTTAATAGTCTGTTTTTAGTTCTCTCTAGGAACGTCTGATGAAAAGGGTGATCAGCTAGCTTCTTAAGTGTTTTTTTTTTCTAAATTGAAAAAATATTTGTATGAAGAAAACATAATAACAAACACGTTGGTCTTGTATCCATTATACTTTACTCTGACCTAGGTCACTCAACAATATGGCTGGCATGTGATGCCCAGGTGGACACAAGTACAGATATACGTCTCCATTCTGTTACGTCACATGTTGCCGTCAACCAGATCACTGAAATAAAATCTCCAACAATGATACCATTGATTTAACTAAATGACGTCAGATGACAGAACAGAAGAGAAAGAGGAGAAAAAAGTCTAGAAGGAGGCCAATAATAAAATTAAGCAATTGCTTAGAACATGTTAGTAAGTCAATTCCCAGTTTCTATTTTGGTGACCTGTTAGTTACCATCATCATGTCTCTTGCTTGGTGGCATTGCTCGTTATTGAAACCTCACAAAGATTTCCAGATCATCCGTTATAGTTATATGGCCAACCCCCTGTTTCTTCTTGTTTGGACTGATAATAACCAAGGAATATATTTTATTATTTGTCTTCCATCTGGTTAACTTGGCAGTCATCAATTTGTTTGTCAAGGTTGGATTGGATTTTACTATTTCCGAATAAAACAGATCGACACTTTTAATGTCAGTGAACGTGTCATATTGTCTCATCTTCTAACGTCAGTGATATTTTCATTATAATTACCTTCAAATCGATTTAATCTGATCTCTTTTTTTTTACAATGACAGTTTATCTCCAAGTCAAATCTGCTAACGACAGTCAAACAAGTAACATATGACTTTCCAGCAGGTGGACTACAATCTCAAACATATGGACTACGACCTCCAACAGGTGGACTACGACCTTCAATAGGTGGACTACGACCTCCAACAGATGGACTACGACCTCCAACAGGTGGACTACGACCTTCAATAGGTGGACTACGACCTCCAACAGATGGACTACGACCTTCAATAGGTAGAGTACGACCTCCAACAGATGGACTACGACCTTCAATAGGGGGACTACGACCTCCAACAGATGGACTACAACCTCCAACAGGTGGGCTACAACCTCCAACAGGTGGACTACGACCTCCAACAGGTGGACTACGACCTCCAATAGATGGACTACGACCTCCAACAGATGGACTACGACATTCAACAGGTGGACTACGACCTCCAACAGATGGACTACGACCTTCAATAGGTGGACTACGACCTCCAACAGATGGACTACGACATTCAACAGGTGGACTACGACCTCCAACAGATGAACTACGACCTTCAATAGGTGGACTACGACCTCCAACAGATGGACTACAACCTCCAACAGGTGGGCTACAACCTCCAACAGGTGGACTACGACCTCCAACAGATGGACTACGACCTCCAACAGATGGGCTACAACCTCCAACAGGTGGACTACGATATTCAACAGGTGGACTACGACCTCCAACAGATGGACTACAACCTTCAATAGGTGGACTACGACCTCCAACAGATGGACTACAACCTCCAACAGGTGGACTACGACCTCCAACAGGTGGACTACGACCTCCAATAGATGGACTACGACCTCCAACAGATGGACTACGACATTCAACAGGTGGACTACGACCTACAACAGATGGACTACGACCTTCAATAGGTGGACTACGACCTCCAACAGATGGACTACGACATTCAACAGGTGGACTACGACCTCCAACAGATGGACTACGACCTTCAATAGGTGGACTACGACCTCCAACAGATGGACTACAACCTCCAACAGGTGGGCTACGACCTCCAACAGATGTACTACGACCTCCAACAGATGGGCTACAACCTCCAACAGGTGGACTACGACATTCAACAGGTACTCTACCACCTCCAACAAGGGGACTACGACCTCCAACACGTAGACTATGACTTTCTGCAGGTGAACTACGGCTGTTCAACAGGTGAACTACTACTGTCCAACATGTGTTCAGAGTCGTTGTGTTTTCCCATATCTCGATAGCTACAATAACCAGTTGTTGTTTTTTTGTATTACTATCAAATCGCTAATAACCTACATATTTAAAGTGGTCGCTTAATGTAGTGGCCGATGAAGTGATCGCTCATTGAAGTACTCGATGAGGTTGCCCACACGTGATGTAGCAGTCCATAAATTGGTCTATGTACGAGGACAGTATGAAGTCAGTAAATCTGCCCTAGCCACATTTGTATTTCGCGTGAACTTGTACAACATCTGCAAAATTATGGCTTTGTACTGGCACCAAACAGACGGAAATCGCTCGGGACTAAACCTGGACTGTAAATTGGATGTTTAAGAAGTTGCCAAACTAGTTGATCAGTTTTCTCCTGGGTTAATGGAGTCCAACAGGTGGTTAATGTCACTGCTTTTTCCATAAACATTGATAGCTTACAATCTTACTACGTTTTACTAAATAAAATATGCATTTGTAATATCTTTCATAAATAACCTAATTTGAACAATAATATCAATATATTTGATTTGATCGCCCACGTCTGATACAATAGTCCACGAAGTGGCCCTTTCATGAATTAGCAGCCAATCGTGTGGTCCCTGTGGGATTTTGCAGTAAATCAAGTGTTCCATTTGTGAATTAGCAGTCAATCAAGTAGTCACAATGTGGTAGATCTACATGGTTAAGTCAGTAAATAGGTCACACAAGAGTATTTTGTTGTAAATGAGGTACGAACTTGAAAGTCATTTATTATTGCATTTAAATTGTCCCTTGTTTCTACACATAATTTCCACCAACATCGTCACACTGTTCTCTACATAATTTCCACTAACATTGGCACACATATCTCCACATAATTTCCACCAACATTGGCACTCCTATCTCCACATAATTTCCACCAAGATTGACACACTTATCTTTACATAATTTCAACCACAATTGACACGATTTTCTCAACATAATTTCCAGCAAGATTGACACCTTGTTCTCCACGTAATTTCCATCAACAATGACACACTTTTCCCATAGCTTTATCAGTAGATTCAATTATGCAGGAAAAGTTTCGAGTCTGCTGTCTGAGCCCCATTCTCACTTCACATCAACCTCTTCGCCATACGCTAAATGGTGGGTCTTTCCTGGCCCCAAACAGACGGAGATCGCTGGCAACTAAATCAGGTCTGTGAAGTGGATGTTCAAGAAGATCCCAACCTAGTTGATCAATTTTCTCCTGGGTTAATCGAGCGTATAAGGTTTGACACTGTCATGATAGAGCAGTACTACTCATGTATCATGCTTTGGCATTTTCTTCAATTTGTTTCTAGAAACATCAACACATTCTGAAAGCAAAACCTTCCAGATGAGGGCATAAATTAGCAATATCCTAGTAGACGGTGAAGAAGGATGTGCATATAACATTGAAGCTAGCTTTGATTCGGGTTAGTAGTGATGTCCCTTTGATACGGGCAGGTAGGGATGTCCCTTTGATTTGGGTTAGTAGTGATGTCCCTTTGATACGGGCAGGTACTTATTTCCCTTTGATTTGGTTTAGTAGTGATGTCCCTTTGATACGGGTAGGTAGGGATGTTCCTTTGATTTGGGTTAGTAGTGATGTCCCTTTGATACGGGCAGGTAGAAATGCCCCTTTGATTTAGTTTAGTAGTGATGTTACATTGATTCTGGTTGGTAGCGGTGTCCCTTTGATTCGGGTTAGTAGTGATGTCCCTTTGATTCTGGTTAGTAGTGATGTTCTTTTGATTCTAGTTAGTATTTATGTCCCTTTGATTCGGAGAGGCAGGGATGTTCTTTTGATTCTGGTTGGCACTGATGTTCTTTTGATTCTGGTTGGTAGTGATGTCCCTTTGATTATGGTTGGTAGTGATGTCCCTTTGATTATGGTTGATAGTGATGTCCCTTTTATTATGGTTGGTAGTGATGTCCCTTTGATTCGGGATTGTAGGGATGTCCCTTTGATCTGTGACCTTATTATATTTTCCACTTTGAATGTCAGTGATCGTCTTATGTTGTTTCCCTTTATAAAGCTCTCTTTTATCGACTATGACATGTTGTCTGTAAATGTAATCTGCTAAAAAGAGCCATGAAACAGGAAGCTCACAGGTGGGTACGACTGTAGAACAGGTGGGTACGACTGTCCAACAGGTGGGTATAACTGTCCAAAAGGTGGGTACGACTGTACAACAGGTGGGTACGATTGTCAAACATGTGGGTACGACTGTCCAAAAGGTGGGTACGACTGTGAAACAGGTGGGTACGACTGTCCAACAGGTGGGTACGACTGTCCAACAGGGGGATACGACTGTATGCAAGTTGGGTACGACTGTCCAACGGGTGTGTTCGACTGTCCAACATGTGAGTGCGACTGTCGAACAGGTGGGAGAAACTGTCCAAAAGGTGAGTACGACTGTCCAACAGGTAGACTACGACTGTCCAACAGGTGGGCCACGGCTGTCCAACAGGTGGACCACGACTGTCCAACAGGTGGACCACGACTGTCCAACTGGTAGACTACAACTGTCCAACAGGTGAACTACTGCTTCCGAACATGTGGTCAATGTCCATGCGTTTACTTATACATTGATAGCTTACAATATTACTACGTTTTACTAACTGAAATATACATCTGCAATATATTTAACATATAACCTTACGTAATTATAATCATTGTCACAGACGCGGATTACATCATAATCCGGATTATCCAGAGCCGAACAAATCAAATCACCGCAGCATTCAGAATCAGATGATCACCGTTCAGAATATTCCCTGCACGACCATGGAAGTTCCTATGGGAATAACACAAACATGAACACAATGAATATATTAGTCACGTGATATATCAGGTGTTGACTATTACATACCTGGCTCAGGTGAAATGATAATTTACAGGAAACAGAAAAACAGGGTGATTGGGAGATACGTTGATTGCCAGTAAAAACTATCGTTTGTCGTTTATGTTCTTAGAGGAACACGATTCACCAATCCATGTGTTGCCAAGAGCTTCCATTGACCACCTTCTTTCTGTACTTTCTTGAAGTACTTAGTGTTTTGTGTCTTTCACTTTGACGTTTTTCTCCAGACTTTCTCGTGTTTCCATACAAATCGAAAGCTTACAATCTTACAACGTGTTACTATCCAAAATATACTTTTGTAATATCTTTCACAAATATCCTAATTTAAACAATAACACCAATTTATTTGATTTGATCGCCCACGTCTGATATAATAGTCCAAGAAGTCGCGGTTCATTATTTATCAATCAATGCCGTGGTCTATGTTATATTGTAAAGTCTGTTATGAGGTGTATGAACATGGTTAAGTCAGTAAATAGGTCACACATGAGTGTTTTGTTGTAAATTAGATACGAATTGAAAGTCATGTAATATTGCATTTTAATTGCCCCTGGTTTCTCAACTTAATTTCCACCAGCATTGACACACTTTTCTCAGCATAATTTCCACCAACATTGACACACTTTTCTCAGCATAATTTCCACCAACATTGACACACTTTTGTCCACATAATTTCAACCAACATAGACGCACACATCTGAACATAATTTCCACAAACATTGACACACTTTTCTCAGCATAATTTCCACCAACATTGACACACTTTTGTCCACATAATTTCAACCAACATAGACGCACACATCTGAACATAATTTCCACAAACATTGACACACTTTTCTCAGCATAATTTCCACCAACATTGACACACTTTTGTCCACATAATTTCAACCAACATAGACGCACACACCTGAACATAATTTCCACAAACATTGACACACTTTTCTCAGCATAATTTCCACCAACATTGACACACTTTTCTCAGCATAATTTCCACCAGCATTGACACACTTTTCTCAGCATAATTTCCACCAACATTGACACACTTTTCTCAGCATAATTTCCACCAACATTGAAACACTTTTGTCCACATAATTTCAACCAACATAGACGCACACATCTGAACATAATTTCCACAAACATTGACACACTTTTCTCAGCATAATTTCCACCAACATTGAAACACTTTTGTCCACATAATTTCAACCAACATAGACGCACACATCTGAACATAATTTCCACAAACATTGACACACTTTTCTCAGCATAATTTCCACCAACATTGACACACTTTTGTCCACATAATTTCAACCAACATAGACGCACACATCTGAACATAATTTCCACAAACATTGACACACTTTTCTCAGCATAATTTCCACCAACATTGACACACTTTTGTCCACATAATTTCAACCAACATAGACGCACACACCTGAACATAATTTCCACAAACATTGACACACTTTTCTCAGCATAATTTCCACCAGCATTGACACACTTTTCTCAGCATAATTTCCACCAGCATTGACACACTTTTCTCAGCATAATTTCCACCAGCATTGACACACTTTTCTCAGCATAATTTCCACCAACATTGACACACTTTTGTCCACATAATTTCAACCAACATAGACTCACACATCTGAACATAATTTCCACAAACATTGACACACTTTTCTCAGCATAATTTCCACCAACATTGACACACTTTTGTCCACATAATTTCAACCAACATAGACGCACACATCTGAACATAATTTCCACAAACATTGACACACTTTTCTCAGCATAATTTCCACCAACATTGACACACTTTTGTCCACATAATTTCAACCAACTTAGACGCACACACCTGAACATAATTTCCACAAACATTGACACACTTTTCTCAGCATAATTTCCACCAACATTGACACACTTTTCTCAGCATAATTTCCACCAGCATTGACACACTTTTCTCAGCATAATTTCCACCAACATTGACACACTTTTCTCAGCATAATTTCCACCAACATTGAAACACTTTTGTCCACATAATTTCAACCAACATAGACGCACACATCTGAACACAATTTCCACAAACATTGACACACTTTTCTCCACATAATTTCAACCAACATAGACGCACACATCTGAACATAATTTCCACCAACATTAACACACTTTTCTCCACATAATTTCCACCAACATAGACGCACACATCTGAACATAATTTCCACAAACATTGACACACTTTTCTCAGCATAATTTCCACCAACATTGACACACTTTTGTCCACATAATTTCAACCAACATAGACGCACACACCTGAACATAATTTCCACAAACATTGACACACTTTTCTCAGCATAATTTCCACCAGCATTGACACACTTTTCTCAGCATAATTTCCACCAGCATTGACACACTTTTCTCAGCATAATTTCCACCAGCATTGACACACTTTTCTCAGCATAATTTCCACCAACATTGACACACTTTTGTCCACATAATTTCAACCAACATAGACTCACACATCTGAACATAATTTCCACAAACATTGACACACTTTTCTCAGCATAATTTCCACCAACATTGACACACTTTTGTCCACATAATTTCAACCAACATAGACGCACACATCTGAACATAATTTCCACAAACATTGACACACTTTTCTCAGCATAATTTCCACCAACATTGACACACTTTTGTCCACATAATTTCAACCAACATAGACGCACACACCTGAACATAATTTCCACAAACATTGACACACTTTTCTCAGCATAATTTCCACCAACATTGACACACTTTTCTCAGCATAATTTCCACCAGCATTGACACACTTTTCTCAGCATAATTTCCACCAACATTGACACACTTTTCTCAGCATAATTTCCACCAACATTGAAACACTTTTGTCCACATAATTTCAACCAACATAGACGCACACATCTGAACATAATTTCCACAAACATTGACACACTTTTCTCAGCATAATTTCCACCAACATTGAAACACTTTTGTCCACATAATTTCAACCAACATAGACGCACACATCTGAACATAATTTCCACAAACATTGACACACTTTTCTCAGCATAATTTCCACCAACATTGACACACTTTTGTCCACATAATTTCAACCAACATAGACGCACACATCTGAACATAATTTCCACAAACATTGACACACTTTTCTCAGCATAATTTCCACCAACATTGACACACTTTTGTCCACATAATTTCAACCAACATAGACGCACACACCTGAACATAATTTCCACAAACATTGACACACTTTTCTCAGCATAATTTCCACCAGCATTGACACACTTTTCTCAGCATAATTTCCACCAGCATTGACACACTTTTCTCAGCATAATTTCCACCAGCATTGACACACTTTTCTCAGCATAATTTCCACCAACATTGACACACTTTTGTCCACATAATTTCAACCAACATAGACGCACACATCTGAACATAATTTCCACAAACATTGACACACTTTTCTCAGCATAATTTCCACCAACATTGACACACTTTTGTCCACATAATTTCAACCAACATAGACGCACACACCTGAACATAATTTCCACAAACATTGACACACTTTTCTCAGCATAATTTCCACCAACATTGACACACTTTTCTCAGCATAATTTCCACCAGCATTGACACACTTTTCTCAGCATAATTTCCACCAACATTGATACACTTTTCTCAGCATAATTTCCACCAACATTGAAACACTTTTGTCCACATAATTTCAACCAACATAGACGCACACATCTGAACACAATTTCCACAAACATTGACACACTTTTCTCCACATAATTTCAACCAACATAGACGCACACATCTGAACATAATTTCCACCAACATTGACACACTTTCGAAACATAATTTCCACCAACATTAACACACTTTTCTCCACATAATTTCCACAAACATTGACACACTTATACCACATCTCACTGTCAACATGGAGCAGTACTACTCATGCAGCGTGCCTGAGCGTTTTCTTTAATTTGTATCTAGAAACATCAATAAATTATGAAAGAATAACGTCCTATGATGAGGTCGTCTATTGTTGATATCCTAGCAAACGGTGAAGAAGGGTGTGCATATAGCATTGACCCTAGCTTTGATTCGGATTAATAGTTGTGCGTCTTTGACTCCGGTTGGCAGTTATATTACTTTAATTAGGGTTGATAGTGATGTCTCTTTGATTCTTCATAAGAAACAATGTTGTTCAGCATGTCTTCTCCTTCATCTGCATACATGCTGCACAAACAGGCCAATCGATCATGCATTATGATGTATGCTACACCATGCGAACTCCCTATTGCAATTGCTACACTTTTTAATGTCTGCCAGCTAGAATTATCTCACTCATCTGTAAGCTATAATTATCTCATCTACCTCCCAGCTAGAATTATCTCCCTCATCTGTAAGCTAGAATTATCTCACTCATCTGTAAGCTATAATTATCTCATCTACCTCCCAGCTAGAATTATCTCCCTCATCTGTAAGCTAGAATTATCTCCCTCATATGTAAGCTATAATTATCTCTACCTCCCAGCTAGAATTATCTCCCTCCTCTGTAAGCTATAATTATCTCATCTACCTCCCAGCTAGAATTATCTCACTCATCTGTAAGCTATAATTATCTCCCTTACCTCCCAGCTAGAATTATCTTACTCATCTGTAAGCTATAATTATCTCCTCTACCTCCCAGCTAGAATTATCTCCTCTACCTCCCAGCTAGAATTATCTCCTCTACCTCCCATCTAGAATTATCTCCCTCATCTGTTAGCTATAATTATCTCCTCTACCTCCCAGCTATATTTATCTCATCTACCTCCCAGCTAGAATTATCTTACTCATCTGTAAGCTATAATTATCTCCTCTACCTCCCAGCTAGAATTATCTCCATCATCTGTAAGCTATAATTATATCCTCTACCTACCAGCTAGAATTATATCCCTCATCTGTAAGCTATAATTATCTCCTCTACCTCCCAGCTATAATTATCTCCTCTACCTCCCAGCTAGAATTATCTCCTCTATCTCCTAGCTAGAATTATCTCCTCTACCTCCCAGCTATAATTATCTCCTCTACCTCCCAGCTAAAATTATCTCTCGCACCTCCCAGCTTGAATGACCTTCCCCCACTTCCCAGAAAGAATGATTCCACCCCCCCCCGCCCCCTCCGCCCAACCTCCGCACTAGAATGCCATCCTCCCTTCCCCAAAATGCCAGCTAGAATTATCTCTCCGACCTGCTGTGTAGCAGTTCCAGCTGAAGCATGGGCGTTAAAGGCACATGGAAGATTGGACTGCGAACAAAGGTTGACTGGATGTGTGCCAAGGTCACTCACTGAAGAAAAGAAACAAACTTTCAGCGGCGGCTCGATTTCATTGCCTCTGGTTTTTCCCCATTTTAGCTCGGTCTCTCTCGACCCTCTATGGGTACCCCATCTGTCGAGATCATCACACAAAGCACAAACTCCGTAGCTCCAGCGATGAACCCAGGGATCTCCGGAAAAAATTGACATCATGAAACGACCATCGCAGCTCGAATTCGAACCCCGACCGTCTGAACACGAGGCAAACGGCCTGACAATTTCGCCACAGAGACTAAAGAAAGTTAAAGGGAACTATGTGTCTGGTACCGGTGGGGGTGTGGGGGAGGGGGTGTGGGGGAGGGGGAGTTTGGAGCTGACCCCTCTGCCGTTCCTATTTTTTAGCGTAGTGGGGTTGGCGACAGTCAAATCCTGCCACGACCGGCTAAGATATTTAGAGTGACAGTAATTCGAGGATAATCATCCAATAACTACTATTTTGGAGTTAGGTACAAATTAAAGTGATGGCTCAGTCAGACAACTAAGAAAAGTCCAATGGGCAGCCATAAAGCTGCTTGAGACTATACAATACTCGGCAAAGATTAGCTCAGTCGTACTGGCTAGGAGAAAGATGATCGGCTGTTGAGAGTGATTTTGCAGGCTGACTGTCCTGCATACACCTTCGAGTTTTGGCCAGTCGCTCTATAAGTGTGCGTGTTGGACACCCTGTGAAAAGGAAGATGTCTGAATTTGTGTCATACGTGCAGGACACCCAGTAAACGTTGCATGAGCTAGTTACACATGAGTGTAAGAATACGTAAACAGATTTGGGATATGTGAATTTACAGATCACCTAAGTAAGAGAACTGAATGTATGTGGAATTGGGCTGGGAACTTTGGGAACCATGTGTGTTCTGAGGTATGTGTATGCACAGATCGACTAAGTATGTGACAATAAGGGAGTACGTGATCCAACTATATGTGATGGGATCTAGTTGCATATAAATGCACATATCACCTGAGCATACGTGAACCGAGTGAATGTGGATGGGCAGATCACCTGACAGAAGATGATCTGATTGTGTTGGAAGGCACAGAACGACAGAGTACGCAATACGAACTGAAAACGCGTTTGTTTAGCGAATGTTGAGTGTGCAGATAATAGGAGTATAGTGGCGAGAAAAAAGGTATTACATGGAGAAAATGTCCAAAAGCTAGTGGTTAAAACCTGCGTTTTAGTTTAATAAATAATAATATAATGCTTTTTTAGTGTAATGCATTTTGTCCTTTTTGGTAATAATGTTTTTGGTGTAAATCGTTATGAAATATGATTCATTTTGTTAGATAGTGTTTACTGTGTTATTTACTGTGTGAAGTCGTGTCGTAGTGCAGATAGATACTGTACCTCTTTAAATATGTAATTACTCAGCGAAACCTAAACTTTGCACACGAATGAATAATCTCCCCTACCTACCAGCTAGAATAATCTCCCCTACCTACCAGCTAGAACAATTTTCTTCAATTGCCAGGTAGATTAATCGCCACCCCCCCCCCCCCCCCCCCCTTACAACTACAATAATTTTCCTCAGCCATCAGCTTTAATAATTTTCCCCAGTCAAAAGCTAGAATAATATACCCTATATGCCAGCTAGAATGATCTCGCCTTCCTGTCAGATATAATGATTTCCCCCCCCCCCCTCCTTCGAATTAGAACGATCTACCCCACATGCCAGCTAGAATGATCTCCCCCACCAGCCAACTAGAATGATCTCCCCTACCAGCCAACTAGAATGATCTCCCCCACCTGCTAACTAGAATGATCTCCCCCACCTGCCAACTAGAATGATCTCCCCCACCTGCTAGCTAGAATGATCTCCCCAACCTGCCAACTAGAATGATCTCCCCCACCTGCCAACTAGAATGATCTCCCCCACCTGCATTCCCCGTGCATCTATACAAGTCACACAGAAACGGCTGTTCTGTAGAAAACTTTATTTGAGTCAAGCTCCAGTGTTTAGTGACTTGATATACTTATGTCAGTAGCAGTTAGTGGTTTACTGTGTCATGTACCGACGTGAGGTCAACTAATAGGCCACTAATGTTACAGGAAGACAACAATTGGTTTTGATCAAATCAAAGTGCTCTTTCCGTGAGGAACAGACCATGGTAAGCATGTAGTGGCTCGACAATTGCCACATATACCCAAGTAGGATCCTATTATCTAAGGGACCTGGACTGATTTAAAAAGCTATTCAATGAGTCAGTGTGACCTTAAGCGTGGTGTAATCTGTGAGACTGGGGGATCTCTGTTATGGCAAGCGTTCCTCCCCAACTCGCTATACGCAGATCACTATTCATACACTGCATGTCAAAACACGATTTGAAGAGGGCAGCTCCATATAATATACATTCCGTGGGGGTAGTTGTAAGCGCGATCAGATCTCACGAGCTAAACTTTTAAATCGCGAGATTTTCTTATGTCGCATTTCTGCGCCACCACTGCGCTTCCTCCACTTTACTAGAATATGGCTCCCAATCGAGCTACGGCGATGAAATGTGGCACCTGGCGTTTTTTATCCGCGGTCAATCGAAATGTTGAGTCCATTTCTGTTTGGGACGATCGGCTGAGTTACTTTGCTTGGAAGCTGCAGCGAAGAAGGAAGAAAACAAATTGTTGTTGGTTGAATTGAATGCATTCATTGTTTGTCAACCTACTTTAACCCAAACACTACCAATGTGTTCCACTAACTAATCCAGACAGCCAAGACTCACACGTGTAAGTTGTTTCTTGCCCGTTACATATAGATTAGTGTCTCTAGTCCTAGCTTTCCTCGTCGCTCGATGCCTGAGATTATTTCCAAAATTGAAGGTAACATTATAAAGAGAAGGATGTTTTAAGGATAGAGCCGGGCCCCTGTACCTCTATCCGCCCATCAAACAGAACATCTGATAATCAGTTTGTGTTTCACATTAATAGCTATTCATAAAGGCCTTTAAACAAGCAGTCTACTGTGATCCTTTTTCTTCTTCTTCATCTTCTTCTTCTTCTTCTTCTTCTTCTTCTTCTTCTCCTTCATCTACTTCTTCTTCTTCTTCTCCTTCATCTACTTCTTCTTCTTCTTCTCCTTCATCTACTTCTTCTTCTTCTTCTCCTTCATCTACTTCTTCTTCTTCTTCTTCTCCTTCATCTACTTCTTCTTCTTCTTCTTCTTCTCCTTCATCTACTTCTTCTTCTACTTCTTTTTCTCCTTCATCTACTTCTTCTTCTTCTTCTCCTTCATCTACTTCTTTTTCTTCTTCTCCTTCATCTACTTCTTCTTCTTCTTCTTCTCCTTCATCTACTTCTTCTTCTTCTTCTTCTTCTTCTCCTTCATCTACTTTTTCTTCTTCTTCTTCTCCTTCATCTACTTCTTCTTCTTCTTCTTCTTCTTCTCCTTCATCTACTTCTTCTTCTTCTTCTTCTCCTTCATCTACTTCTTCTTCTTCTTCTTCTTCTCCGTCTTCTGCGGGTTTTCTGATCATGCTAAATCTTCTGTTATGTCTGTCCAGGTCTGGGCGGTGACCCCGTAGTAATTGTTTCAGTTCTGCTCCATTTGGCCAAGTCTGACATCTTAGTTTTTCATAGACCGGGGACTCGTGCAGTACGTGTTCATGGGTCTGAACACCGGTCCCATATCGACATTCATTTGCTTAGGAGATTTTGAGTTGATATAGGTGACCCAGTGGTCTGATATGGTCCGTTCTCACGCAGAAGGTTGCAGTTTGCTGTTAGGTTGTTGGTTTGTCTAAACTTGTTATCTACAGAGTGTTAGGTTGTTGGTTTGTCTAAACTTGTTATCTGCAAAGTGTTAGGTTGTTGGTTTGTCTAAACTTGTTATCTACATAATGTTAGGTTGTTGGTTTGTCTAAAGTTGTTATCTGCAGAGTGTTAGGTTGTTGGTTTCTTTATACTTGTCGTTTTTAGAGAGTAAAGGTCTTTGGTTTGTCTAGAATTGTTATCTGCAGAGTGTTAGGTTGTTGGTTTCTTTATACTTGTCGTTTTTAGAGAGTAAAGGTCTTTGGTTTGTCTAGACTTGTTATCTGTAGAATGTCAGACCATTGGATTTTCAAACAAACGTACCACGTTCTTTTTGTGTGACTGTAACACTCCAGTGTAACCGGTACAAATTGGTACATTGCATGAATTTATGACAGGAAACAAAAATAAAAAAACACGAATAAACATAAACAGGTCCTCAACTTCGTTTAACATGTGAATCCAGACACGTTTGTAATACCTCCCCCCTGACAACAGTACGTGCTATGGGGCTAATCCTTACATGTGTTACTGCTCGACCTCTGACGTTATGATCACACGCGACTGGACAGACTTACATTTGTTGACACATATGTAGCCCTCTTGACTTCCTGACGATTAGTAAAAAACATGTAGACTACTTGAAGGCTAGTAGAAACATGTAGACTACTTGAAGGCTAGTAGAAACATGTAGACTACTTGAAGGCTAGCAGAAACATGTAGACTACTTGAAGGCTAGTAGAAACATGTAGACTACTTGAAGGCTAGTAGAAACATGTAGACTACTTGAAGGCTAGTAGAAACATGTAGACTACTTGAAGGCTAGTAGAAACATGTAGACTACTTGAAGGCTAGTAGAAACATGTAGACTACTTGAAGGCTAGTACAAACATGTAGACTACTTGAAGGCTAGTAGAAACATGTAGACTACTTGAAGGCTAGTAGAAACATGTAGACTACTTGAAGGCTAGTAGAAACATGTAGACTACTTGAAGGCTAGTAGAAACATGTAGACTACTTGAAAGCTAGTAGAAATTTGTAGACTACTTGAAGGCTAGTAGAAACATGTAGACTACTTGAAGGCTAGTAGAAACATGTAGGCTACTTGAAGGCTAGTAGAAACATGTAGACTACTTGAAGGCTAGTAGAAACATGTAGACTACTTGAAGGCTAGTAGAAACATGTAGACTACATGAAGGCTAGTAGAAACATGTAGGCTACTTGAAGGCTAGTAGAAACATGTAGACTACTTGAAGGCTAGTACAAACATGTAGACTACTTGAAGGCTAGTAGAAACATGTAGACTACTTGAAGGCTAGTAGAAACATGTAGACTACTTGAAGGCTAGTAGAAACATGTAGACTACTTGAAGGCTAGTAGAAAAATGTAGACCACTTGAAGGTTAATATAGGCAAGTGGACTACTTGAAGGTTAGGAGAGGCACGTCGACTACTTGAGGTCAGTAGAGATACGTCGACTACTTGAAGGTCAGTAGAGACACGTCGACTATTTGAAGGTTAGTAGAGACATGTGGACTACTTGAAGGTTAGTAGATACACGTAGACTATTTGAATGTTAATAGAGACACATTGACTAGTTGAAGGTTAGTAGAGACACGTGGACTACTTGAAGGTTAGTAGAATCACTTGAATTACTGGGCGGTTAGTAGAACCACTTGGATTACTGGGCGGTTAGTAGAACCACTTGGATTACTAGAAAGTTAGCAGAGACACGTGGACTACTGGAAGGCTAGTAGAGGCACTTTCATTACTGGAACGTTAGCAGAGACACGTGGACTACTGGAAGGCTAGTAGAGGCACTTTCATTACTGGAACGTTAGCAGAGACACGTGGACTACTGGAAGGCTAGTAGAGGCACTTTCATTACTGGAACGTTAGCAGAGACACGTGGACTACTGGAAGGCTAGTAGAGGCACTTTCATTACTGGAACGTTAGCAGAGACACGTGGACTACTGGAAGGCTAGTAGAGGCACTTTCATTACTGGAACGTTAGCAGAGACACGTGGACTACTGGAAGGCTAGTAGAGGCACTTTCATTACTGGAACGTTAGCAGAGACACGTGGACTACTGGAAGGCTAGTAGAGGCACTTTCATTACTGGAACGTTAGCAGAGACACGTGGACTACTAGAAGGCTAGTAGAGGCACTTTCATTACTGGAACGTTAGCAGAGACACGTGGACTACTGGAAGGCTAGTAGAGGCACTTTCATTACTGGAACGTTAGCAGAGACACGTGGACTACTTGACGGTTAGTAGAGACACGTGAACTACTGGAAGGCTAGTAGAGGCACTTTCATTACTGGAACGTTAGCAGAGACACGTGGACTACTAGAAGGCTAGTAGAGGCACTTTCATTACTGGAACGTTAGCAGAGACACGTGGACTACTGGAAGGCTAGTAGAGGCACTTTCATTACTGGAACGTTAGCAGAGACACGTGGACTACTTGACGGTTAGTAGAGACACGTGAACTACTGGAAGGCTAGTAGAGGCACTTTCATTACTGGAACGTTAGCAGAGACACGTGAACTACTGGAAGGCTAGTAGAGGCACTTTCATTACTGGAACGTTAGCAGAGACACGTGAACTACTGGAAGGCTAGTAGAGGCACTTTCATTACTGGAACGTTAGCAGAGACACGTGGACTACTTGACGGATAGTAGAGACACGTGAACTACTGGAAGGCTAGTAGAGGCACTTTCATTACTGGAACGTTAGCAGAGACACGTGAACTACTGGAAGGCTAGTAGAGGCACTTTCATTACTGGAACGTTAGCAGAGACACGTGGACTACTTGACGGTTAGTAGAGACACGTGGAAAAGTATATGTTTTTCACATAAACATAGACGACTTTTCAGATATATGTTACCTGCGTATTTGACTTTATTATCTTTAGCGTGTTTTTTCAGATTGGAACGAAGTACACATTTTTTTTTAGAAATAGCACGACACTTATAGTGTCAGAAATCGTGTCATATTAGTTACTCATTTAATGGCAGTGAACGTGTCATATTTATTTTATTACAATGTCTGTGATTGTGTCATATTGTTTCCACTAATATTGTCAGGGATCTTGTCATATTGTTTCCTCTAATTATGTCAGTGGTATTATCATATTGTTTCCTCTTATAATGTAAACGATCTTGTCAAATTATTGTCTTCCAGCAACGTCTTTTATTTGACTCTGTTTGTCGGCTCGTAACCAATTGTAATATGCTGAAAACAAACATCAGCGACAGTCCAACAGGTGGACTTCGACAGTCCAACAGGTGGACTATGACTGTCCAACAGGTGGACTACAACATTCCAACAGGTAGACTACGACAGTCCAATAGGTGGACTATGACTGTCCAACAGGTGGACTACAACATTCCAACAGGTAGACTACGACAGTCCAACAGGTGGACTACGACAGTCCAACATGTAGATTACGACAGTCCAACAGGTGGACTAATACTGTCCAAAAAGTGGTCATCGTCCGTAGAGTTGTCCTAGAAATCAATTACGTACAATCTTACTATGTGTTTTTAACCAACATATACATCTCTAATATCTTTCACAAATAACCAATTTAAAGAAAAACGAATATATTTGAATTGGCCGTCCACGTACAACAGTTCCAACCAGAGCATCGGCGTTAAGGGCAGGAGTGATGGGGTCGGTGATTTTGGGGGCATATGTACCTGACCGTGTGCCAAGATCACACACCGTGTCGACACTAAGTCGACAAAAGAAAACGGGGGAGGGGGGGGGGGATTTGTGGAAAGAATGTGTCCGGTACAGGTAGGGGTTAGAAGCTGACCACTCTGGCGTTTGGATTTGGGTAGTGGGGAGTTAGAGACAGAAGAAAGAGGCCATCATGTATTGCTGCGACATAACAGTGTGAAAGGAATTCAGAGTGATTCATTCAAATAACAACTATTTGGAGGTAGTTCCAAAGTAGAGTCATGGCTGACAACTCACATAAGAACATGGACAGCCCTGATACTGAGACCTTATAATACTAGGCAAAGTTTAACTCAAAGAGACTGGCCAGAGAGAGAGAGAGAGAGAGAGTGAGAGAGAGAGAGATAGAAAGAGAGAGATTGAGAGTATAAGAGTTTAGCTCACCAACTTTCTAGAAGAGCGAGTGTTAGCCTGCTACTAGTTCAGACTGTTCAACGAATGTGTGGGAGATGGAATGAATTGCAGAGTGAGAGACCCAGCATACGTCTTTGAGTCATTGCTAGTCGCTCTATAAGGTGTATGTTTGTTACCCTGTAACTAGAAAAGATCTGGATGTGACTATGGTGTATAGGACATCGAGGGAACGATGTATGTTCCGGAGAATGTGTATTTACAGATCGATCGAGTGTATGTCCACATGTGAGTATACGTTGAACATAATTGAATGTGTAATGTCAAGATCACCTGCTTGTTCGTAGTAGTAAACTTGTCTCAGTAATATTTCCCTCTCATGTGTTTGAATTCCTTGTCTGGTATTACGCAGGTTGCTGTTGTGCTCTGCTTTATTGCATTTCTACAAAACCACCTGATATTATGTTTCTACTAAGCCACCTATCTATTGTCGTTACAGAAAACCACCGAACCCTATTGTGTTTCCAGTAAACGACCTAACTTTATAGCGTTTCTGGTAAACCACCACTCTATTGTCTTTCTACTAAACCACCTAACTCTATTGTGTTTCTACTAAACCACCTAACTCTATTGTGTTTCTACTAAACCACCTCTCTATTGTGTTTCTACTAAACCACCTCTCTATTGTGTGTCTACTAAACCACCTCACTCTTGTGTTTTTACTAAACCACTTAACTCTATTGTGTTTCTACTGAACCATCTAAATCTATTGTGTTTCTACTAAACCACCAACGTCTATTGTGTTTCTACTAAGCCACCTAAATATATTGTGTTTCTACTAAACCACCTAACTCTATTGTATTTCTAGTAGTCTACATTATAAATACGTATTTTAATTTCCCTGTTTTACTATGTTATGATTGATTGTCATGCGTCGTTATTGATTCTAGTATGTTGCATGTCTTTTTTTGTGGTAGTAATAATCTACAAGGCTATGTGGTGATTCTTCTCGACCAAATGCATTCACTGTACGTTCATTGTTCTTCTTACAGTGGAAAAACACGATCTCAGATGTGCTGCCCCACTTACACTGTAACAGGTGTGTTATCAAAGGCTGAGACTATAACAGATGTGTTATCAAAGGCTGACACTGTAACACATGTGTTATCAAAGGCTGACACTGTAACACATGTGTTATCAAAGAATTAAACTGTAACAAATGTGTTATCAAAGGCTGATACTGTAACAAATGTGTTATCAAAGACTGAGACTGTAACAAATGTGTTATCAAAGGCTGACACTGTAACACATGTGTTATCAAAGAATTAAACTGTAACAAATGTGTTATCAAAGACTGAGACTGTAACAAATGTGTTATCAAAGACTGAGACTGTAACAAATGTGTTATCAAAGGCTGACACTGTAACACATGTGTTATCAAAGAATTAAACTGTAACAAATGTGTTATCAAAGGCTGATACTGTAACAAATGTGTTATCAAAGGCTGACACTGTAACAAATGTGTTATCAAAGGCTGACACTGTAACAGATGTGTTATTAAAGACTGACACTGTAACAAATGTGTTATCAAAGGCTGACACTGTAACAGATGTGTTATCAAAGGCTGACACTGTAACAAATGTGTTATCAAAGACTGACACTGTAACATATGTGTTATCAAAGACTAACACTAATTCAATTTTTTTATCAAAGACAGACACTAATACAACATTTTTTTATCACAGACAGACACTAATTCAATTTTTTTATCAAAGACTGACACTAATATAACTTTCTGAACAAAACTAACCCTACCCTAATCATCAAAACACACATAGACATTCCTAAGAATAACTAATTCCGTGTCTTTACGGAAACAAAATCAACACATCGACTTCATATTTTTCACAAAGCAAGAGCTGCAGCATCAGTGTTTTGTCTATAAACAAGACAAGAAAGGACAAACTCAGATTTTTCCCTCACAGATAAAACAAAACAAGGACACGGAAGCCAAAACAAATCTGCTGGACATGTTTATGCTGATATTCCGGATCTTGGTACTGGTTCTGGTGTCAGGCCATGCTGAAGAACATTTTTATATGGTAGGTTTCGGGTGTTTGAATTAATTACCGGAACATTCGTTTCATTTTCAAGGCTACATGGGTTCTTAAATTGTGCTAGATATATGGAAGAGTTTCACGTACATGGATCGACATTTGGTAATCTCCACTTGACTTGGTGCCTCTACTTGACTTGGTGTTTCTACTTGACTTGGTGCCTCCACTTGACTTGCTTCCTCCAATTGACTTGGTACCTACACTTGACATGATGCCTTCACTTGAATTTCTTCCTCCACTTGACTTGGTGCCTACACTTGACATGGTGCCTCCACTTGACTTGCTTCCTCCAATTGACTTGGTACCTACACTTGACATGGTGACTCCACTTGACTTGGTGCCTCTTCTTGACTTAGTTTCTCTACGTGACTTGGTGCCCCTAATTGACTTAGTCTATCCACTTGACTTTTTTGACTCTAATTGACAGTCTGTCCACTTGTCTTAGTCTCTCTACTTGACAATCTTTCTACTTGACCTAGTTTCTCCACTTGGTGCCTCGCTTTGACTTAGTCGCCCCACTTGACATTCTATCTACTTGAAATATTCTCTCCACTTGACTGGGAGCCTCCATTTGACTTAGTCTCTACACTTGACTTAGCCACGCCATTTCTACTATGGGATGTAGAGATCGCCATTTTCTTACCTGTTTTTTATAGTTTGGACAAGGTACTCTGCCTTATTCCAAACTTAACTGTTCCCCTGTCACGATATATCTGACAGGTTACCGTCTGTCCTCCCGTTTCAGAACCCGGTTACTCACGAACATTGTTCACTACTATTATCTAGAGCTTGAACTGTCATGCTTAAGAGAACAACAAAGTCAGTTTCTAAATTGTATCAAAGCAATTCGAATTTGATGAAGTCAAAAATGGGAACTCTACCGAACTAAGAACTAATAATAGAATAGACTAAATGTCAAGAGCTCTGTAGTTTTATGGGAGACGAAGTCTGACAAAAGGAAATAATACAAACAGCAAGTCAAAGAAGAGGAATATGAAATGTGTATTGACAAGAAATGGCAGGAGTTGGACAGAGCCAATGGAATCATCTAGTAAAGAAGTTGACAGAAAATGCAGCATGGATATGATGGGACATCTTCTCAGGACTCTTTCATCTTTTGAGTGACACGTGTTAACCTGGATGTTACACGTGGACGAGGAGATGGACAGGCTACTTATTCAGAAGATAACAGTCAGTATAGCTAGACGTGACCTAGGCTGGAGCAAACGTAAAGTTAGTCCCAAAGTTAGTGCTAGGACTAAGCTTTTTTATGAGCTTTAGTTTTCATTACAATACATCACGCCTTTCCTTTCATAACGAACAGTAGGTAACAGTTTTAGTTTGGTAGACTGGAACTTGCTGATAACGAGAATCGTACTCGTTACATTGGCAGGGAGAAGCTGCATGTCTTTCTCTCGACCACAAGGATAGGAGACTAAGGTCTGGTCAGGCAAAACATACTGAACGGCTTGTTAGTCAGGGTCAGGTAAACTATACTGACCAAGTCAGTTATTAGGAAAGAAAACTACAGTGTATAAATAATATAAGAATTGGAGGTGACGTAAAACAGGTTTATACGATGATCCGAGGATGGGATAAATTAGACTATAACAAGTTTCTCAAAATGCATCCCCATATAAAAACAAGAGGACATAGCAACACATTAAATAAAGAAAGGTCCAGATTAAATATTTGCAATCTTCATTTAATCAGAGAGTGGTAAATGTTTGGAATGCATTACTTTTTTTTGTTATCCATGGAATCTCCAAGATTATTTTGGACCGTTTCTGGCTCCGTATCATATATCCGTGTTCTGGCTCCATATCATGGCTCCGTGTCCTGGCTCGTGTCCTGTATCCACATCTTTGTTCTGTGTCCTAGCTATGCGTCTCTGGCAACATTTCCTGACTCTGTATCCTGGCTAAGCATCCTGACTCCGGGTCCTGGCTTCGTATTCTGGCTCCGTATTCTCGCTCCGAATTCTGGCTATGTGTCCATGCTTTGTGTCTTGACTCCGTATTCTTACTCCGAATTCTCTCTCTGTGTTCTTCATCCATGTCATGGCTCAGTGTCACGGCTCCATGTCCTGGCTTATTGTCTTTTCTCCGTGTTCTGGCTCCGTGTCGTGGCTCCGTGTCTTGGTTCCATATCCATGGTTCTGAAATAAGTGCTCTGCACTTTTCAATTTTGACTTCAAGGATGTCTACTTGTTTTCTGTTGATTTCTTTGGCCAGATGGTTGGGGCTTTTCCCTCATAGTCTGTTTTTGTTTCTGTTTCAGAACTTCTGATGAAGAGGGGGATCAGGTAGGCTCTTAAGTTTTTCAAACTAAGAAAGGGATTTTTAATGAAGAAAACATAAACAAACACGTTGGTCTTGTGTCCATTTTTCTTTACTCTGACCCACGTCTCTCAACAATATGGCTGACATGTGATGCCAAATTGGACACAAGGACAGACATACATCTCCATGCTGTTAGGTCATCTGATGGGCTACCTAATTTACTGGAATAAAATTGATCTCTAACAATTATTTACAAGGATACACTAAACGACGTCAAATGACACTGGAGAAGAGAATAAAGAAAAGAAGGAGAAAAATGCCAAACATGTGCATAGAACAAGTCAGTAAGGTCATAGAATATGTAATTAAGGTGATAGAACATGTCAGAATGTAAATTCCGAGTTTCTGTTTTGGTTTCCATAAGTTACCATCATCATGTGCATGCTAGGCATTTGTCATTATTAAAACCTCACAAATATTTCCAGACCATCCTTTATAGTTATATGACCAGCTCCTTGTGTTTTCCTTATAAGACTGATAATAACCAGGAAGTTACTTTTACATTTTGTCTTCTCTTTGTTTGAAAGTGCCGTCTTAAATATTTGTATTTACGTTTGGATGAAGGTTACAGTTTCAGATAAAAACAAAACAGATGGACACTTTAAATGTCACAGATTGTGATCTATTGCCACCCCTTCTAATATATTTGGTCGTGTAATATTGTCTGCGCTTCTAATGTCAGTGATTTTATGATATTCTCTCCCCATCTGATGGCAGCAATCGTGTCATATTTTGAAATCTTCTCTAATGTTAGTTTTCGTATCATAGTGTCTCTTCTTCTAATTTCAGTGACCGAATAATATTGATTACATTCAGATCAATCTCTTCTGATTCTTTGCTGACTATGGCAGTTTATCTCCATGCCTGATCTGCTGATGACAGTCAAACAGGTGGGCTATGACCTCCAATAGGTAGACTACGACCTCCAACAGGTGGACTATGACCTCCAACCGGTAGACTACGACCTTCAACAGGTAGACTACGACTTCCAACAGGTGGACTACGACCTCCATTCAGAACACTACGACCTACAACAGGTGGACTGCGACATTGCAGTCGATCGACCACGACTTCCAACACCTGGACTACGACCTTCAACAGGTGTGCTGAAGCCGTCAACCGGTTGACTACGACCTCTGGCTGGTGGACTACGGCCTCCAACAAGTTGACTATAACCGAAAACAAGTGAACTACGGCCTCCAACAAGTGGAATACGACTTCCTTGAATGAAATACGACTTACACCGAGGTAATTATGGCCTGCAACAGGTGGACTACAGGTGGACTTCAGCATCCATAGTGTAGACTACGACATCCAACAGTTGAACTGCGGTCCCCAAAAGGTGGACTGCTACCTCCAACAGGTAAACTACAGCATTCAACAGGTCAAGTACGGCACCCAACAGGTAAACAACGGCATCAAACAGGTGAACTATTGCCTCCATCAGGTCGACTACGGCATCCAACAGGTGAACTATTGCCTCCATCAGATTGACTACGGCATCCAACAGGTGAACTATTGCCTCCATCAGCTCGACTACGACATCCAACAGGTGAACTATTGCCTCCATCAGAAAGACTATGGCATCCATCAGGTGAACTATTGCCTCCATCAGGTCGACTACGGCATCCAACAGGTGAACTATTGCCTCCATCAGATTGACTACGACATCCAACAGGTGGACTACGACCTAGAATAAGTGAGCCACGGCGTTCATCGGGTCAACTACGGCATCAAACAAGTTGACCACGACCTCCTACAAGTGAACTTCAACCTCCAACAGGGGAGACTCTGGCCTGTAACAAGTAAACTACAACCTCTAACAGTTGGACTATGACTTCCAATGGGTGAACTACGGACTCCAACTGGTAAACTACGACCTCTAACAGTTGGACTATGGCTTCTTATTGGTGAACTACCGACTCCAACAGGTGGACTCCAACCTACAACAGGTAGATTACGGACTCCAACCGCTAAACTACTGTCTCTAACAGATAAGATACAGTCTCCAACTGATACACTGCGATTCCAACCAAGTGGATTACGAGTGTCAAGGTGTGGTCAGCGTCCGTTGTGTTTCACCAGAATTCGTTACCTTACAATATCCAGTTTTTGATTGTTACTATCCAAGGGATATATTTGTAACATCTTTCACTGAAAGCGTGCATTTAAAAAAAAAAAAATGTGTTCGTTCATTGTAGCAGTCGATGGAGATGTCTATGTGCAATGTAGCAGTCACTAAAGCGGTCTATATGTGATGAAGTGTATTTTAGCCGCCCACGAAGTAGTTCGTATATGATGTTACCGTCCAATTCTTTCAATTGTATCCATACACTTCAACAGAGCTTCGCAGCCCACTGCAGCATTCACACTGTCTTATATCTTCTAGAAATTGGTTAGCAGCAATCGGTAAGAATTCCCCCCAAAAATCCGTTGGTGTAACCATCCCTGATGATGGCAAAAAATTGTAATTTCCCAGCAGGCGATGGTTGTGTTGTTGTTTTGAAACAGACTGTGTTTAGAGTTGGTTGTGATGACATTTTGAATCAAGTTGGCAGTGATGTCCCTTTCTTTCAGGTTGGTAGTGATGTCCCTTTCATTGAGGTTGGCAGTGCCCTTTCATTCAGGTTGGCAGTGATGTCCCTTTCATTCAGGTTGGCAGTGATGTCCCTTTCATTCAGGTTGGAAGTGCCCTTTCATTCAGGTTGGTAGTGATGTCCCTTTCATTCAGGTTGATTGTGATGCCCCTTTCATTATGGTTGGTAGTGATGTCCCATTCATTCAGGTTGGTTACATAATGATACACCCAATTACAGTTACTGAACTGTTTGTCGTTGATTGACTGTCAGCTAGAATAATCGCCCTAACCTGTCAGCTAGAATGATCACCGCCTACCTGCCAGGTAGAATGATCTCCCCCTACCTGTCAGCTACAATGATCTCTCCCTACCTGCCAGCTACAATGATTACCCCCTCACCTGCAAACTAAAATGGTTTTCCCCCACCTGCCAGATAGAATGATCCCCCCCCCCCACCTGCCAGTTGGAATAAGCTCCTGCCACCTGCCAGCTAGAATGATCTCCCTCACCGGCCAGGTAGAATATCTCCCTCACCGGCCAGGTAGAATGATCTCCCTCACCTGCCAGCTAGAATGATATTCCCCACCTGCCACACATCAGCTTATGTTACAATTTGGACAGGACAACCTGGTCGAGCAGCGTCAATAATGTGTACTCCTCATTGAACACACGTTTTCTACCCAATCATGCACGGCTTTCCTGTGTTAAAAGTACTTATGACCAATCCACTCCACCTCCTTGTTGTTCTATAACTGTATACGAGTGTGCTCAGACACCATATTGTTAATGAGCTGCGCAGGTCCATGCGGCACATGGCGTCTGCTACCTACAACGAACACCAAGCTGGATATTGGGCCCACATATTACCACCTTCAAGAACTACCGACTAAATTTGTCTGCTATCGAATATCAGTTTGTGACCTACTTAATGACATTCATCTTTGCACTTTTTGACCGTCTACAAAGTGGTAGACTGTACCACCATCGAGCAACACAGATTTACGTTTATAGCAACATCATAAACAACATTTCTGTTGTTCATACATTGTTGACATGTTACAACAGTCGATGTGGTTGTTCACTTACTTGAAGTAAACATCTATTCTTTATGTAACCAGTTTTTCCACATGCGATTGGTCCGCAGCAATCTTCATCTGTTTTGCATTTGTGTAAATAATTACCACATTTCCGTTTGGATGTTTGCTGGAGGAGACATATATTAATAAAATGAATTAATTGGTTCAGTGCTTCACCAGGTATAAACTATTACATACCTGGCTCAGGTAAAATAATGATAGACAGGTAAAAGATAAACAGTTGGACTGTGAAATAGATTGAGTGACAGGCAAACAGATTTGTCGGTTTTGTTCTTGAAGGAATATGGTTTACCATCCGTTATTTGTCATCATATTCTATTATAGATCACCATCTTTCTGACCATTATTGATGTTTGAAATGTTTTGTGTATTTCTCTTTGACGTTTTTCTCCAGATGTGTCATATGTAGAGTGTTTTAGTGGTAGATCGCTAGTTCCGAACCCAATCGTAGAATGTTCTATGTGTGTGATTAACACGCTCTGGTGTATCAGTTTTAAATGGGTACCTTGAAATCATTTATGAAAGTAAACACAACGGAAAGAAGGAATAGGTACAAACACCTCCATGTCGTTAAAACGGGAATCCAAATAAAGTCATGTTTTTGATCACATCCTCGCTGACAGCAGTACTTGCGATAGAATCTGTTACGTTTGTTACTGTTCAGACAAGACTGGATATGTTGAATGCTCGTCCTCTGATGCCATGTTACTGTTCAGGAACGGTTGAATATCATTATTGCTCGTCATCGGACGCATTACCTTTCTGTTTCTACTTCCAAATTCAAAATCAAGGTTGGGGTGTCTCACTCAATATATTGATGAGTGGTGGATCTTAAATAGAAGGAGTCACATCCTGTCACAATGACCTCCTATACACTTCTGTAAACGTTCATGGATCAGGATATAGACCTACTAGGTAGGGTTCAGGGAAGAGACTACTATGTATGGTTAAGGGTGGAGACCTGATATGTAGAGTTCAGGGTAGCGATCGACTAAGTAAGGTTCAGGTAGAGACCTACTAAGTAGAGTTCAGGGTAGAGACCTACTGTAAAGGCATTCAAGATAGAGACCTACTAAGTAGGGTTCAGGGTAGAGACCTATTATAAAGGGATTCAAGGTAGAGACCTACTATGTAGGGTTCAGAGTGGGGATCTTCTACCCTATCATATGAAAACAGTATATATACTGTGCTGCAGTTCCAGTCCGAGCATGAGCGTTTAGGGCAGGGGTAATGTGATCGGTGACTCTGAGAACAAACGTACCTGAATGTGTGCCAATGTCACTCTCCATTTCGACACTACGCCAAGGTCACTCACCGTCTCGATACTAAGTTAACAATCGAAAACGGTGTTTGTGGAAAGAATGTGTCTAGTTACCGGTACAGGTATGGACTAGGAACTGAGCACTGGCGTTTTGATTTGGGTAATGTGGGATGAGTGACAGGCAGAGGCCGTCCCCCTGAGATTCCATTGGACAGCTCTGATACTGCTGGAGACTATATAATACTGGACAAAGTTTAGCTCAAACAGACGTACCATAGAGAGAGCGAGAGAGTGAGAGAGAGAGAGAGGAGAGAGAGAGAGGAAAAAAGATAGAGAGAGAGATAGAGAGAGACAGAGATACGTAATTTAGCTAGGAGTCTGTTTAGCTCATCGACAATAGAAGAGTGATTGATAGGCTGTTTTTAAGAATGTATGAGAACATATTCGCTGAACCAGCATACCCCTTCGAGTCTTGGCCAGTCGTTCTTTAAGGTGTGTTGGGCGCCATGTGTCTAAGAGATATCTAGATGTGTATATGGTGTTTGCAGACATAGAGGGAACGATACATGTTCCAGAGCGTGGGTATACGCAGATCGATTGATCATATGTGAGGATAAGTTGAATAGATTGAATGTATTATGTCTAGATCACCAGCCTGAGGAGATCTGGATGTCACAGAATACGAGCGTGATGACAAGTTCTTGAGAGTGTGTTGAGGGTGCAGATAAGAGGAGGGGGGTGTGCGGCTAGAACTGGGTTGGATTAGTTAGGAGCAACATCAAAAGCTTATGCTGGTAAACTCCATATATCAATTTAGTTAAGATTGTATTTCTTGTATAGTGTTTCTAAATTCATTGCATTCACTTGAATAGTTATTGTATGAGAATGATATAATAGATAAGCCACCTGCTGCCTGCTTTGTTATTTGCTGTGTCTGGTCATGAATAATGTGGATGAGTGTGGCAACATTCTAGATAGAATAACCAAAGTGGAAACCTGGACTCTGCTACAACTATCAGAATGGATACTCTTTAAACTATACAGTTTTTCCTGTGGAAACAAATACCTTTACTCTCGAACTATAAATGAGAGACAGTGTCACGTGTTTTTGTAGTTCAGGTTTTACTATATTGTTTTCATCCGTTTATTAACCTTTACCTTCTCATAACTACTGTAATCCCTCTACACTGATTCACAGCTTAATCAACATTCAACTGATTTAAAAACACAGAAACCTACCCTCTCAAACATTGTGTTCTCAATGTCCCGTACCAGACCCAGAAAGAAGAATAAGAACATTCTCTTTATCATGTTCGTCAGGTTTCATTTAACGACTGGTGTCCATTTTTACCAATTACTATTTAACCTGGTATACCCCGTGCCCGTTAGCGTGTACTTATATGTCTTCTAAATTATGCATCTTCGCCATCACCCAGAGAGCTGACATTGTGTACACCTCCTCTGCTAGAGTGACCTAGAGAGCAAACATTGTGTACACACCTCCTCTATTAGCGTGATCTAGAGAACTGACAGTGTAGACCTCCCATACACTTCTGTAAACGATGATTTCATTGTCTTCCACAACTCCTGATATTTGTAACCAGTCCACATTTCTTATTATTATCATTTCCCTTCTATCTTTTCATGATTGAGTTTGTGTGTCTATCATCGCTTCGTGTCATAGCTTTTGTCCTTTGTTGATAAATATGTAGATCTCTTGACATCTTAATTTTCTTTTTATTATAGCTGCTTATACGAAAGAAGTCACCTATTTTACTTCCATAAATCTGGATTGTTCATATTTAGAATTCAGCATTGACTTTGCTGTTTGCTTTAATCAAGATTATCAGTGTGTGACCAACTTACTGACTTACCCTGGTACGTTCTGACAGTCTAAAAAGTAGCCCATGAATGTCACACCATCGTACTACACTGAACTGCGGTTACATCAGCGTCACAACCAGATACAACATTAGTGCTGTTATACATTGTTGATTATATGTTATTGTAATGTTGCAGCAGTCGGACTGGGTGTTAACTTACTTTATATAAACACACATTCTTCAGGTCACCCGATTTTCCACAAGCCATTCCGCTGCAGCATTGTCCATTTGTTTGGCAGTATTCAAAGTACTGAGAACAACGCTTTTGTCTGGATGCCTGGGGGAGGAGACATATCAAACAATGAATGTTTTGGTCCCGTGCTGAACCAGGTGTAAACTTTTACATTCCTGGCTTAAGTACAATACTAATAGACAGGTGACAGATAAATAGTTGGACTGTGAGTTATTTTTAGTGACAGGCAAAACGATCCTTTGTTAGTTTTGTACTTGTAGGAATATGGTTTACCATCCGTTATTTGTCATCATCTTCTATTATAGACCACCATCTTTCTGACCATTCTTGATGTATGAAATGTTGTGTGTCTTTCTCTTTGATGTTTTTCTCCAGAAGACATTTGTAGAGTGGTTTAGTAGTAAATCTCTAGTTTCTCTAGACGTGTCATCTATGGCGTATTTTAGTGCTAGATCGCTAGTTTCTCTAAACGTGTCATCCATGGCGTGTTTTATTCGTTTATCGCTAGTTTTTCTAGACTTGTCATCTATGGCGTGTTTTAGTCGTAGATCGCTAGTTTCTCTAGACTTGTCATCTATGGTGTGTTTTAGTCGTAGATCGCTAGTTTCTCTAGACTTGTCATCTTTGCGTGTTTTAGTCGTAGATCGCTAGTTTCTCTAGACTTGTCATCTATGGTGTGTTTTAGTCGTAGATCGCTAGTTTCTCTAGACTTGTCATCTATGGTGTGTTTTAGTCGTAGATCGCTAGTTTCTCTAGACTTGTCATCTTTGCGTGTTTTAGTCGTAGATCGCTAGTTTCTCTAGACTTGTCATCTATGGTGTGTTTTAGTCGTAGATCGCTAGTTTCTCTAGACGTGTCATCTATGGTGTGTTTTAGTCGTAGATCGCTAGTTTCTCTAGATGTCATCTGTAGCGTTTTAGTGTTAGAACGCTAGTTCCGAACCCAAACGTAGAATGTTCTATGTGTGTGATTGACACGCTCCGGTGTATCAGTTGTATATGATTTCCTTAAAAACTGTTGTGAAAGAAAACACTACGGAAAGAAGAAACATGCACAAACACCTCCATATCGTTTAAAACGGGAATCGAACTAAGTCATGTCTTTGATAACTTCCTCGCTGACAGCAGTGCTTGCTATATGACTAACTGTTCCGTTTGTTTCTGTTCAGAAATGACTAGATATGTTGACTGCTCGTCCTCTGATGCCGTGTTACTGTTCAGACATAATTGGATATCCTGACTGTTCGTCATCGGAAGCTTTACCTTTCTGTTTCTACTTCCAAATTCAATGTTAATGTTGGCGTGTCTCACTCAATATATTGATGAGTGGTAGATCTTAAATAGAAGGATTCATTTCCTGTCACATTGACCTCCTTTACATTTCTGTAAACGATCATCGTTCAGAGTGGAGACCTATTATGTATGGTTAAAGGTAGAGACCTACTAAGTAGGGTTCAGAGTAAGGACGATTTATAGAGTTCATGGTGGAGATATTCTATGTAGGGTTCAGGAAATAGACCAACTATGCAGGTTGCAGGATATAGACCTACTATGTTGGGTTTAGAGTGGAGACCTTCAACCCTATCATATAAAAACAGTACATAAACTGTCAGAATCTATACGCTTGTTAAACTATACATTTATTCGTGTTGAAACAAATTTCTGAACTCTCCAATTATAATGGCACAGTTCCAGCTGGAGCATGCACGTTTAGTGTAGGGGTGATGTGGTCAGCGACTTTGAGAACAAAGGTACCTGCGTATTTACCGTCTCGATACTAAGTCAAGAAACGAAAACAGGGGGTTGGGGTAAATAATGTGTCTATTGCAGGTAGGGGCTAGGTGCTGACCATTCTGGCGTTTCGATTTGGGTAGTGTGATATTAGTGACAGACAGAGGCCAGCAGAGCTTGCTCGTGACATTTTGAGGTAAAGGAATTCAGAGTGATTCGATCCAACAACAATTACATGGAGGTAGATCCAAACTAAGTGATGGCTGGAACAGACATCCCACAGACGTCGATTGGACAGCTCTGATACTGCTTGAGACTATATAATACTAGACAAAGTTTAACTCACGCATACTGACAATGAAGAAACAGAGAGAGACATATAGATAGAGAGAGAGAGAGACAAGGAGAGAGAGAGATAGAGAGAGAGAGCGATATACATAGTTTAGCTAGAAGTCTGCTTATCTCACCGACTTTATAGAAGAGCGATTGATAGGCTGTCAAACGAATGTCAATGAGATAGAATGGAATACAGGGTCGCTAAACCAGCATACACCTTTGAGTCTTGGCCAATCGCCTTATACGGTGTGTTTTGGGCGTCCAGTGACTAGGAGGGAGTTGAACGTGTGTTTTACGTTGCAGGACACCTTGTGAACGATGTATGTTCTGAATGTTTTGTACACGAGTGTACATATCGTCTAGGAGAGATCTGGATGTGTGCGTCATGTGTGAAGGACACCGAGGGAACGATGTATGTATCAGAGTGTGTTTATACACAGAGCGATGGAGTGTGTGATCACATGTGAGTATACGTTGAATAGATTGAATTTATTATGTCAAGATCACCCGCCTGAGAGGATCTGAGTGTGAGTGACTGCACGTGATACAATCGTGAGACACGTATTTTAGAGTGTGTTGAGGGTGCAGATAAGGTGAGGGGAGATCGCGGCTAGAACTGGGTTGGGGTAGTTGATATCAATATTCAAGGGCTTTTTGCTTACAATCTCCCGAAAATATAAATATTCATTTGATATTCATTTGTAATATACTAAAAGCTGTTTGTTTCCTAAATGTTGATTATGTTAATATTCACGAAATAAATCTATTACCTGCCGTTTTATATTTTATTCGCTGTGTGTAGTCGTTAATTATTTCGTTACATGTGGTATTATTTATGATAGAAAAACCCCATTGAAAACTTGAACTCTGTTGCAGTAAAAAGAGACACAATGGCACATGTTTTTGTAGTTCAAGTTTTACAATATATTTTTCATCTGTTTATTAACCTTCGCCTTCTTGTAATTACTGTACTTCCTCTACACTGATTCACAGCTGAATCAACATTCAACTGATTATAAAACACAGAAACCTACCCTCTCAAACATTGTGTTCTCAGTGTCACGTGCCAGAGCCTGAAATATGAACAAGAACATTAGCGTCCTCATGTTCGTCAGGTTTCATTTAACGTCTGGTGTCAATTTTTCCCAGGTCCAATTTAATCTGGTATGCACAGTGCCCGCAAGCGTGGACTTACCTGTCTCAAAAATAATGTAACTTCTCCATCACCCAGAGAGCTGACACTGTGTACATCTTCTCTTTTAACGTGATCTAGATAGCTGACATTGTGTACAACTCTACTTACGTGACCTAGAGAGCTGACATTGTGCACACGTCCTCTATAAATGTGACCTAGATAACTCACTTAGTGTATAATTCCTCTATTAGTGTGACCAGGAGAACTGACATCGTTTACACCTCCTCTAAAAGCGTGACCTAGATAGATGATATTGTATACACCTCATATACTAACGTGACCAAGAGAGCTAACATTGTGTACAGCACCTCTACTAGCGTGACATGTTGATTCTTTAAATGGAGACAGATTCTGGACACATCACTCACACAAACCTGAACCGAAAACTTCGTCTTTTAAATATTGAATATAATGATGTTCGTCCATCACATGTGATGAAGACCACTCTCTTTGTTCAGAATAGTGGACATTATTTTCTCTTGCTGAGTCCGTTGAAATTGGATTTATCTGTGAATTGGATGACAGTGAGGAAGCAACAGCGCTTTTTGTCAACCTCACTCTCTGGTCCTGAGCTACATTTGGCCAGTGGAAACATTTTAAAGAGACGACATGAGAAAGCACATAATGCAGAGATTTACTCCAGGGATTACTTTTAATGCCTTTGTCGATAATATGTATCCACCAATGCAGCGGAGGGGGGATGACATCTAACGTTGTGTGTCACGCCTTCCCCTTAACCGCAAGAGGTCGTAGGGACATCACTGAGAGTGTGAGTAAGTTGGGATATTCTCAAGTCGGTGCTCAGTATATTATAGTGGTATATAAATATACACACCAAAACTGACACTGTTTACAGCTAAGACGACGGGCGCCAATCTCGTGTGAAGTAGACAGTGAAATACGACACACGTATCAGCGGAATGCTATTTATATAGCCAATGATCATTCCACAATATTCGAACAGATGAAATCATACCCAAAACAAAATAAACAGCGAATACACTAGTCCAAATGGAAAACATGTTTCCGTAAACACAAGTGTCATTCATCGACTAATGTGATATCCAGGCAAATGCATGGCCTGGTGGCATCCAGAATTCATTGAAATAGCGGTGCAATGTAGACCCGCAGCCGACTACGACGCCATCTTTGCTACATTTTGAATTTAATCGACGGGGAGAACAATAACTTCAAGGTTCATTCGTACAAGCTCACGCTTTCATGGCTTAAGGAAATCATGAACCAGCTCAAGCAAACCGTACAATCACACGCTTTCATGGCCTTAGGAAATCATGAACCACTTCAAGCAAACATTGAAGATGACGCAATTGAACAAATCGACATTTCAATGATTTTCAAAGTTTAAAGTCGAAAATGAAGAAAGCAATTACACTCCTAAACAATTCCATTGAAGATAACTGAGAAGAGAACCGATAACAAGATAGAAGAGGTTCTGGAATATAACCGCATGGCCAAAGGTACTCGGGACACCATTAGATCATTACGGTTTCTCGCACAAAGAATGTTCTATAAAGGGCGACTACTATGTATCTGCTTTATTGATTACAAGAAATCCTTTGATTGAGTCCCCTTGAACAAACTATTTCAGATATTGCAACAAATAGGTATAATGAGACCCATCATTATGTCAATCGGGAAAATGTCTGACAATCAGTGAGAGATGGTTTCAATCAAATAAGGACTAAACATTCCAGTTTCAATAAGACAGGGGGTACGCCAAAGTTGCTTTGCTTTAACTGAGTTTCTGTGAGGCATATTCTGAGATGATGATGGAAAATGCTTGTCGGGGTTGTAATAGAGGTATGGCTTGGCTTGGCTTCGATCGTTCTTAATCTCTATCTTACGCTGACAAGGGCTTAAGTAGCAGAATGAAGTCCAGAGAACGGATTGTGTTGTGTCGTAGTTTGCAGCTTGCCTGCGATATTTGCACCATGCGGTCCAACACATCCGAATGTATCGAGTATTTTTTTAGCACCGGGTCAGCATTCCCTCTTCGATCCCTTCTCCTTAGCCAGTTTGCTCTGGTGAAGCCTGTTATCCAGAATCACCACGTGAAGGTGTAGAAGGGTCTTTGCAGATCTGGTTTGCTGGCCCGGTCGCTGGCAGACAGCTATGGGTCGCTGGCGGCTGCAGCTCATGTGCTGCTCAGGATAATATGGGTATCATAGTTAATGGTGAGAAAAGGAATGGTAGGAAGGTTAATAGTAAGAAAGTTAATGGTATACAAGTTACTAGTAAGAAAGTTAATGGTACAAAAGTTAATGGTATACAAGTTACTAGTAAGAAAGTTAATGGTACAAAAGTTAATGGTATACAAGTTACTAGTAAGAAAGTTAATGGTACAAAAGTTAATGGTATACAAGTTACTAGTAAGAAAGTTAATGGTACAAAAGTTAATGGTATACAAGTTACTAGTAAGAAAGTTAATGGTACAAAAGTTAATGGTATACAAGTTACTAGTAAGAAAGTTAATGGTACAAAAGTTAATGGTATACAAGTTACTAGTAAGAAAGTTAATGGTACAAAAGTTAATGGTATACAAGTTACTAGTAAGAAAGTTAATGGTACAAAAGTTAATGGTATACAAGTTACTAGTAAGAAAGTTAATGGTACAAAAGTTAATGGTATACAAGTTACTAGTAAGAAAGTTAATGGTACAAAAGTTAATGGTATACAAGTTACTAGTAAGAAAGTTAATGGTACAAAAGTTAATGGTATACAAGTTACTAGTAAGAAAGTTAATGGTACAAAAGTTAATGGTATACAAGTTACTAGTAAGAAAGTTAATGGTACAAAAGTTAATGGTATACAAGTTACTAGTAAGAAAGTTAATGGTACAAAAGTTAATGGTATACAAGTTACTAGTAAGAAAGTTAATGGTACAAAAGTTAATGGTATACAAGTTACTAGTAAGAAAGTTAATGGTACAAAAGTTAATGGTATACAAGTTACTAGTAAGAAAGTTAATGGTACAAAAGTTAATGGTATACAAGTTACTAGTAAGAAAGTTATGCATGTCCACGATGTAAATGGAAAGATCATTAACAAAGTCAGTTTGGATTGAAAATAAACACATTGAAAAGAAAGACGATGGCATATCGTAACAGATAAGCAGCATAGTCACGTGAATATAATCATCAATACAGAAATAGTAGAACCAGTAGAGATGTTTACATATTCAGAGAAAACAGGTTCAGAAGATTCTCTCAATGAGACATAAATTAAGACAAGGCTGGGCTGGGAACATTAGAACACCTTCAGAAGAAAACAGCCATTGCATATCCCGCTTGAGCTGAGGACAATAATAATTACTACTCATGAACGAGATTTGTTCAAAAAGTATTCGACTTTTGGGCCTGAAAAATACAATTACTCACATGGAGGTTTCAAACCCTAATCCCCTTTCATAGTACTATCCTTGGGTCCTCCCACTTCTCCCAGCGGGACCGCCATTGTGGAAATATTTCAGAAATGTCTCTTTGGGATGGAGTACAGCTGGGTCGTCGCGTTCCGCATAAACTCTTTTCGTGACTCAAATCGGGTCCCTATCAGCAGGAATATGTTCAGCTTGGGTCACAGCCACTAATCTGGTCACTTTCAGCGGGAGGGGGGGGGGGGGGGTTAAGCTTGGGGGACAACC
Organism: Ariolimax columbianus; assembly: GCA_036924085.1. NCBI lineage: Eukaryota > Metazoa > Mollusca > Gastropoda > Stylommatophora > Arionidae > Ariolimax > Ariolimax columbianus. The sequence continues at coordinate 6,085,188 of JAVGWX010000023.1, forward strand.
CCTATCGCACGGAGCCGTGTCGGGAGATTGGGGATCTTGACGAACGAGAGGAATGTTTGACACAAAAAGATCGGGTGGAAACAGTGGACCTGCTCATTTCGTCCTTGAAGCCACTCGACTCAAACACGTCTGTCTTATTCAGTTCAATACTGACTTTGTTATTTGCATTATTCATGATTATTTCTACAATAATTTGCTTGCCATTGATCATAAACGTCTGTTTATTGATGGGTTCTGAAATGGGATATACGTCACAGATGTATCATTGATACTGTTATCATTCTGTTATCATACACAGCTAAACAAACTCTCTAATGATTATTTAAAACACTCAAACGTACCCTCCTATTTCTACCATTATATCTTCCATGATTTGAGTAGCTCTCAATATCCTGCACCACAGCCAGAATCAAGATCAGGAAGATTAACGCAGACATTTCCGTCAGATTTGATGCGACTTCTTCTGTCCCTTTTATTTGTTATTTTGTTTATTGACTGAAGAAAGTTGAACTCGTTGATGTTCTCCTGTTAAAGACAAGAAACCAAAACTGGAGGGTTTTTATTTGGTGAGAAATTTGGTGATCAGAGAACGTGTCTATATTGTGATTAATATATATCAGCAATTATGGGACATACATTGATTCAAATATCGATGGACAATTACTGTTAGAAAGACCATATGTTAGAATGTGTTTCTAGTATCAACATTTTTAACAATTACGTATACTAGAAAAACAATAAAGAGAAGTGTAAAATTATAAAAACAATAGAAACAAGTGTAAAACTAAAATAACATAAGAGACAAGTGTAAAACTAGAAGAGCAAAGAAGACAAGCGTGAAACTAGAAAATAATAAAGAAAAGTGTAAAACTAAAAGAAAGATAAACATCCGGTAAACTAATAACAACAATAGAGACAAGTTTTAAACTATTCAAAACAATAGACACTACCGGTAAGCTAGAAAAACAGAAGAGATAAGTGGAAAACTAGAAAAACAATAGAGATATACGACAATCTGGAAAAAAAAACAGGGACATGTAGTAAACTATAAAACCAATAGAGACAAGTGATGAACTAGAAAACGTAATATAGACAAGTGGTAAACTAGAAAAAGCAATAGTAAAAATAAAGTAAAGTATCCCATAGCATTACTGCCGTAGGGGTGTGAGGTGTTAGCGATCTCACATTCCAAAGGCTCGGCTATATGAGGGATGTAGCCATCTCCTCTCCCTCGCCGCTTTTACTTCCCGGACTAAACCGGTACCCATTTTAGGCTGGGTCGACCCGGGGGCCATTGCGGTCTGAAAAAAACATTACCGCCTCAACTGGGGAATGAGCCCAGGACCACTCAGATGCGAAGCCAGCGCGCTAACCACTGCGCTAAGCAATAGAGACAAGTAGAAAACTAGGGAAGAAACACAAGAGAGACCGGTTCAAACATAGGAAACCAATTGGGAAAAGCAGAAAACATGGAGCCAGATAAGTCAAACTATTGTATCAACACAAGGAATACTACAAAGACAGGGATAAAAGTACAAATCATTTGTCCTTATAAATACAACGAGACTGTTTGAGACACATTTCTTATTACTTAATAGGTACGGACAGCTGGATTACTGGACCAATAGAAGAGACACGTGGGGTATGCAAAAAGCTAATGAGGACATGTGCATCAATTGCAAAACTATAGAGACACGTGAATTACTTGATGATTAATAGAGAGACGTGGATTTCTTGATGGTTAGTAGAGACACGTGAATTACTTGATGGTTAGTAGATACACATGAATTACTTGATGATTAATAGAGAGACGTGAATTTCTTAATGGTTAGTAGAGAGACGTGAATTTCTTGATGGTTAGTAGAGAGACGTGAATTACTTGATGGTTAGTAGATACACATGAATTACTTGATGATTAATAGAGAGACGTGAATTTCTTGATGGTTAGTAGAGAGACGTGAATTTCTTGATGGTTAGTAGAGAGACGTGAATTACTTGATGATTAATAGAGAGACGTGAATTTCTTGATGGTTAGTAGAGAGACGTGAATTTCTTGATGGTTAGTAGAGGCATGTGAGCTACTTGATGGTTAGTATAGAGAGGAGAACTACTTGATGGTTAGTAGAGAGACGTGAATTTCTTGATGGTTAGTAGAGAGACGTGAATTTCTTGATGGTTAGTAGAGGCATGTGAGCTACTTGATGGTTAGTATAGAGAGGAGAACTACTTGATGGTTAGTAGAGAGACGTGAATTTCTTGATGGTTAGTAGAGGCATGTGAGCTACTTGATGGTTAGTAGAGACACGTGGACTACTTAAAGGTTATTAGACACGTGGAATACTTGAAGATTTGAAGACACGTGGACGACATGAAACGTTAGTAGAAGTGACACGTCGACTACTGGAAGATTAATATATGTTACATCTGGACTATATAAAGATTAGTAGAGGTGGCCCGTTGACTACTTCAATGTTAGTAGAAGTGACACGTGGGCCGCTTGACGAAAAGTAGAAATGACACTTAGACTACTTGAAGGTTAGTAGAGACACGTGCACTACTTGAAGATTAGTAGAGACACGTGGACTGCTTGAAGGTTAGTAGAGACACGTTGACTGCTTGAAGATTAGTAGAGACACGTTGACTGCTTGAAGGTTAGTAGAGACACGTGGACTGCTTGAAGGTTAATAGAGACACGTTGATTGCTTGAAGGTTAGTAGAGACACGTGGACTGCTTGAAGGTTAGTAGAGACACGTGGACTACTTGAAGATAAGTAGAGACACGTGGACTGCTTGAAGGTTAGTAGAGACACGTGGACTACTTGAAGGTTATTAGGAACACGTGGGCTACTTGAGGGTTATTAGAGACATGTGGACTACTTGAAGGTTATTAGAGACACGTGGACTACTTGAAGGTTAGTATAGGTAAGATGTGGACTATTTGAAGGTTAGAAGAGGTAAGATGTGGACTACTTGAAGGTTATTAAAGGTGACACGTGGACTACTTGAAGGTTATTAGGAACACGTAGACTACTTGAAGGTTATTAGAGATACGTGGACTACTTGAAGGTTATTAGAGACACGTGGACTACTTGAAGGTTATTAGTCACAGCTGGGCTATTTTAAGCTGATATGAGACACATATAATGATCGGTTTTTAGAAGCGACTGGATTTGTTGTAAATATGAGAGACACAAATGGATTATCAGAAAGCCAGCACAAACACCTGGATCATCAAAAAGCCAGGCGAGACACTGAGATTTTCAGAAACACAGAAAAGACACATGAATTTACATAAAGACAGTAGAGACACCTGAATTGACATAAAGCCAGTAGATACACCTGAATTGACATAAAGCTAGTAGAGACACCTGAATTGACATAACGCCAGTAGAGACACCTGAAATGACATAAAGCCAGTAGAGACACCTGAATTGACATACAGCCAGTAGAGACACCTGAATCTACATAAAGCCAGTAGAGACACCTGAATTGACATAAAGCCAGTAGAGACACCTGAATTGACATAAAGCCAGTGGATACACCTGGACTATCATAAATCCAGTAGAGGCATATGGACTATCAGAAAGCCTGTAGATACACCTGGACTATCAGAAAGTCAGTTGAGACACCTGGACTATCCGAAATTCAGTAGAGGAATTTCAAATAGCAGAAGGCCAATAAAGACATCTGAACTATCTGAAAGCCAATAGAGACACCTGGACTATCAGAAAGCCAGTAGAGACAATAGTACTATCAGGAAGCCAGTAGAGATATATCGTAAGCATGTCGAAACATCTGGACTATCAGAAAGCCAGTAGAGACACCAGTACTATCAGGAAGCCAGTAGAGACACGTGGACTATCGTAAGCATGTAGAAACATATGGACTATCAGAAAGCCAGTAGAGACACATGGACTATCAGAAAGCCAGTAGAGACACCTGGACTATCAGACAGCCAGTAGAGACATATGGACTATCAGACAGCCAGTAGAGACATGTAGACTATCAGAAAGCATATAGAAACATCTGGACTAACAGAACGCCAGTAAAGACACCTGGACTATCAGAAAGTCAGTAGAAACACCTGGACTATCAGAAAGCATATAGAAACATCTGGACTATCAGAAAGTCAGTAGAAACACCTGGACTATCAGAAAGCCAGTAGAGACATTGGAAATAGTAGAAGGCCAGTAGAGAGATCTGGACTATCACAAAGCCAAAAGAGACACATGCACTTTCAGGAAGCCAGTAGAGACATATGAACTATCAGAAAGCATGTAGAAACATCTGAACTATCATAAAACCAGAAGAGACAGCTGGACTATCAGACATCCAGTAGAGGCATATGGACTATCTGAAAGCATGTAGAAAGTCTGAACTATCATAAAACCAGTAGAGACACCTGGACTATCATACAGCCAGTATAGACATATGGACTATCAGAAAGCCATTAGAGACAGCTGGACTATCATACAGCCAGTAGACACATATGGACTATTATAAAACCAGTAGAGACACCTGGACTGTCATACAACCAGTAGAGACATATGGACTATTTGATACCACGTAAAAACATCTGGTCTATCAGTAAGCCAGTAGAGACACCTGGGCTATCAGAAAGTCATTATATCCTTCTGGATTTTCAGAAAGCCAGTAGAGACATCCAAACTTTCAAATAGCAAGTAGAGACACCTGGAGTAACACAAATGTAGTAGAGACACCTGTACTAACGGAAAGCCAGTAGAGACACATGGAGTAAAAAAAAAAAGCCAGTAGAGACACCTGAACTAACACAAAGATAGTAATGACACCTGGAGTAACACAAAGCCAGTAGAGACACCTGGAGTAACACAAAGCCAGGAGAGACACCTGGAGTAACAAAAAGCTAGAGAGACACCTGGAGTAACACAAAGCTAGTAGAGACACCTGAAGTAACACAAAGCTAGTAGAAACAGATGGAGTAACACAAAGCTAGTAGAAACAGCTGGAGTAACACAACGCTAGTATAAACAATTGGAGTAACACAAAGCTAGTAGAGACAGCTGGACTAACACAAAAATAGAAGAGCTACACAGATTTATAGATGAATGTCGTCGAGAAAAAATTAGTTAAACAATCTAGTTAACACTTCAGATAAACAGACAACACAAGTTGAGACATTCAAAGAACAATCTAGACACACGGAGCTCGTGAAAGACACTACCAGCCAGGTGAGAACATGTACATACACGCTCTCACAAGAGATAATACCTTGGTCTGTGAAGACAGAAGTATAAATAGAGACTGGTACACGTGTCGATATTGATCCCCTGAGACTTAATGTGCGGTACTTAATTTTGTAGGTAATCAATGTGTTGGATTTAACTGTCCAAATATTTATGTTTTCCCGCCACTAATAGACAGCGATCTTTGTTTATGACATATGCACTTGAGGGAACTGCTGATTTGGTTTAATATTCTTGTCAAGTGATTGTTTCAGACAGACATGAGGCGGATTCTTCGGTTATCTTTGTCCCAGAAAGACTCAAGAAAATATTTCGCACGTGGAGTTCAGGCTCCAGGTATACATGTACGATGTGATAGTCTGATAAACAACTCTGACAGTCACGTGATCTACTAGAAATGTATCTAGCATGTGGTCACGTAAAACATGCTGATACGGCAATGTTAGTCAGGGTCACTTGAAATATACTGATCAGACAATGTTAGTCAGCCAGGTAAAACATGCTGATCAGACAGTGTTACTCAGGGTCAGGTAAAACATGCTGATCAGACAATGTTAGTCAGGGTCAGTTAAAATATACTGACCAAATCTCCCTCCTTACTTCTAGAGACAGTTATCAATTGAAATGGGAAGTTTTCAATTTAGCCTGGCTCAGCTGGTGGGAAAATCCACATGGTCCCGGTAGTAGTGAGCGACACACAAATGAAGTCAAGCATAGCACAACTGTCTGGGGGACCCAGCTCGGAATTTGAGCTCCAACGAACCCTCCAATCAATGGCCATTTCACGACACACAACATAATAATCGTAATTCATGTGGACATTCATCAACAGCAACATCAAACCGAACAACAACAACAACACCAACAACAACCTCCACAACTAGAAATTGAGTACAAATGTGCCGTCTACTAGAAAATCAATAAAGACACCTGTCGGTATCGATTACATCAGACTTAATGGGGCGTTCTTAATTTGGAAGATAATCAATGTGATGGCTTTAACTGTTCAATGATTGATGATTTCTTACCGCTAATAGATGCTCAGTCTTTCTTGATGACTACAAAATTAATCGACAGTTATCGATAAAACATTAGTACCAGGTGACAGGTATCTGTTATATAACTGCTGACTTGGAGGACTATTCTTGACAAGGTGTCTCTCCCTGAGGAGACTTGGGCCCATTTCTTCAGCTACGTTTCTTACGCTAAGATAAAAATCAAAACTTAGATCTGAGACGTGCTGTTTTGTAGCGCTGTTACAAGAACAGTACGTTAGCCTGATACACAACCCAGGTCAATGACCTTAATCAACTCGATTAGCTGGGATTAATGGCTCACTTCCTGGATCTCTCTCAATCTCGGGCCCAGGATCTTTGTCTGTGACATCCCTAAGCTCTAACAGAATACGATAACCGATCACCTATAGGGCTGGCCAAATCAATAATGATAGTTTATTGATCTGTGGCTCATTCTAGATAAATGGACGTGTATTATGTAGATCATTAGCGGGAGACACGGAAAGATATACATTGGCTGGGACTTTAGCTCCCTATACCGTTTAGTGTAGAGCTTCCATCAGACTGTAGCCCTCTATACGTTTAGTGTAGAATTTATGACAGAATCACTTGTAGAGACTAGACCGTTTGTTCAGTACATAACTGACAACTTGTTGATTCAACATGTAGAAGCAGCTATCAGAGACAGAAACACGGTGACCTAGTTTTTACCTCAGAGGAAAAGTATAATTGAAAACGTTATCGATGGGAAACTCTTTGGTTCAAGTGACCACCAAATATTCAGTTGTGATTGTATGGCAGTGAAAGAAGTCAACATAAACACTCGAACATACAACCACTCTAAGGGAAATGTGAGCCAAATAATCTGGAAAGATATTGTCGGATGAATTGATGTTGAACAAGAGTGGAAGAGTCTCAAAACACTTCTAGGACAGCTAAAGGAGGAATGTGTTCCATGTAGGGAAGTAAATCCCAAGCGTAAAAAGTTTATAAAATTAAATGTGTAGTTAAAAGTAGTAGAGCTAAAATCAAAGCATGGACAACATATATAGAGGCAGGTAAATTAAAAGAAACATCTCGAGACTAATTTTGGCGGACAATGTCTTCTCTCGGCCATGCAGGTAACGTTCTTACAGAACCCACCACGATGGAGGCGCTGCCTGTACTCGAGTCGACCTGAACGTTTCATTACGGCCACATTTTGCGTTACCTAGATACAAATAAATGTTCACGCACACATAAATAACATGTATGTTTACTGTCTTTATTACTGATGTATGTTTATTGCTCTTTATTACTGGTGACTGTTTATTGCTTTTTATTACTGGTGTTTGTTTATTGCTCGATATTACTGGTGTCTCTATTAAAGCTTTTTTGGAGTACCGGGTTACCATTCCCTCTTCGATCCCTTCACCTTAGCCAGTCTGCCCTGCTGCAGAATGTTATCCAGGATCACCGCATGGGGGTATATAATGGTCTTGGCAGCTATGGGTCGCTGACCACTGCAGCTCATGCGCTGCTCAGCATCTTGATCCGTTGTATATCTAATTAATGAACTAACAGCTGTGTGTGTGTGTGTGTGTTTGAGAGTTGGGGTGGGTGAGTGCGAACGTGCGATGTATGTGTGTATGTATGTATGTATGTATGTATGTATGTATGTATGTATGTATGTGTGTGTGTGTGTATGTATGTATGTATGTATGTATGTATGTATGTATGTATGTATGTATGTATGTATGTATGTATTTATGTATGTATGTATATATGTTTGTATGTATGTATGCATGTATGTATGTATGTGTGTGTGGATGTATGTATTTATGTATGTATAAATGTATGTGTGTATATTTATGTAACTATATATGCATGTAAGTATATATGTATATAAGTATGTATTGTGTATGTCAGTATGAATGTATGCATGTATGTATGTGTGTATGTATGTATGTATGTATGCATGCATGTATGTATGCATGCATGCATGTATGCATGTATGTATGTATGTATGTATATATGTATGTATGTATGTGGGTATATTTATATGTATGTATGGATGTATGTATGTGTGGATGTATGTATTCATGTATGTATATATGTATGTGTGATTATGTGTGTGTATTTATGTAAGTATATATGTATGTAAGTATATGTAACAGACCCTCCGCTAGCCGTGATCTAAACTTAGAACATTCTCACACTCATCCACATCATCATGACCATACTCAGTAAATGACATATCACACAGCAGGTGGCATATTTATTATATCATACTCATATCATATAATGAGTAGAGAAATTACAAACACAATATAATACACATCTTAACTAAACATTCTACTAAAACGGGAATTGTAAGCATTAGCTATTGATGGAATTCCCAACTATCTAAAAACCCAGTTCTATTGCCTTGCAATTACATCACACACACATCGCCTTAACTGCGTCCTGAACACACCTTATCAAATACTCTTCCTCACTGAAATCCCCTCAGGCGGGCGATCTCGACATAACTCGTTCACAATGTGTCCTGGCTTACAAACACGTTCAGATTATCTATAAATGCAAAACTCACACACCTATTTGAGCGATCCTGTTCTATCACTAAACATTCGCCCAGCAGTCTACCAATCGCTCCTCTATCTAAGTCGGTGAGTTAAACATACTATCCACATTCAGTCTCTCTCTCTCTCTCACTCTCCTCCATACAGCCTCTCTCTCTCTAGCCTCTCTCTCTCTCCAGCCTCTCTCTCTCTCCAGCCTCCCGAGCTAAACTTTGTCTCGAGTTATATATCCTCAAGCAAGGCCAGAGTTTGACCAATCGATTTCAGGTATGGTCATCTTCAATCCCAATTGGAACGAAATACTTTGCCCACCTGTCATTCATTCTCTCGCAGCAAGCCCCGCTGCCAATTTCGTCTGTCAATCAATCTCCCCCTACCAAAATCGGAAGGCCAGTGGTCAGTTTCTACCTGTCCACATTCCTCAACTCAACTCTGTTCTCCTTTGCTGAGACGGTGAGTGACCTTAACATGCATTTAGGTAGCTTTAAGCTTTAACATGTTCAGGCATCCTTAACTCCCCTTGCTCCTGTGGGAAGTGTTACATTACCTCCCTAAACTACAGACCGAAACATGGATGGTCATTTTTTTCATCTGGCAAATGACCACCATTTTTGTCTTAACTATCCAAAATGTAACACTACTCCTGTTTACAACTCCACTCAAAAATGTACCTGCCTTGAAAAGAAAACACTGTCACACATTTTCGTCTCCCCTATTCATAATGTAAACGCCACTCCTGTTTACAACTTCACTGACATCGTACATGCATAAAAAGACATATCATTTGATACATATAAACTTTTTGTAATACACACACAATCAATACCAGCAGAAAAAAAACACTGTGGCTGGGCGTTTTTACAATACAAGCCACCACTTTTACATCGTTTTGCAGTCAAATACACCCAAGTCTGTCCTTGCGGGACCTTTAACTCATCAAAACAGAAACACCTTAAGGAATTCTCCTTACTCATTGAGGTCAACATACCTCGCCCTGTTCTCGTGCCTTCCTCTAAGGACACGAACCTTCATTGTTACACTCGACCAGTTCAGGTTAATTTTCTCAGGCGGTCTCAGTACACGCCTGGCCGACGATTCACTTTATACTAACTCCTGTGAGGCCACGAATTTACCTGGGTTATCCTCGGGCTAGTTATTCATTGTCTTTCTTGACAGCTATCCCCTCTCAAAGAAATCAGCAAAATTATTTATGTTTCCCACAAAAACGATATTTGACAACATATGTCATAGTCAATATTACAACTTCTGATCAATATAGTCTTCTCTGCAAAGACTCCACATTCATGTGATAAAATAACAATATGTCTTGTTATGATGTATCTCCGATTAACTCGTCCAGCTGAGTGTCCCACATGCTAGTTCTTATTCTGGAACTCGTGGTGACCTGTGCTTGCGGAGGCCTACAGTCTGGATGAGATATACTGCTCTATAGATCACCTATATAACCTGTATAAAATACCTGTAAACATGATGATTCAACAACAACAACAACAAAAAACCAACAAATTAAAGACAAATACATTGCATACAATGTCGTAACCCAAAACCAAAATATTTGCACGCATACTTATGATATCAATATTTCAGTCAGCAAGTATCACGCTTTGATACTGTCAGGATATGTAATCATGTTTAAACAACAAAACAACAACACAATAAAGAAAAATTCAATGCATACTATATCGACCATACAACCCACTAAAAATGCAAGTAATACCATTAGTCAAAACCCACACCAAATACAAATGTCAAAATATTTGCACGCATACTCATGATATCAGTATTTCAGTCCGTAAGTATCCCACCTTGATACTTATGTCAGGACACATAATCATGTTTAAACAAACCAACAACAATCAATAAAAGTGCAAGTAATACGCTTGTCAAAATCCAAATATCAAAATATTTACACACATAAACATGACCAAGTGCCATCAACCTTCACTCCTGCTAGTGCCCCACAGATGAGCACCTGTTAATGCCCCCTTTATAAGATACTAAACTATGACTAAGTTCTACTAGACTATGTCACTAAACTATGACTAAGTTGTAACTTAATCAGATACTAAACTATGTCTGAGTCAAAAGTCAAAAACCGAATCGCCCACCTGTCGAATTACGTCATGCTGTAACCCTACTAGTCCAGGTGCAGTCATTGTTCCGAGGAATCAAAACCGAGTGTTGTGATCTAACTAATTCACCGCTGTTTCCCCAAATTCCCCGCATCAAAGCTACCTGGTGAGATTTTGACCGAAACATCGCGTCCACGTGTTACCCTGCGTCGCGTAATCATTACCTGGCGCATCCAGCTATCCTGCGTCTCTTGTCCGTTCTGTCCGTTTCTCTGGTCGGAAATGTCCCTTTGATCTCGGTCAGTCTTCGCTTCTGACTGACCGTCCGCTCATTGTCTGGCGTGTACTTCAGACAACGAATTCAAAGGAATTTTTAACATCTGGTCATTCCTCCATCTCTATACCCTACCCCCTAATTATTCAAATCTCCGTTTCCCAAGGATAACGGTAGATGAAACAAATTTTATGCAAATGCATACATTAACTGGAGTTTCACAGATAGCCCATGTGTGTAAGTACTCCACACGACTTTACCTAATTCCATTTCTGATTTCCATGTTTTTGGCTAGCGTCAGTAAACATTGTATCAACCGTTCCTCATCACTACTGCTTATTTTAACCAGACTATGCGTTGCCCCATCAGCTGTCTCTGATTGCTGCGCGATTTCCTCCTGTAAAACGCCCATCGTCTGGTCTGTTTGTTTCACGGTTGTTTGGTTCGTACCTACCGGTTCTCTGTTAGTGTTTCGTACACTTACATCGTTCGTTACTTCAGCCTTCCGTCCATCTGTATTCACTATTTGTGGGAAAAACTTTTCACACTGTTCGTTTGACTGTTGGCCTATCTCGAACTGAGATCTTTTCATCTTTGCTTCGATGACTGGTTCGCTGTCCTGGCTGTGGTTAACCTGTCTTTCCCTTTTCTTCGTTTTCCTTAGAAACTCTGTTCCTCCTTTGTTGGTTGCTGTTGGTGCATCCGTTTCGCATTCCAACTGTGCGTCATTTCCACTTCCTTCCTCGGTGGCCGAAGGGTTGTCCCTTCTTTCGGTCTGTTCAACCACTTCTCGCGCATGGCTAGAACCTGGCTTGTGTGGGCACGAAACCATAGCTGGTCCTGCCACCATTCCTCCTCCTCTCCTTTCTTCTTTATCTGACGAATCTCTGACTATTTCCTTGTTCGATTCTTCGTCGACTTTAACTAATGTTCTACCAGGCTTGACCACAAGTTCCTGGTAAACTTGGCTCCTTTCAGCACGCCCGACCATGTTAATCGAAGTATACAATCAAGGCGAAAGACCAGAGAACAGAGAAGTGGAATAAGAATACACAAACAAATGCACTCAGAAACAGATATCTCAAAGCTCCACCCCAGCGATAAAAGAGAAGGGAAGGGCTACCGAGAAAATGAGGCACACGCTGACACCAAACTGTCTGCATCCGAACCCTTCACTAGAAGTCTTGACAATGTCTTGCCTCTAGAACATGTTGAGTCCGGACGAGAGAGTGAGGAAGATCCTGCGCACATCTCTATCACTATAAAAACATTGCACAACTCACGACATCACCCTACAGATCACTCCATTACTAGCAACTCGCAACTGGCAGGGGCCCGAAACTGCAACGGCGGAACAAGTAGAAAACGATCACGAAAACTACCCATCACGCTTGCAAGATGGAATGTCTGCACGCTACTGGACAACGCCAGAGCAAAACAGACCCGAACGACGGACAGCACTGATCGCCAGGGAACTGGCTAGATACAACATCTGCAAAGCTGCCCTGAGCGAGACACGACTGGCAGAGGAAGGGCAGATCACAGAAAAAGGCGCTGGTTATACTTCATTTTAGAGCTGCCGCAGCAAAGATGAACGCCGTGAAGCTGGAGTTGGCTTTGCCATCAAGACCAACATGGTCGACAAGCTCACAAGCATGCCCATAGGAATTAATGACTGCCTGATTACACTAATAGGAGGGCGCCATGCCACACTTATCAGTGCATACGCACCCACAATGATAAATCCTCAGGAAACAAAAGATACGTTTTATGAGGACATTGAGGCGCTCATCGCTGCAGTCTCCAAATTTGACAAACTGGTCATCATCGGTGATTTTAACGCTAGCGTTGGCACGGACCATACAGCCTGGGAGGGGGCCATTGGCAGACATGGTATCGAAAAATGCAATAGTAACGTACTGCTCCTTCTGAGGACATGTACCGCAAATGAACTACTCATTACAAACACAGCTTTCCGACTTCCTGTGCGAAATAGAACCACATAGATGCATCCAAGGTTCCGCCCCTGGCACCTCATTGACTACATTATTATCAGACGTAGGGATCGAGGGAATGCTATGGCAACGAAGAGCATGTGTGGTGCAGAATGTTGGACCGACCATCGACTTGTCATTGCCAAACTAAACTTCAAGATTCAGCCCAAAATGCGCCCCCAGGGAAAGAAACCACCGAGGAGGCTAAATGTCTCTCAGCTGAAATACGAACCCACGAGAGGAGGCTTCCAGGAAGTGCTTGAGGGCAGACTATCTGAGCTTCGTATTGAAAAGAACGACATCGAATAGAACTGGGCATCATTGAGAAACACATTATACGATACAGCTGTTAAACACATTGGCCCACTCACGCGCAAGCAAAAGGACTGGTTTCATGAGAACGATCTTGAAATACAGGGCCTTCTTGATGCAAAACATGAAGCGCAAAGGGAATACCAAAGGGACACACCATCTCCGGCAGGAAAAGCTGCCTTCAATACTGCTCGCAAAGCTGTCCAGACCAGGCTTAGAGAGATGTAAGACTCATGGCTCAGCAAAAGAGCTGACGAAATTGAGATGTTCGCCGAGCGTCATGACACCAAACGGTTTTACGAGGTACTGAAAGCCCTCTAGTAATACTCCAGTTTGCAGTGCGGATGGGGCACTGCTAACAGATAAGGTTCATATTCTAGACAGATGGGCAGACCACTTCTGCAAAATACTAAACCACCCATCGTCCATAAATGAAGAGGCCATCCAGCGAATGCCGCAGGTGGAACTGAACCTGGCGTTGGATGAAGTCATTACTGAGGAGGAAGTAGACGGGGCAATCAGTTCACTATCTATAGGAAAAGCTCCAGGAGCGGATGCAATACCAGCAGAGGTGTATAAGACAGCTGGCCCATCCATCACCAGAAGGATCACTGGACTCTTCTGCCACATGTGGGCTGAAGGAAAAATTCCGCAGGAGCTAAAGGACGCCTCAATCGTTCACCTGTACACAAGAAAACGCAACCGCCAGGAATGCGACAATCATCGTGGAATATCGCTACTCTCCATAGCAGGCAAGATCCTAGCGCGCTTACTGCTAAACAGGCCCAACAAACACCTTGAAAAAAGCCACCACCTCCCAGAAAGCCAAAGCGGAATCAGAGCCGGAAGAGGAACAGTGGACATGATTTTTGCCGCTCGCCAAGTACAAGAGAAGTGTCGAGATCAAAATCAGGTCTTGTACACCACATTTATTGATTTGACAAAGGCATTTAATACAGTACACAGAGGGGGGCTGTGGATGATAATGTCTAAGTTTGGCTTCCCCAACAAGTTCATAACTATGGTGAAACAGCTACACAAAGGCATGTGTGCTCGTGTACTAGACAGCGGTGCAATCTCTAAAACGTTTCTAGTATCAAACGGAAGTAAACAAGGATGTGTACTCGCCCCGACTTTGTTCAGCATGATGTTCGCGGCCACGATGACAGACGCCTTCAGATCACTGGAGCTTGGAATACCCATAAAGTACCGCACAGATGGCAAGTTACTCAATCCCAGAAGAATGAAGGCCAAAAACAAAATGGATGGCGACATAATCAGGGAACTGGTATTTACTGACGAATGCGCTCTAATGAGCAGCTCAGACCTGAACATGCAGTTTGGAATTGACCGGTTCTCTGCCGCATACGAACATATTGGCCTGACCATAAATGCCAAAAAAACAGAGGTCATGAACCAACCAGTACCAGGCATGCCGTACACAAAACCAGAGACTACAGCCAGCGGGCAGATGTTGAATGTCGTAGACAAATTCACATATCTGGTCAGCACGCTGTCGAGATGTGTCAGCCTAGACGATGAGGTGGCAAGCAAAATAGCAAAGGCCAGCACAGCCTTTGGTAGAATTCGTTCGATGGTCTGCGTCAAGACCAAACTCAAAGTCTACCGTGCAACCATCATTCCAACCCTACTATAGGCTTGCAAAAGCTGGACTGTATACTCTGGACATGCAAGGAGGTTAAACCACTTCCACACAGGTTGCCTGCTGCGAATATTCTACATCCGATGGCAAGATCGTGTCACTGACATCGAGGTTCTCTCGAAAGCTAACATTCCTAGCATCCATGCACTGCTAGAAAAAGCACGACTAGGATGGGCCGGACACCTGTTCTGTATGTCAGACGAGCGGCTCCCAAAGAAGCTTCTGTACGGCGAGCTGAGAGAGGGATGACGCGAGAGAGGGCGCTCAACGAAACGTTTTAAAAATAGTCTGAAGGACTCTCTGAAAAGTTGCCAGATAGACATCGACACCTGGGAATGTCTTGCGCAAAATAGATCTGACTGGAGAAGCGCAGTCAAATCGGGTGTAGCTACCGGTGAAGATGATCGTGTTGTGAAAGCCCAGAGCAGACGCGAGACCCAGAAATCCCGAACAGCGGGAACACCATAACCTTCTACAAACCTCGTGTGCCCGATATGTAGCAGATGTTTTCGTGCCCGCATTAGCTTGTTCAGCCACATGCGCATCCACACCCTACAGGGAAATCTGTGACAAGGATGATGTCGGCGGTCGTCATCGACAACGATGGACAGCCATTACATGCGCGTGTGTAAATTGAACCAGATCCCATTTGGGACCAGTTGAATGATCAACGTTATTGAATAGAGCTAAATATAGATGTTACAGTACAATGTTATACACTATCATCGGCTTTAGTCTGTGGATGTATCATATGCGAGGTAGGCAACATTGTTCTGTATGCAGTCACATCAAATGCCGTGTCGTGCCATTCTGACCTTGGTATCTCATGAGACCATCTAGGCATCGTACGGGACTGCGACCCTGTGGACGTGTATGAACATATGGTCCCCCAAATTTCGTTCAGAGCGTCCATCTTTTAGCTAGCATATACCACGTGACCAGCCCAATATAATTGTGGTTTCTAAAAAATAATGGACGGTACAAGCACAGAAAGCATAAAAACAAAGACTTGAGTCTTGTGTCCATCATAATTGACTTTAATTTGGGCCACACAAAGACATGGCCGACATGTAATTGCCAGTCAGACACGTGTACAGTCAGAGGTCTCCATTTTGTCAGGTTTTGTGAGGAGTTATTTCCCTTCCTGAAACAGAATGAGCCTCTTACAATTAGTATCAGTGATATTACAAACATGGAGGCCAGAACATCTCTCAACATGAAGACAGCGACGAGGAAGATGAAACAGATGTGCAAGACGATCAAGAAGATACTTCTTCCACACTTCATATCACGTGTCAGCGCATGAATACAATCATTTTGTTTTGGTTACCTGTTAATTACCACTATCATGTGCCAGGGTTAGCGACATGTACTATTATTGAGTTCTCACGCCTGTCTTTAGAACATTCCACCAATTACCCGCCTCTTTTATGTAGGCCTTGTTTTTTGGTCAGCTTGTGAATGCGAAACATGTTTTAGTCTTCACCTGTGGTTTTTTTCCAAGATCTTCTAAATATGTCACCAAGTGTTCATACTCACCTTTCTAATGTTGCTACCTGTACGTTTGGTCCCTCTTATGTTTAACATAAAATAATTGTTAGGACTTTAACGTGTGTATCTGTTGGTGTTTCCCATTACTCCTTTGCTCCTTTCCCGTATTGTTTATGTCTTACAGTTGTAATTATATTTATTGGCTGCTGTTGTGTTTCTCAAAGTTAGATCAGCAAATACTAGAGGTCAGTGAAGTTTTAGTTTCTAGGTCAACGGCTTTCTAAAGGCCAGAAAACTTTGGTCAGAAAACTTTGAAAAGCGGCCACTAACAATTATTACAGTGTCAGGGATCTTCTAGTACCTGGTCAGTGACCTTCTAGTAAGCTGTCGCTGACCTTCTAGTAAGCTGTCAGTGACCATCTAGTAAGTTGTCAGTGATCGTCTAGTAAGTTGTCAGTGACTTTCTAGTAAGTTGGCATGGACATTCTAGTAAGTTGTCAGTGACTTTCTAGTAGGTTGTCATTGACCTTCTAGTAAGTTGTCACTGACCTTCTAGTAAGTTGTCAGTGATCTTCTAGTAAGTTGTCATGGATCTTCTAGTAAGTTGGCATGGACCTTCTAGTAAGCTGTCAGTGACCTTCTAGTAAGTTGTCAGCTATTTTCCAGTAGGTTTTCAGCGACCTTCTAGTATATGACCAGTGACCTCCTATTGTTTGGGCAGTGATGAACAAACACGCTAACTACGACCATACAACACACGAATTTTCATTTTTCTCAGAAATGTCTGTTAGTCTTAAACATGAAATCCTTAATTGTTATTATAACAACGATATCAATGTACAACAACTATAACAATCTATCTGTTTTTTCACTTTTCATTTAGATAAAAAATAAGGGAGTTATAAGAAGGTCTGCGATTTAGCACACTATATCACGTTCTAGAATGACTTAGGAGTCAGGCAAGTCATTCATGTCCGCTTTCAAGTGTTATTTCACTCCATAAAAGTGCACGTGTGTGTTTTACTGTAAATAGAATGGTCCATGTTCTGGAATATGATGACACTTCCACATCTACGACGTCAACATAAAAACCAGGAGTATGAGTACACGTACACACTTAGGACGTGCACATAAAAACCAGAAATAGGATTACACTTACACACTTAGGACGTCCAAATAAAAACCAGAAATAGGATTACACTTATACACTTAGGACGTCCAAAAAAAAAACCAGAAAAAAGGATTACACTTAGGACGTCCACATAAAAACTAGAAATAAGATTACACTTACCCATCTAGAACGTCCACATAAAAACTAGAGATATAATTACATTGCACATTTAGAACGTCCACATAAAAACCAGAAATATGATTACACTTACACACTTAGGACGTCCACATAAAAACCAGAAATATGATTACACTTACACACTTAGGAGGTCCACGTAAAAACCAGAAATAGGATTACACTTACACAGGACGTCCACATAAAAACCAAAAATTGTATTACACTTACACACTTAGGACGTCCACATAAAAACCAGAAAAAAGGATTACACTTACACACTTAGGATGTCCAGATAAAAACCAGAAATAAGATTACACTGACACACTTAGGAGGTCCACATAAAATAAGGAAATATGATTACACTTACACACTTAGGATGTCCACATAAAAACCAGAAATAGGATTACACTTACCTTTAGAAAAACGACCACCTACAGCGAGGTATCATGAAAGAATTACTACAGTATAGTCCACGGCAACACACTCTACCAACCGAACATATCTGAAGGTGGCGTCCGCATGATACCCTTGACTCCTGGTGATACATGGCATTTTCGTGAAAAGGGTCAGTGGACACGACGGTAGATTGATGGAAGATAGGGGCAGGGGGCACGACGATAGATGGATGGAAAATAAGGTCGGGGTAAGGGGACATGACAATAGATGGATGGAAGATATGATCGAGGTAAGGGGACATGACGATAGATGGATGAAAGATAAGGTCAGGGTAAGGGGACAGTACGAAAGATGGGTGGAAGATAAAGTGACAAGTGGATAGATGAGTGGAAGATACGGTGAGAGGACGATACATGGATGGAAGATAAGGTGTCACGATTATAGATGGGTGGAAGATACGGTGCCACGCTTATAGATGGGTGGAAGATAAGGTGTCACGATTATACATGATGGAAGATAAGGTGTCACGATTATAGATGGGTGGAAGATACGGTGCCACGCTTATAGATGGGTAAAAGATAAGGTGTCACGAGTATAGACGAGTGAAAGATAAGGTGTCACGATTATAGATGGGTGGTAGAATGTGAAACGATTATATACGGGTGGAAGATAAACAGTTGTTAATCAAAGATGGATGGAGTGACAGACAGGAGAATCATTTTATTTTTCATAGAACACAGTTTATCATCTGTTGCTTGTCGACATCTTATATTACAAACCATCGTCCTTTGCTTTTCGACACCTTATATTAAAGACCATCATCTGTTGCTTGTCGTTTTGTTCTTTTAAAGACCATTGTAGCAAAGTCCAGGTTTTCACTGAGGTTATTATATCTAGAAGGTTACCACATGTGTCCACATCATCCATGACCGCACACATAAAATAACATTGCACACAGCAGGTGGCCTATTTATTACATCAAACTCATACAACAACTATTAAAGTAAGTGCAATGTGATTATAAACAATACAAGAAATTCAATCTTAACTAAATAAATGCTCCCAAGTTTATAAGCATAAGCTATTTATGTTGGCCCAGACTACCCCAACTCAGTTCTAACTACACACTCCCCTTCCCTTATCTGCACCCTCAACACACTCTTAAAAACTCGTCTTCACGATCGTATTCTGTGAATTCACTCACACTCAGATCCCCTCAGGCGGGTGATCTGGACATTACACATTAAATCTATTCAATGTATATTCGCATGTGATCACACAATCAATCCCTTATCTGCGTATACTTAAACTGTGGAACAACATACATCGTTCCCCGGGTGTCCTTCGCACATCTCACACATCCATATCTCTCCCATGCGATCTGTACACTCATGTAACCATGCAGGACAAACATCGTTGTCAAAGTGTCCTGCACGTACAACACACATCTCTTTTAGACACAGGGCGCACAACATACACCTTATAGAGCGATTGGCCGAGACTGAACGGCGTATGCTGGTTGAGCTATCCCTGTCCTATCTCACTAACATTCGTAAAACAGCCTATCAATCACTCTTCTATTAAGTCGGTGGGGTAAACAGATTCCAAGCTAAATTATCTCTCTCTCTTTCTCTCTCTCTCTCTCTCTCTCTCTCTCTCTATTTCTCTCTCTCTGCTTGAGTTAAACTTGGTCTAGTTTTTGATAGTGTCAAACTGTACCAGATATGTCCAATCGACCTCAGGGGGATTTCTGCTCGAGCCATCATCTAGCTTAGAAACTACCCACATTTTGTCGTTATTGGAACGAATGACTCTGAATTCCTGTCGCTCAAAATGTCGCAGAAAGCTCTGCTGGCTTATGTCTGTCACAAATCTCTCACTACCCAAATCAGAACGCCAGTAGTCAGCACCTAGCCAGCCTTTACCTGTACTAGACACATTCGTACCTCAAACCCCCTGTTTTCTTCTGTTGGCTTAGTATCGAGACGGCTAGTGATTTCAGAGTAGTGTCCAGCCGGAGGGTGACCTTGACACACATTCAGATACCTTTATTCATAGAGTCACCGATCACATCATCCCTGACCTAAACGCTAATGCTCCGGCCGGAACTGTTACACCATCACCTGTTGCTTGTCGATATGGTTGGGAACTGGGACTCGCATATCAGCCCGACCCGGTCGAGCCGCAGAAAGAGGTATATGCCGTCCGCCGATCAAAGCGGGCGGGAAACTGCTCGATATTCACCCGATACGGCGATGAGGTGTGAAACCACTAGTAGAAGACTTAGATTTCGGTAAGGGTGTCGTAAGCAGTAGAGCAGCCACCTCACTGCGAACTGTTGAGACTCAACCCCTGATCATGAGATATGACCGCACACCAGGCGAACAACATCTCCGTACCATGACCAGGTTTATCCTCTGGTTAAATGCACTCATGCCTCGCTTTTTACCTCAGTCTGCTTCCAGTCATCATAATACACACCGAAGAGATGCAGGTCAGCGGACATTGCACCTCCGCCCTAGTGTGACAACCTGCCAGGTGGTAGGGAATGCCAGACGTACCATAACTGCAGAGCAGCTGATAAAATAAAGGGAGCAAGGAGATACCCCACTCACATGCATATGCTTAGTTTCTGGTAGGACGTGACGATCCTGGGATACAGACACACTGGACTGCCTCTCTTCCGGGATAGTACAAACTAGTACATAGTCTATCATATCATTTCATTGCCATACTCTATAGAAACGAGTGGGGAAGACTCGATAGTCCTGCAAGACAATTTCCCTAAGAGAGATAACTCAGACCAAAAACAACTGCTGTCTTGAAAGATAGTCTGGGGACAGCCAAAGGCTAAGGAGGGCATCGCTACAGAAACGCCTGTTAAAATTGGATGCACTAGGGCACAGGCTTAACGAAACGAGTGCAACGTATATCGCTGTATGATGACGGTACAACCTATCAGAACAAAGTATAGCGCTCATCCTGTGGAGTCCCGCCAGGCAGCGAGAGTGCCGGGCCTCACGCCTCGAAGGGGCCCACCCTATGCTACTGGTGACCCACCCATGTGTTGTGGAGTCAAGGCACAAGGTGATGGGGCCAAAGTTATTTACCAAAAACACAATAACCTAAGAATACTTCAGTGGAATGCTGAGTGAGTCATTAATAAAAAGCTTTCCTTTAACACATCACCTGCATGGAGGTAAGATTGACGTGGCGTGTATCCAGGAAACGCACCTCAACAACAATCACAAATTCTCAATCAGAGGATACCAGACCTTCCGTCTGGATAGAGAAGGTCACATAGGAGGGGTTCTAATTCTGACACGAAACTGCAGACCGAGCAGCGCGGTAGCTGTCAATCACACCTGACAAGCAGAAATTGTAGGAGTCGATATAATGACCCAAGAAACGAAGATCGGCATCTTCAACCTGAACTGCCCACCAAACAAAGACCTGTCGCTCTCGAATATGGCGATCAAGGACTCCAGCTGCGTAGTAGTTGAAGACTTCAACAGCCCCTCGGAGAGATGGGGATATTCGAACACAGACAACAGAGGTGATGAAGTGGAAGATTGGGAGATAGACACAAATCTATATCTTATCAATAAGCCAGAGCATAGCCCTAGCTTCTTTTATAGAACATGGCATACCACCTCTACTCCAGACTTGGCCATTTCCACGGTGGTCATTCACCACAAAATAGACCGCGATGTGCTAAACCAATTGGCAGGTAGCGACCACAGGCCAAATAGGCTAGAAGTTGATATGGAAGTAGGCTCACAGGAAACAAAACCGCTCCCACGTTGGAATTATAAACGAGCCGACTGGGACAGATTTGCAATCCAGACAGATGGGCTGTGTGAAACCATCAATACACGGACCAACAATATGAAACCCATGGTGGAAAGCCTAAGCAAAGCAATAATGCAAGCAGCCGCTGAAACCATCTCAAGAGGGGCAATGAAAAACTACAAGCCTTATTGGAATGATGAATTGCAGTAAGCGGAAGAACAAATGCTAGGAACATGGCAGAGAGAGAACAATCTATGGAGGCAAATATCGCCCTCAAAGCCATCACGGCGGAATACAACTACACTATAAACCAAACAGCAAGAGAATGTTGGAAAAACAAAACAATAAGTCTCAATTTAGATAAAGAAGGGAACAAACTATGGAAGTTAGTCAGAGGCATGAATGACGAAACTCCATCAAACAAACAAATTACCATCAAGCAGGGCGATAACATGCTCACTGGAAAAAAAGACAGCAAAAGCCTTTATAGATCATTATGCCAGAGCAAACCACAGTGATGTCCCTACAAATAGGCACACAGACATTAATGAAGAACAAAAGAGGCACGACAACATCAATATGGCACCAGAGGAGCACATGATGGCAAAACTAACAATGAATGAAATGGAAGAGGCCATTAGAACTTTGAAGAAAAAGAAATCGCCCGGAAAAGATGGCGTAACAAACAAAATGCTGAACAGCAAATAGGAAGTTACTATCAGTCCTGAACCAAAGCTGGAAAAGGGGAATTGTACCGCAGGCATGGAAAGATGCTGTACTTATACCCGTACCAAAAAAAGAAAAAGATAGAACAGATCCAAATGGATACAGGCCCATCAGTCTACTGAGCTGTGTAGGAAAACTGATGGAGCGTATGATAAACACCAGACTGATGTGGCATCTGGAAGAAAATCACATACTAATTCCACAGCAAGCAGGCTTTAGACAGCACATACCAACTGATGATCAGATCACTCTCATAGCACATGAAATAGAGTATGCTTACCAGGAGAAAAAGCATACAGTAGCGGTGTGGGTGGATCTAGAAAAGGCATTTGACAAGGTCTGGAAAGAGGGACTTAAAGTCAAGCTACAAAGAAGTGAAGTTTGTGGGAAAATGTGCATATAGATCAGCCACTACCTCAAAAACAGAACAGCCAGAGTTCAAGTACAAGGGCATATGAACAAAAAAGGTAACACTTGAGCAGGGAGTACCCCAAGTAGGAGTACTGTCACCCACACTCTTCCTGGTGTATATAAATAACATCGCAGATAATATACCAAGAAGAGTCCAAAGCTCCATGTTTGCAGACGATCTGGCTATGTGGACCTCTGAAAAGAAACTCACCATAGCAAGAAATCGGATACAGGAGGCCTTAACATCGTTAGAAGAGTTGGTGAACTCATGGCTGGTCAAAATAAATGAGAACCAAACAACATGTATGATATTCTCGATATCAAAGACACCACAAAACACAAAAATTAAGTCTGAACGGCAAATACCTGCAGCCAGACGACAACTCAAACTACCTGGGAGTCACATTTGATAGGCGCATGTCATGGAAAAGTCAGATCGAGAGAAACAAAATGAGAGCTAGAGAAAGAATGTCAATCATGAGAAAACTTGCTGCCACACGCTGGGGAGCAGACGAAAGTATACTAAAGAAACTGTACACTGGAAGAGTGAGACCTGTTCTCGAGTATGGCATGGACAACAGCAGCAAAGGCGAACTTTGACAAAAATTAGCAAACTCCAAAACCAAGCCATGAGAGTTATAACAGGAGGCATGAAGTCAACGCCAATTGTAGAACTGGCAAAGATTAACAATCTGCAATTCATGACCCACAGAAGAGACTGCAAAGCCCAGAAGCTAGCAGTAATACTCAGAAGAAAGACACCATCAAATGCATAAGAGACTAAATAATTTTGGAAATTTGAAATTGAAGCGGAGAAATTTTGCAGAAATAGCCAAAGCAAAGATGAACGAAGACCATATGAACGCATTAACAACATCAAAGTATATCCCTACTTTACGCAAACCTATCTGGAGGCAGCGTATATTTTCAGAGGTGGTAGAAAATATACCAGGTATTGGAAAAAGAAACAACCAGACTGAAAAAGAAAGAAGAGATACTACCCTGTAACCAAACGAAAAACTACCCAAGCATGGACTTGATCCATGCATACACTGACGGCTCTGTAACAAACACAACACATAACGGAGGGGCAGGGATATTCCTGAGCCTACCAAATTATAGAAAAAACAACACTATCAGTGGCAACTTGATAATACTAAAGCAATTTCAGAGCCGAGGCAGAGGTACTGATTGATGCAGTAGATTAAATGGTCACATGCTAAAGAAAAGAAAGCCACATAGTCCTGCTTACAGATGCCCTGGCCGTAGTCACAGCAGTAAAAAGCCAGACAAATACTGCACTTAAGGATTTACGAGCAGTACTCTGTCAACTATGCCAGTAGTCCGCACCAAAAAGAGTAGTGGTACAGTGGGTTCCATCCCGCTGTAATATCAAAGGCAACGAGGAGGCAGACAGACTGGCAAACAAAGGTGCAAGACTACCACAACCAGATAGTAGTGTGACATACGAAGAGTCAAAACGGCTTATCAAAGCTAGATACATGACCAAATGGGAAACAGAACATTCTGGCTACACCAAAAACGATGCCTATTACCAGTTAAACAGAAGAGAGCAGGTCGTGGTCTTCAGACTTCGCACTGACAACAATAGACTGAGGTACCACCTATTCAACAAATTGAAGATATGTGGCACTGACGAATGCCGTGTGGTACCGAGAAAATGACCGCTGAGCATCCGCTGCAAAACTGCCCGACATACGAGGATCAGAGAGAGCAGATGTGGCCATCACAAGTGGCAACACTAGATAAGCTCTGTGGCAGTGTCGACAGCCTCAGGATGACCACTGCTTTTTTCGAAAAAAATAAAGGTTCACGTCTGACAGCGTACAAAGAAGAAGAAGAAGAAGAAGAAGAAGAAGAAGAAGAAGAAGAAGAAGAAGAAGAAGAAGAAGAAGAAGAAGATCTCT
This sequence comes from Ariolimax columbianus, assembly GCA_036924085.1. NCBI lineage: Eukaryota > Metazoa > Mollusca > Gastropoda > Stylommatophora > Arionidae > Ariolimax > Ariolimax columbianus. The sequence continues at coordinate 6,110,358 of JAVGWX010000023.1, forward strand.
TCTAGACACAGGGCGCCCAACACACACCTTATAGAGTGATTGGCCGAGACTAAAAGGCGCATGCTGGTTGAGCTATCCCTGTCCTATCTCACTATCATTCGTAAAACATCCTATTGATCACGCTTCTATTAAGTCGGTGAGCTAAACAGATTCCAAGCTAAATTATATCTCTCTCTTTCTCTCTGGCTTTCTATCTCTCTCTCTCTCTTTCTCTCTCTCTCTGTATCTGTTTGAGTTAAACTTGGTCTAGTTTTTTATAGTGTTAAGCAGTATCAGAAATGTCTTATCGACCTCTGGGGAATGTCTGCTCGAGCCAGCATCTAGTTTAGAAACTACCTCCCTTTGTTCGTTATTGGAACGAATCACTCTGAATTCCAGTAGCTCAAAATGTCGCAGCAAGCTCTGCTGGCCTCTGTCTGACACAAATCCCACACTACCCACATCGGAACGCCAGTTGTCAGCACTTAGTCTTGACCTGTACTAGACACATTCGTTCTTCAAACCCCCTGTTTTCCTCTGTTGGCGTAGTGTCGAACCGGAGAGTGACCTTGGCACACATTCATGTACCTTTATTCCTAGAGTCTCCGACCACATCATCCCTGCCCTAAACGATCATCCTCCGGCCGGAATTGTTACCCTATCATCTGTTGCTTGTCGATATCTTCTTGTACATACCAACATACTGTTCTTTCACACCCAGTTAAACATACGAGAACTTCTAAGTGAGCATTTCAAATACACCAACCTACCCGATCAAGCATTGCGGTCTCACTTTCCGGTACCATAGCCAGAAATAAGATCAGGAAAAGTAGGGCAGACATTCTCAACGGGTTTGTTTTGGCAGCTGGTTTGGGTTTCTGATAGACCAAAAAGTTGGGTGTTTTTAAATGTCCTTTTTAGATACACGACACGGCGACTGTAGCATTTGTTTTATGTCAGTATTTAAAAACAAATTTGCATTAGTACACGCCGTTGGTAGCACATGGACTACTAGAGCGAAAGTAGAGACACATGGACTACTACAACGACATTAAAGACAGATATACTACTAAAACAACAGTAGAGACACGTGGACTATTAGAACGACAATGGAGACACATGGACTACTAGAGCAGCAGTAGAGACACATGGTCTACTAGAGCGGCAGTAGAGACACATAGACTACTAGAACGACATTAGAGACACATGGACTACTAGAACGATAGAAGAAACACATGAACTACTAGAACGACAGTAGAACCACATGGACTACAATAACGACAGTAGAGACGGACTACTAGAACGGGATACAAGAAATACTATAACAACTGTAGACCACATGGACATGATGTAGTTAAGAAGATACAGTCCTAAACAATGGAGCATGTCTAGCTAACAAGACACATTCATAGAAAAGGAAGAACGTCTAGCTAACAAGACACCGTCAGAGAAAAGGGAGAACGTCTAGCTAACAAGACACAGTCCTAGACAACGAGGAACATCTAGCTAACTAGACATTGTCCTAGACAATGGATAACGTCCTGCTAACAAGACACAGTCCTAGACAATGGAGCACGTCTAGCTAATAAGAAACAGTCCTAAAAAATAGAGAATGTCAAGCTATTAAGACACAGTCCTAGACAATGGAGAACGTCTACTTACCAAATCAGCTCTGCCCTGAATTGTGACAGAAGCAGTATATATAGACGCGTTTACTCATGGCGGATATAGATTACTTCAACGAGAAACCGTTTACCAAGTTTTAGAGGTCATGAATGTATGTTTACACATACCAGAAGACACATCCTTGCTGATGACAGGCCATATATTTATGTATATCCAAATAGCAAATGCCTTTAGGCGAGATTTAATGTTCATTTTGTGTGTGAGCTGTTGGGCACTTCGGCAATGGTTCTCTTAAAATAATGTTTGCTGGAACTTCCTGGAAATGATAAATACTGACCTCTCCTAACATCGGGAAGGTTTATGCAGAGATAACAATATGGACCAGCAAGGAATATGATACGAGATCCCTATCCCTTCACTCACTATCTCAAACGACACACTATCACTCTTTCTTCCGCTCACTGCCTGTGTCACACACGATGCGATACCACTCCCCTGTAGCAGAGTCTAGGTATTCACTGGGGTTCTTCTATCTAGAATGTTAAAACATGTATCCACATCATTCATGACCACACATCATGTAATATAGCACGCAGCAGGTGGCATATTTATTACATCATACTCATACAACAATTATTACAGTGAGTGCAATGAGATTACAAACAACACCAGAAATACATCTTGTCTAAATAGTTATTCGGAGTTTATAAGCATAAGCTATCGAATGTTGCTCCAGACTACCCCAACTCAGTTCTAGCCGCACACTGACCCCCCCCCCCCCCCATATCTGCACCCTCAACACACTCTCAAAAACTCACGATCGTATTCTGTAAATACACACTCACTTACACTCAGATTCCCTCAGGCTTCTGATCGGGACATAATGCATTACATCTATTCAACGAGTACTCACATGCTATCACAATTATAATCTGCCTATATACTCTGTTCCTTCGTTGTCCTTCACACACTTCACACTCATCCAGATCTCTCCCATTCGATCTGCACACTCGTGTAACCATTCAGGAGATATATCGTTCACGAGGTATTCTGCACCTACCACACACACATTCACATATCTAGTAGACACAGGTCGCCCAACACACACCTTATAGAGCGATTGGCAAAGACTGACAGGCGCATGCTGGTTCAGCAACCCCGTTCCATTTTATCTCACTAACATTCGTCAAAGAGCTTATCAATTTTTTTTCTATAAAGTCGGAGAGCTAAACAGACTCCTAGCTAAATTATGTGTATCGTTCTCGTTCTCTCTCTCTCTCTCTCTCTCTCTATATATATATATATATATATATCTCCATGTCCAGTCTGCTTGAGTTAAACGTTGTAAAGTATTATTTAGTCTCAAGCAGTATCAGAGCTGTCCAATTGACCTCTGGAGGATATCTGCTCCAGCCATCATCTAGTGTGGTTCAACCTCCATTCAGTTGTTATTGGAATGAATCAATCCGAACTACTTTCACTAACAATGTCGCAGCAAGCTCCGCCGGTCTCTGTCTGTAACTAATCTCACACTCTCCAAATCAAAACGTCATATTGGCTTATTGGTTAGCGCCTAGCCCCTACCTGTACTAGACACATTCTTTCCCCAATCCCCCTTTTTTACTTTGTTGGTTTAGTGTCGAGACGGAGACTGACCTTGGCACACATTCAGGTTCCTTTGTTCCCAGAGTCGGCGACACCATCATCCCTGACCCAAACGCTCATGCTCTGGCTGGAACTGTTACACTCCCTTCACTGTACTGTCTGTAAAACACACGATACGATATAAATGTATTTTCCCATACTGTCTGTAAAACACACGATACGATATCACTGTATCTTCCCTTACTGTCTGTAAAACACGATACGATATCACTGTATCTTCCCTTACTGTCTGTAAAACACACGATACGATATCACCATCCCTTCACTCATTGTCTGTGTTATGAAAGTTTGGATTACTGATAATCGATTCACATATTGATTACTTATTCATTTTTCATGATTGATTCATTTTTCATGATTGTTGCACTTGTTGATCATTGATTCACGTACTAATGAAGGGCTTTCCTAATTGCTTATCGATTTACGTATCGATTAGTAATTCGTGTACTTATTACCGATACACGTATGGATATTTGATCCTTGTATTGATTATCTATTTAGATATTGATGAGTGATTCACATATTGCTATCGATTCACCTATTGATGATTGATTCATTTATTGATGATTGATTCACTTGCTCGTTTCAAGTAGATTACACATCGCCCTCTCTACATCTGATCACTCGACATAATGTTTGTGTTACGTTACCGGCAGTGGCAGTATTATTAGGAACGCTCTTGTTGTCTTTTACTGCATACTTGAGATGTTACAGTGGTCACATTCCTTATCAAATCAGACATCACTCAGTGTATGACTATACATATACACAAATACACGCATCCACACAAACATTGAGCAACAGCATGCTGGAGCAACATTAATACTACACACAAGAGCAAACACACATTACACCACACATCCCATTCAAACAAATATATATATATACACACACAAATTGAGCATAGAAAGAACACATTTCCAAAATTTAAAAAAAAAGTAAGAACAAAAATTAATCACAACAAAATAGAAATAACAGATAATAACCCTCCGAGCGCCACACCAAGAACATATTACAAAACTCCAAAACATTGCATAACGCAAATAATGGAAACGGACTAAACAAACACACAATATATCCCAGATGAACCGAGGAAAGATTATCAAAAACAACACGCAGAATCTTCAGAGCATCAACATTACACAAATTCAGCACATAAAACAAGAAACATACACCGACTAATAACTTCATAGACATTCACAAACTTCACAATCAAAGAACACAAAAAATGTGCACAAGCCTCACGGAGGTGGATGTCCCATTTTATGGCAGCATTATTGGCAGCTCCTGGCTCTGATTTACGGAAGGCAATACCATTCATCTCTTTGCTCAATACATGAAGAGAGTGGTCTCCCTGTAGGACAGACGTGTACCCTCTAGCCATGTGCCGGAGCGAGCAGAAATGCCCTGCTGACATGTGCGACCATCTCTAAGCGTTCTTGGTGGGCTGTTGGAGACATTGCAGGTCTTGACACTTTGTTTGGTGCGCAGTCCGACGATGCGTAAGATTCGTCTTTCCTGCGATGACTGCACACGGGGTTATTCTCCTGCGGTGCAGGAGGTCCATTTTCCACGTGCGGAGTTGGATCTGAAAATGACAGTGGTATACCTCGCGACTTAAAAATGTGGTGCTTCGTGTGGTTACATTCTACTAAATTTGACCTATTGTTGTCCGTGGGTAAATTAACACACAGGTGCCCATGTGGCGATAGACTCGGTGGATTGCTCTAGCTTGGCCACAGTTTCTGTGTCGCCTGTGCCTGGCACGTGGTGATCGGTGGTCGATGCTTGTGGATTCAGTGGGAGGATGCGTCGACTGATGATGTAACGGACTCACACTACAATTAGCCCATCGGTTATGTAGCAAGTGGGTGTGACAAATCACGAACGCTACAGTGTGCACACATGTAGATGTGCACATATGTAGGTGTGTAGATATGTAGGTGTGTAGATATGTACGTATGAGTATATATATGTGGACATTTTAATTTACACTTATGTATGTATTTATAGGTTTATATATGTATATCCCTTCTGCGGGCATCCTCACCACTATATATCCACACTTAATATAATTATACTACTATTACATCAACCTTTTTTATCCATAATTATGTAATCAATTATCTACCTTTCTATTGTTCTTCTGTTCCTGAGCCTACCACACATTCAACACATAATTGACTGCGAGAGCTAGAGGGCACAGGTGAGATGAGGGATCTACAAGGTGACACACAAATCAGTGAATCGCTTACAAGTTGGAGTACATGAATGCGATGGAAAAATATGAGAGCAGGCAAAACCTGATACACCAAGACCAGACAGAAGGAAGTCCACACAGATGGGCCTCACAACAGAAGGAAGACACTTTTCAATTAATTTATATTGTACTCTTAATCCTTATGTATCAAGTATATTGTTTGTTATATTTCCCAATCATTCCATCTCATTCATTCTCATTGTACGCCTCACTACACTGCTATCTTCACAATTGTGTATAAAATGTATGAGGGGGCTTTATATTTTTTTTTATAAAATAGAAGGAAAAAAAAAAAAAAGAAGGGAAGAGGGGAAAAAAAAAAAAAAAGAAATCAGGAAACAAAAAAAAGAGATCCGAATCAAGTATGACAGAAAATAAAAATGGTCCCAGGAAAACTATTGTGCATATTTATGCAAATACCTACGGCGGACAACTAGGAACATCAAAAGCGAGGAACAACGGGAGGAACATCACGGAAATACCAGGCTAGGTACAAACAGATACACACACGCATCCACGCACTGGTTTATGCGTCTTAATATCGCCCAAATTGACTACGGTCTGGGGTGGAATAGGCGCGCCTCCGCCAGTAGAAACTAGTGAGGCAAACACATAAAATAAAAAAAAATAAAAAAAATAAAAACAAGTAAATCAGTGCTCAATTATAAAACACCATTGGGGATTTGACCCCAGCGGTTCCCATGGCAAGAAGAACAATTTCAGCTAACTAGCCCAGAACATCTGCCCGATATTCTCAAATAACAAGAAATATAACCCATGCAACTCCCTGGAGAGCATATGTTCTTAACAAACACATACCGAGTCTCCCTGTCATGCGTAATCATTCATAGCCCTTCCATTTCTCCCAATTAACGCCCTTCGTTTCTTTATAGACGTGTCTCGCCTTCCATTCTCTAAAAGTGTTTAGGTATGCTCCTAAAGCTTTTTATCTTGAGGATTACAGTGAGTGAGTGCAGAGTGCGTACAGTAATCACTTGGATGTTTATTCAGCTGTGCGTCAGTGTAGAGCGCTTACAATAATCACTTGAATGGTTATTCAGCTGTGTGTCAGTGTAGAGCGCTACAGTGATCACTTGAATGTGTATTCAGCTGTGCGTCAGTGTAGAGCGCTTACAGTAATCACTTGGATGTTTAATCAGCTGTGTGTCAGTGTAGAGCGCTTACAGTGATCACTTGAATGAGTATTCAGCTGTGTGTCAGTGTAGAGTGCTTACTTTAATCAAGAGTTTTACGCTACCTTTTACTAGCTTTACACTTGTCTCTTTTTTCCAGTTTTACACGTGTCTCTATTGTTTTTCTAGTATACGTGTTTGTTAACAATTTTTGTTGTAGAAAACAATTCTAACATATCGTTATTATATCAGTAATTGTCCATCGATACTTGAATCAATGTATGTCATATAGGTGCTGATATATATTAATGACAATATGGACACGTTCTCTGATGACCACATTTCTCACCAAATAAATCCTCCAGTTTTGGTTTCTTGTCTTTAACAGGAGAACATCAACGAGTTCAACTTTCTTCAGTCATCAAACAAAATAACAAATAAAAGGGACAGAAGAAGTCACATCAAATCTGACGGAAATGTCTGCGTTAATCTTCCTGATCTTGATTCTGGCTGTGGTGCAGGATATTGAGAGCAACTCAATTCCTGAGAGAAATAAACGTAGCAAAACAGCAGTAAGTTTGTGTGTTTTAAATAATCATTAGAGAGTTTGTTTAGTTGTTTATTAGAACAGATTGATAACAGTATCAATGATACATCTGGAACTTATCTCCCATTTCAGAACCCATCAATAAACAGGCGTTTCTGATCAACGGTAAACAAATTATTGTAGAATAATCATGAATAATGCAAACAGCAAAGTCAGTATTGAACTGTATAAGACAGACGTGTTTGAGTCGAGTGGCTTCACGGACAAAATGAACAGGTCCAATATTTCCTCCCATCTTTTTTGTGTCAAACATTCCTCTCGTTCGTCAGGATCCTCAATCTCCCGACACGGCTCCGTGCGATTAGTGGCTGTTCCCCAAGCTGAACATCCCCCCGTTAAAGTGACCAGATTAGTCGCTGTCCCCCAAGCTGAACATCCCCCAGCTGAAAGGGACCAGATCAGTGGCTGTCCCCCAATCTGAACATCCCCCCTCTGAAAGGGACCATATTTGTGGCTGTCCCCCAAGCTGAACATCCTCCCGCTGAGACCCGATTGAAACCAAGAGAAGACTTTATGCGACGACCCAGCTGTACTCCATCCCAAAGAGACCTTTCTGAAAAGCTTCTAACAATGGCGGTACAGCTGGGAGAAGTGTGAAGACCCAGAGAGAGTACTACGAAGGGGATAGGGTTTGAAACCTCCATGTGAGTAATTGTATTTTTCCGGCCTCAAATTGGAATACTTTTTAAATAAATCTCGTTCATGAGTAGAAATTATTATTGTCCTCAGTTCTAGCAAGATATCCAATGTCTGTTTTCTTCTGAAGGTGTTCTAATGTTCACAGCGCAGCCTTGTCTTCATTTCTGTCTCATGGTGTACCCATCTGCGGAAAGAAACCGAGCTAAAATGGGAAAAAAACCCGAGGCAATGAAGTCGAGCCCCAGCTTAAAGTTTGTTTTTGTTTGTTTTTTTGAGAGAGAGAGAGATAGAGAGAATCTTCTGAAGGTGTTCAAATGTTCCCAGCACATAGTTGTCTTAACTTATGTCTCATTGAGAGAATCGTCTGAACCCGTTTTCTCTGAATATGTAAACATCTCTACTCGTTCAACTATTTCTGTATTGATGATTATATTCATGTGGCTTAAATTCAATCCAAACTATCTATGGCTGTGTGGCCAATATTTTTTAAAACTCCGTTCACAAATTTGTAAATGATCTTCCATTTTTCATCGTGGACATGGACAACTTTGTCGGCAATAACTTTCTTACTATTAACTTTCTTACCATTAACTTTCTTACTATTAACTTTCTTACCATTAACTTTCTTACTATTAACTTTCTTACCATTAACTTTCTTACTATTAACTTTCTTACCATTTACTTTCTTACCATTAACTTTCTTACTATTAACTTTCTTACCATTGACTGTCATATCCCTATTAGGCCCAGCAGCACATGAACTGCATCCGCCAGCGACCCAGAGCTGACTGCCAGCGTTAGAGCCAGCGAACCAGAGCTGACTGCCAGCGTTAGGGCCAGCGAACCAGAGCTGACTGCCAGCGTTAGGGCCAGCGAACCAGAGCTGACTGCCAGCGTTAGGGCCAGCGAACCAGAGCTGACTGCCAGCGTTAGGGCCAGCGAACCAGAGCTGACTGCCAGCGTTAGGGCCAGCGAACCAGAGCTGACTGCCAGCGTTAGGGCCAGCGAACCAGAGCTGACTGCCAGCGTTAGGGCCAGCGAACCAGAGCTGACTGCCAGCGTTAGGGCCAGCAAACCAGAGCTGACTGCCAGCGTTAGGGCCAGCGAACCAGAGCTGACTGCCAGCGTTAGGGCCAGCGAACCAGAGCTGACTGCCAGCGTTAGGGCCAGCGAACCAGAGCTGACTGCCAGCGTTAGGGCCAGCGAACCAGAGCTGACTGCCAGCGTTAGGGCCAGCGAAACAGAGCTGACTGCCAGCGTTAGGGCCAGCGAACCAGAGCTGACTGCCAGCGTCAGGGCCAGCGACCAAGAGCTGACTGCCAGCGTTAGGGCCAGCGACCCAGAGCTGACTGCCATCGTTAGGGCCAGCGACCCAGAGCTAACTGCCAGCGTTAGGGCCAGCGACCCAGAGCTGACTGCCAGCGTTAGGGCCAGCGACCCAGAGCTAACTGCCAGCGTTAGGGCCAGCGACCCAGAGCTGACTGCCAGCGTTAGGGCCAGCGACCCAGAGCTGACTGCCAGCGTTAGGGCCAGCGACCCAGAGCTGCCAAGATAATTCTACACCTCCACGTAGTGATTCTGGATAAAAGGCTGCAACAGAGCAGCCTGGCTACGAAAAAGGGATCGAAGAGGGACTGCTAAACCCAGCACTAAAACATTCATGCGGAATTCGGATGTATTGGACCGCATGGTGCAAATATCACAGCCAAGCTGCAAACTACGACACAACGTATTCCGTTCTCTGACTAAATTCTGCTACTTATTCCTTTGTCAGGGGTTGGTAGCCGTAGATTGAGAACGAACAAAGCCAAGCCAATCCATATCCCTTGGTCCATACGATTATCTTCCAGAAGCTCTGCTATCTTGTTATCGATTTTCTTTTCAGTTATCTTCATAGTAATGGTTTGGGAGTGTAATTTATGTCTTCATTTCGACTTTAATCTTTGAAAATCATTGTTATGTCGATGTTATCATCTGCGTTAACTTCAATGGCTGCTTGATCTGGTTCATGATTACCTAAAACCATGAAAGCGTGTGCTGGTGCGAATGCACCCTACTGTTGCTGTTCTCTCTGCCAATTAAATTCCAAATGTAGGAAATATGGCGCCGTAGTCGGCTGTGGGTCTACATTGCTCCGCTGTTTTAGTTCATTATGGATGCAACCAGTCCACGGATTTTCGTGGAATTCAGACTAGTCGACGAATTACACTTGTGTTCACGGAAACGTGTTTTTCATTTGGACTAGTTAATTCGTTGGTTTTTTTGGGTGTGATTTATTCTGTCCGATTATTCTGCAATGGACATTGGCTATATAAACATAATTACACTTTAACGTTTGTTGTATTTCATTGTCTAGTTCACACGAGATTTGCGCTCTTTGTCCTAGCTGCAAACAATATATGTTTTTATGTGTGAAATGTAGACACGACTATGAAGCACTGAGCACAGCCGGAAAGAGATGCCCCACTCACTCACAAGCTGAGTGATGTCCCTACGACCTTTTGCGGTTCTGAGAAAGGCACGACACACAACGTTATATGTCATTCCCCCTCCACTGCCATACCTGTTATCGGGAAAGGCATCTGCAGTGAATCCCAGAGTAAATCTCTGCACTTGATATCTTGATCATGTCATCTTGATACAATCTTGCCACTGGCCAAGAGTAGCTCAGGACCAGAAAGTGAGGTTGACAAAGGCACATAGTCTTTCTAACTCTAATCCAAAACACATATTAATCCCATTTAAGCCTTCTGAACAAAAGAAAATACTGTCCAAAAGGCTGAACAAAGGCTAACGTCTGGTCAGGCAAAACACACTGATCAGACAATGTGAGCCAGGGTCAGAGAAATATACTGGCTGCGAACCTCACCTGACTTCCTCTTTGGTAGTCCTAGATACGGGCTGTTGTTGAGGAAAGCAGTCCGGTTAAAAAAGTGAGGTATCGACGTAATCCCCGTAGTAGTGAGCGACACGCAGATGAAGCCAAGCATTGCAAAATCGCCTGGAGGACCCAGGTCCACCATCATCGTCACGCTTGGGATGTGAGGAGAGCTACTGCAACCCGTCACTTAACGTCCTCTTCAGGACACACAAAAGAATAAACCTACTCATTGTGAGCATTCGCAAACAAGAATGTCCAGGCTACGGACAAATTCTGTTTGGTCAAGACTCGTTTCCAAAGCCAAATGTGAACACATCCTGCAGCGCCATTCTGATGCAGTCTCTATATGCTTGGGATAGACGACTGTTACTACATTCATTGAGTTGATACTTGTCTTCACCCGTAGGACGTGAAGCTGCCATGCGGAGAAATGTAGGCCATTTGTAACAGTGACATTGACTGTTGCACGAACCTGTAATGTACAGGTGAAACTAGATGTTACAAGAAGACAAATGTCAATCTCATACCCATGATCGTATTACGTTATTAGCAAATAATAAATCAGCAAATTAATAAATCAATAAATCATTTTTTCCAATAAATTAGTCAAATAATCAATCTATCAAATAGTGCCCATCAATCAACCAATCAATTAACCCGCCTATCAATCAGTCAGTCAATATTTCAACGTATTACGCATCAATAAATCTACCAAATCTATTAGTCTATAAATCTATAATTTAAAAGTCAATCAATCAATCACACAATTATTATATCAGTATACTAATATATCATTTATTAATGAATATATTAATCAACCAATGAATAAAAAAATGTAATCAGTATATCAATATATTATGTACCAAATAGTCAATCGATCATTCAATCAGTATATCAATGCAGCAATTATAAATTAAACAATCAATAAACCAATCAATAAACCAATCTATTAATCCGTGATTTATTAATCAATCATTTGATGTCTATCAATCTATTGTTTAATAATGAATTCATCAATCAATAAATCCATCAATCAGTCAGTCTGTCAGCATACAATATATAAATCAATATAATCAACCAATCAATATATCATTATATAGTTATTGAATTAATCATTCAATCAATCAACCAGACTATCAATTAAATAATCAATTAATCAGTCTATCAATCATTTTTTCAATCAATAAATTAATCAATCATACAATCCGTCTATGAATATATTTTTGATAAATCAATAAATCAATCAGTCTGTCAATTTATTATACATACATCAAGCAATCATCCGATTAATATTTCAATCAGTCAATCAATATATTATTAAAATTCAATCAGTCTATCAATCTGTTATTTGCTTATAGATCAATCAATCAATCATCAGTAAAAGCCGCATATTGTTTCGTTAAATAGCCAATTGACAAGATCATGCATACAAACGGTGTCCTGGGCTGCTGTTTCCCCTTCTCTCCAGATACCACAGGGCTCGGTCTTGGAAGCATCTTATTCTGGGTATAGATACACGATTTAGACACTGATACCAGATCCACGAAAAATGTATGGATGACACATAATTATGCAGTAGTGTCTCATCTAAAGCAGAAGTGAAATCGGATTGATTGAGATGTATTTCGAGAATGGTCTATGAGTTGGACAGAATGAGTCTAATGTAGATAAATGTACAGTTATACACATGTGTAGATACAATATGGAACATAATAAAAGAATGGGAGAGAACAATATTAGAACAGAAAGGAAAGGGGCCATAAGGTTATAATAAAGCATACAGCTAAAGTGAGAGAGCAAGTCAGTTAACAGTGACACAAAGCAAATGCACTGTTAGGTATGTTAAAAAGAAATATTTAACTTAGGAGCAAAGCAGTGATAGTCAAATTGTATATTTCATTAGTTAGACCTAGATTGGAGTACTGTGTACAGGTGTGGAGTCCTTTAGTTAGACCTAGATTGGAGTACTGTGTACAGGTGTGGAGTCCTTATGTTAGACCTAGATTGGAGTACTGTGTACAGGTGTGGAGTCCTTATGTTAGACCTAGATTGGAGTATTGTGTACAGGTGTGGAGTCCTTTAGTTAGACCTAGATTGGAGTACTGTGTACAGGTGTGGAGTCCTTTAGTTAGACCTAGATTGGAGTACTGTGTACAGGTGTGGAGTCCTTTAGTTAGACCTAGATTGGAGTACTGTGTACAGGTGTGGAGTCCTTTAGTTAGACCTAGATTGGAGTACTGTGTACAGGTGTGGAGTCCTTTAGTTAGACCTAGATTGGAGTACTGTGTACAGGTGTGGAGTCCTTTAGTTAGACCTAGATTGGAGTACTGTGTACAGGTGTGGAGTCCTTTAGTTAGACCTAGATTGGAGTACTGTGTACAGGTGTGCTGTGTACAGGTGTGGAGTCCTTGCCGTAGATGAGACATAAACATGTTGGAAAGGACACAAAAAAGAGCGACAAAGTTGATAGTGGTATTTCATAATTACATTTATGAGGAAAAACTCAGAATAACCGGCCTATAGTGTCTAGAAAGGAGTATAATTCAAAAGTCACGTAATTTAGGTTTATATGATAATCAAATGAAAGGTTACATTAGAGTATAACAAGTTTTCTAAAAAACAACCACCTTCATGAACAAGAGGACATAAGTACCATTAACAAAGAAAACGTTCAGATAGATTAGATCATCGGAAATACTGTTTCAGTCAGAGTGTGGTAAATTCTTTAATTGAATTGCCACAGGGAATATTAGAGGCATAGTCAATTAATGCATTCAACAATAGAGTGAATGCGCATAACGCTTGGCCTACAGTCTAGCATCTGTTTGGGGTGAACATTGAGCTTGGCTGAGCCTACCGATTGACATCTGGTTGGGGGTGCTATCACCAAGCATGGCTGAGCCTACCTTCTAACATCTGGTTGGGGATGTTATCATCAAGCATGGCTGAGCCTACCGTCTGACATCTGGTTGGGGATGGTTTCATGGATCATGGCTGAGCCTACCGTTTGACATTTAGGGATGCTATCATTGAACATGGCTGAGCCTTCCGTATAACATTTAGGGATGCTTTCATGGAACATGGCTGAGCCTTCCGTCTAACATTTAGGGATGCTTTCATGGAACATGGCTGAGCCTACCGTCTAACATTTAGCGATTCTATCATGTTCATTAATCGTCCTATCTGGCCTTTTTTCAAAAACATTTAGATGCTCAATAACGTCACAGTTACATACATACTTTGTTGTCTAGTAAATCAGTATAAAGATGTTAAGTTAATATCGCCGAGCGAAACTCCGTCGAGGAAGAACATAACCTGGCAGTGGGGGTCCTCCCTGTGTCTGGAGAGTATACATGCTCGCTAGAACGGCACTTTCTTCGTTTTCAATCTCCCCCATTTTTTCCATATAATAAGCTTACGCACAGGTCAAAATCTGGGCTGTAAGGTAAATGTAGAAATACCTCTTAGCCGAGTTGCTGTAGATTGCACATTATACGGCGACGCGTATGAGTTCGAGAAGGATTGGATACTACTCTGTCGGTTAAAAATGAAAAGCTGCCTTAGTACCCAACGTGCACTAACCATCTAAAAATGCAAATGTTCATGAAAAATAGTGTTCATTGCACCGAGACAGACTTGTCTCTTGTTCAATTTTGCAACAGGTTATCCGCCCATTGTCGAGGATCAGGCGTTCCACAATCTGGTTATTCACAGGAATGACTGGTGGGTTGAGAGCCATGACGGTCAGGATCATCTCTCACTGTTAAGTACATGCCCACGATGAGTACATGCCCACGATGAGTACATGCCCACGATGAGTACATGCCCACAATGAGTAGGTTTACTCGTGTGTGCGTCCTGAAAACTACGTTAAACGGCGGGTTGCAGTAGCTGTCCTCACATTCAGAGAGTGCTGATGATGGCGGACCGCGATCCACCAGGCGATTGTGATATGTGTGACATCTTCTGCATGTCGCTAACTGCTAGGAGGAATACGTCGATCCCTCACTTACTTAGCCAGACTGTTTTCCTCTACAACAGCCCGTTTCCACGACGACCAACGAGGTCAAATAACGGTCTTGGCCAGTATATTTCTCCTGGCCCTGGCTAACATTGTCTGATCAGTGTGTTTTACCTGACCAAACGTTAGCCTCTTCGTCCCGTCAGGTAAGGGTCTTGGCCAGTATATTTCTCCTGGCCCTGGCAAACATTCTCTGATCAGTGTGTTTTACCTGACCAAACGTGAGATCCATTGTTCCATCGTTAAAGTATTTTGCGTAATATTTAAATTGTAAGAAGTTGCCTATTTGACAAATTAAAATTATCAATTTGCAAGTTCAGAACACGAATAAATAATTAACACCTAATTTATAAACTAGTTCTAATACATATGCATATACGTTATAATGAAACAAACGTTGTCAGATGTTGCAACAAAAATGTATAGATAATCAAAACAGTAAGCTAATCCAGAACCGTTGTGCAAATCAAGAGGTGATTATTTCAAACAAACATAGACTAACATATCGAGTTCCAATACGATAAAGGCGTACGATATATGTGCTTCCTTTTACCGAGTCTCTATGACGCATATTCTGAGAAGATGATGGACAATCTAGGAATGTCAAAATAAATGATATGAATGAAAATACCATAAAGCAAAGCGACAAATGCTACTTGAGCAAATTAACAGCACAGCAAAGCGTTTGACAGGAAAATAAACACATTGAAAACAAAGACTTTATTAATGGACTAGCGAAATAGGCAAATGAATATAGTCATCGTAGTTGAACAAGTAAAGAAGTTGACATGTTTGGGGGAAGACCATCACAGAAAATGCCTGCAATGAGAAATGATTTAAGACAAGGATTGCATTGACAGAACGGGCTGCTCCAGAGAAGAACATCCAATTCTATCATCAAAGAATTTCAGGATAAGAACGAGGAAACATATAATCGCCACTCAAAAATGGCTGATTGTCCCTTTATAGAGCTGGAATATCTACTTTGGCAAAGATGGATAACAAAAAGGCTTGGAAGCGTTTGAAATGTGGTGATCCTTAGAATAGAAAGAGACACGATCCTCCCCAAGATGAAACTGTACACATGAAGAAAACATAATTCTTCTTCTTCCTCTTCAATCAACCGATGATATTCTTCTAGTCTGGTAAGGTTCACGAAGGAGGCTGTCCATTTCAGGTCTTCGCGAGTCCCATATAGCTTGTCGATCATGGTCGCTTCCGTGGAACAGACTGCCTCTGTGTGATATTTAGCGCAGTCATATAGGTCATGTTCTTGTGTTTGTTTGGGTGCTCCACAAGCCCACGTGGCTGTGTCTCTGAGACGCATTGTGTAGAGATGTCCCTGAGTTTCTAATGTGCTGTTCTGTGTCTGAATATCTTTGTCTGCTAATCTATACCAAGTTTGTCTATGCTGTCATTTTCTGGCTTGCATTATTTGTGATACTGTCTCCATTCTGTTCTCATCGATCATTTTGATGAATGTCTTTGATTTTATATAGCTGTGCGGATGCGTGTCTCCATGCCTCCATTTCCGGCTGAAGCGAGCTCATCTGCTTCATCGTTTCCGAGGATCCCTAAGTGGACATGGATCCACTGTAGGACAAGGTCTTTTTTTTAGACATGGAGTTTGTTACAATGACTGTTTTTCTTGTAATTGTGTTTTGGCTTATTAGAATCTGGATTGTTGTTTGAACAGCTGTATGCTCAGCTCTGAAATTGGTCGAGGTCTCTCCTGCTGGTATGAAGTGATTGTTTTTGTCATCGTAGGAGTGCGTGACGTAGATTCCACTGCCTCTTATATTTATCCCAAAGAGGCCGATCCATCTGTGTGCACATATGTCAAGGAGTTGCTAAGGTACTGTCTATTGAACTAGCTCCGTATCCATGGTTCGGGAATAAGAGCTTTGCACTTTTCAATTTTGACTTCCATAATGTCTCCTTGTTTTCTGTGGATTTCTTTGGCCAGATGGTTTGGGCTTTAACCTAATAGTCTGTTTTTATTTCTGTCTTAGAACTTCTAATGTGAAGGGTGATCAGGTAGGCTCTTAAGTTTTTCAAACTAATAAAGGGATTTTTATGAAGAAAACACTAACAAAGACGTTGGTCTGGTGTCCATTTTTCTTTACTCTGACCTAGGTCACTCAACAATATGGCTGACATGTGATGCCCAAATGGACACAAGGACAAACAGACGTCTCCATGCTGTTAGGTCATGTGATGGCGTCACCCAGGATACTGGAATAAAATTGATATGTAACAATTATTTACGAGGATACACTAAACGACATTAGATGACACAGGAGAAGAGAATACAGAACAGAAGGAGACACAAACAAAATAAAAAATTAGTTCATAGAGCATGTCATAAATTTCATAGAACAAGTCAGTACGGTAATAGATAATGTCAGTAAGGTCATAGAATATGTCAGAATATAAACTCCGAGTTTCTGTTTTTTATTTACTGTTAGTTACCATCATCATGTTACATGCTTGGCGCATTGGTCATTATAGAAACCGCACAACGATTTCAAGACCATCCTTTATAATTATATGAACCAGCTCCTTGTGTTTTCCTTTTAAGACTGATAATAACCAGGAAATGACTTTCACGTTTTGTCTTCCTTTCGTGTGACTGATAATAACAAGGTAATGACTTTTACGTTTTGTCTTTCTTTCGTTTGACTGATAAAAACCAGGACATTACTTTTATAATTTGTCATCTCTTTGTTTGACGCTGCCGTAGTCAATACTTTCATTTACGTTAGGATGGATGTTACTGTTTCGGAAAAAAAATCCAATTGACACTTTTATTGTCGCAGATTGTGTCATATTGCCTCCATTTCTAATGTCAGTGAGCATGTCATATTGCCTCTATTTTAATATCAGTGATCGTGTCATATTATCTCCCTTTCGAATGTCAGTGATCCTCTCATATTGGTTCTCCTTCTAATATCATATATTTTGTCAAATTATTCTTCCTTCTAATATCCGTGATCGTGCAATATTGTGTCGGCTTCTAATGTCAGTGATTGTGTCATATTGTGTCGTCTTCTTAAGTCAGTGATCGTGTCATTTGTGTCGGCTTCTAATGTCAATGATCGTGGCATATTGTGTCGGCTTCTAATGTCAGTGTTCGTGTCGGATTTTAATGTCAGTGATCGTATCAAATTGTGTCGGCTTCTAATGTCAGTGATCGTGTCATATTGTGTCGGCGTCTAATGTCAGTGATCGTGTCATACTGTGTCGGTTTCTAATATCAGTGATCGTGTCATTATGTGTCGGCTTCTAATGTCATTGATCGTGTCATATTGTGTCGGCTTCTAATGTCAGTGATCGTATCTTATTGTGACAGCGTCTAATGTCAGTGATCGTGTCTTATTTTGTCGGCTTATAATGTCAGTGATCGTATCATATTTTGTCGGCTTCTTATGTCAGTGATCGTGTCATATTGTGTCGGCTTCTAATGTCAGTGATCATAGCATATTGTGTCGGCTTCTAATGTCAGTGTACGTATCAAATTGTGTCGGCGTCTAATGTCAGTGATCGTGTCATATTTTGTCGGCTTCTAATGTCAGTGATCGTGTCATATTATCACCCTACTTTTGTCACTGATTGTATCACATTGTTTCTTGCTTCTAATGTCAGCCATCCTATCATATTGATTACCTTCAGAATAATTTCATCTTAATTCTTAGCTAGGTATGATAGCTTATTTACATGTGTAATCTGCTGATGACGGTGGACTACTACCACCGACAAGTGGACTACGACCGTATGCAGGTGAACTACGGATTCCAGCAAGTGAACTACGGCCTCCAACAGGTGGATTACAACCTACAACAGGTAGTCTACGGCCTCAAACCTGTAAACACGGTCTCTAACCGATAAGCTACAGTCTCTAACAGATAAACTACTATCTAAAACAAGTGGACTACGACTGTCAAACGTGTGGTCAGCGTCCGTTATGTTTTCCCAGAAATCGTTAGTTTACAATACCCAGTATTTAATTGTTACTATCCAAAGGATACATTTGTAACATCTTTCACTGAAAGCTTGTGTTTAAATAAAATGATTGTGTTCGTTCATTTTAGTAGCTGATGAATATGTATATGTGTGATGTAGCAGTCAATGAATGGGTATCTATGTGATGTAGCAGTCAATGAATGGGTCTGTGTGTGATGTAGCAGTCAATGAATGGGTCTCTATGTGATGTAGCAGTCAATGAATGGGTCTCTATGTGATGTAGCAGTCAATGGATGGGTATATGTGTGATGTAGCAGTCAATGAATGGGTCTCTATGTGATGTGGCAGTCAATGGATGGCTCTATGTGTGATGTAGCAGTCAATGAATTGGTCTCTGTGATATAGCAGTCAATGAATGGGTCACTATGTGATGTAGCAGTCAATGGATGGGTCTATGTGTGATGTAGCAATCAATGGATGATTATATGTGTGATGTAGCAGATAACGAATGGGCATCCATGTGATGTAGCAGTCAATGTATGCATATATGTGTGATTTTGCAGTCACTGGATGGGTCTATGTGTGATATATCAGTCAATGAATGTGTCTATGTGTGATGTAGCAGTCAATGAATGGGTCTATGTGTGATGTAGCAGTCAATGAATGGGTCTCCATGTGACGTAGCAGTCAATGATAGGGTATATGTGTGATTTAGCAGTCAATGAAGATGCCTATGTGTGGTATATCATTCAATGAATGGGTCTGTGTGTGATGTAGCAGTCAAATAATGGGTATATGTGGGATGTAGTAGTTAATGAAGATATATATGTGATATGTAGCAGTCAATGAAGATATTTATGCGCGATAAGTAGTTAATGAACTAGTTTATTTTAGTTTTCGCAGCCAATGAAGTAGTCCATATAAAATGTTACCGTCCACGAAGTAGTCTGTATATGATGTTACCATCCATGAAGTAGTCAGTATAAGATGTTACCATCCATGAAGTAGTCAGTATAAGATGTTACCATCCATGAAGTAGTCAGTATAAGATGTTACCATCCATGAAGTAGTCAGTATATGATGTTACCATCCATGAAGTAGTCCGTATAAAATGTTACCATCCATGAAGCAGACCGTATAAAATGTTACCATCCATGAAGTAGACCGTAAAAAATGTTACCGTCCATGAAGTAGACCGTAACAAATGTTACCGTCCATGAAGTAGTCCGTAGAAAATGTTACCGTCCTTGAAGTAGTCCGTATACAATGTTACCGTCCATGAAGTACATATGTCTGATCCACATTTGCACTTTACTTCAACCACTTCGTCATCCGCTATATGACGGGCTCGTACTGGAAAAAAACAGACGGAAATCGATCGCAACTACATCGGGTTTGTGAAGTGGATGTTCAAGAAGTTGACAAACTAGTTGATCACTTTTCTCCTTCGTTAATCGAGGGTGTGAGGTTTGGCATTGTCATGGTGGTGCAGTACTTCTCATGTCAGCAGGCCTGGACTTTCTTCCAATTGTTTCCATACCTTTATTTCCTTACTTTTTTTCTGTTGAAAATTCTTTATTGCACATAATAAATTATTACAATGTTCAAATTTGAACAACAAATTTGAAATAAAACTTGTACATGATATGAGGTGAAATGAAATGATAATTCCTCATGAGATGAAACATGAGATGAAACATGAGATGAAACATGAGATGAAACATGAGATGAAACATGAGATGAAACATGAGATTGTAGGAGTTAAATTTTGTGAAATGAGTGGTGACATCAATTTAAAATGACTTACATTTTCAAAAAGCTAGTGATGTACATTTTTGTTTCCTTGAGATATTTGCAAAAGCAATATGCTTTCACATGTGTATCCTTACATACATTTTCCCTTATACACGCATACCTATGTCTTAATACACACACATGCATGCTCATTTATTCACACTTACAGAAGTTTATTTATGCATACATATTCCTTTATACACACACACAAGCATATTTTTTTTAATTCACATATATCGAAAAAAAAAAAAAAAAACACAAACGTACATGCATGTACATATAACTACTTCCATACACATGTATATAAGTACACACCCAGTTCATTTACACATACCTGCATACAGTCATGATAATACAGGTTTTAAATGCAAAGGTCTAAAGTCAGGAGAAATATTGGAGATGGTGGTTAATGTAACAGAGGAACAAGGGGATGTCAATTGATATTTAAACTAGAAGATGTGGATTTCCCTTCTACAAGAGCTTACAATTTTGTAAAATATTTGATCAAGGTCAGATGTTAAAAAAATTGGCTTACATGTGTATATTTTCTTCCCTAGGGACCTCTCACCTTGACTTCTGGTATTTATTTGCCAGACCACAGCCATAAACATCCACCCTGTTTTCTGTGTATTTTTTCTATTTGTGGCAGTCTTCTAAAATGGCCTGGCCATAAAAACTGGAGAATAAGCGGATGGAGGAGGCTCACC
The DNA here is from genome assembly GCA_036924085.1 of Ariolimax columbianus. NCBI lineage: Eukaryota > Metazoa > Mollusca > Gastropoda > Stylommatophora > Arionidae > Ariolimax > Ariolimax columbianus. The sequence goes on from JAVGWX010000023.1 coordinate 6,131,633, forward strand.
CTGGGGGCCACTCTTCCCCTTCGCTCTCTTCTCTTACCTCACTGTTTCATTTGACTCTGTCATACAGTCACACCCTTGCACAACTTTCACACGCGCCTTCATGGTGAGGCCCTACCATTGCACTTTTGTTGTGCTAGCTTCTGAGGACGCACAAACTTAGCATAGGTACATACAGACGCACACATTCATCCAAGCACTGGTTTATGCGTCCTGATATCGCCTAATGGACTACGGTCTGGGGTGGAAAATATCGCGCCTCCGCCAGTAGAAACTAGTGAGGCAAACATATAAGCAAAAAAAAAAAAAAAAAATTGAAGTCAATGTAAGGGAGATAATAAATTGGCCTATGGGGGACTGGAAGAGTGGTGGGTCTTGATCTATGAGCAAGTTTGTCCAGCTGGGAACAAAATACCTTAGGTTAATGGGGCAAGTAGTTGATAGTTTTTCACTTGCTCTGGGTACCATTTAACAGGTTTTAAGTTCAGGGACAAACTTTTATGGCCCAGGTGTTCCTATTGTGTTGTAATCTTCTTTACAATCACAACCGTGATGGACTAAGACTGGGTGTACCTTTTAGAAATATGGTGCTTTAAAGGACTAGGCATTTTCATGGTGGCCCAACTTAACAAATCCTTGAAATACGTTTACTTGTATAATCACACCTATATATATATATATGAATTGAAATATATGGCCTTTGCACTGTTCCACCATCGAGCAATATTGATTAACGTTTACAGCAACATCACAGTCAGAAACAACTTTACTGTTGAAATACATTGTTGTTCAGTGTGTTGTTGAACTGTTGCAGCAACCGGTCTGGGTGTTAACTTACCGGAATTACACACCTATTCTTCATGTAACCATGTTGTCTACATTCCATATCACCGCAGCAATCATGATTGGTATGCAATATAACAAATAGCCAGAACAACTCTTCGTGTATTCCTGTGGGATGAGACATATCTTAATCAAATGAATGTATTGGTCACGTGCTGTACCACGTGTAAACTATTACATACCTGGCTCAGGTGAAATAATGATAGACAGGTAAAAGTCAAGCAGTGGGATTGTGACAGGTTGAGGGACAGGCAAAACCATCCTTTGTCAGTTTCGATCTGGAGGGAATTCGGTTTACCATCCGTTATTTGTCACCATCTTCTGTTATAGACCACCATCTTTCTGTCCATTCTTGATGTGTGTGTTTCTAATTTACGTTTTTCTCCAGACGTGTCGATCTGCAGAGTGTTTTAGTGGTAGATATCTAGTTTCTCTAGACTTGTCATCTGCAGAGTGTTTTAGTGGTATATCTAGTTTCTCTAGACGTGTCATCTGCAGAGTGTTTTAGTGGTAGATATCTAGTTTCTCTAGACGTGTCGATCTGCAGAGTGTTTTAGTGGTAGATATCTAGTTTCTCTAGACTTGTCATCTGCAGAGTGTTTTAGTGGTAGATATCTAGTTTCTCTAGACTTGTCATCTGCAGAGTGTTTTAGTGGTAGATATCTAGTTTCTCTAGACGTGTCATCTGCAGATTGTTTTAGTGGTTGATATCTAGTTTCTCTAGACGTGTCATCTGCAGAGTGTTTTAGTGGTAGATATCTAGTTTCTCTAGACGTGTCATCTGCAGAGTGTTTTAGTGGTAGATATCTAGTTTCTCTAGACTTGTCGATCTGCAGTGTTTTAGTGGTAGATATATAGTTTCTCTAGACTTGTCGATCTGCAGAGTGTTTTAGTGGTAGATATCTAGTTTCTCTAGACTTGTCGATCTGCAGAGTGTTTTAGTGGTAGATATCTAGTTTCTCTAGACTTGTCGATCTGCAGAGATTTTTAGTGGTAGATATCTAGTTTCTCTAGACTTGTCGATCTGCAGAGTGTTTTAGTGGTATATATCTAGTTTCTCTAGACTTGTCATCTGCATAGTGTTTTAGTGGTAGATATCTAGTTTCTCTAGACTTGTCATCTGCAACGTGTTTTAGTGGTAAATATCTAGTTTCTCTAGATTTGTCATCTGCATAGTGTTTTAGTGGTAGATATCTAGTTTCTCTAGACGTATCATCTGCATAGTGTTTTAGTGGTAGATATCTACTTTCTCTAGACGTGTCATCTGCATAGTGTTTTAGTGGTGGATATCTAGTTTCTCTAGACTTGTCATCTGCAGAGGGTTTTAGTGGTATATATCTAGTTTCTCTAGACTTGTCATCTGCAGAGTGTTTTAGTGGCAGATATCTAGTTTCTCTAGACGTGTCATCTGCAGAGTGTTTTAGTGGTAGATATCTAGTTTCTCTAGACTTGTCCTCTGCAGAGTATTTTAGTGGTAGATATCTAGTTTCTCTAGACGTGTCGATCTGCAGAGTGTTTTAGTGGTAGATATATAGTTTCTCTAGACTTGTCGATCTGCAGAGTGTTTTAGTGGTAGATATCTAGTTTCTCTAGACTTGTCGATCTGCAGAGTGTTTTAGTAGTAGATATCTAGTTTCTCTAGACTTGTCGATCTGCAGAGTGTTTTAGTAGTATATATCTAGTTTCTCTAGACGTGTCATCTGCAGAGTGTTTTAGTGGTAGATATCTAGTTTCTATAGACTTGTCCTCTGCAGAGTATTTTAGTGGTAGATATCTAGTTTCTCTAGACGTGTCGATCTGCAGAGTGTTTTAGTGGTAGATATATAGTTTCTCTAGACTTGTCGATCTGCAGAGTGTTTTAGTGGTAGATATCTACTTTCTCTAGACGTGTCATCTGCATAGTGTTTTAGTGGTGGATATCTAGTTTCTCTAGACTTGTCATCTGCAGAGGGTTTTAGTGGTATATATCTAGTTTCTCTAGACTTGTCATCTGCAGAGTGTTTTAGTGGCAGATATCTAGTTTCTCTAGACGTGTCATCTGCAGAGTGTTTTAGTGGTAGATATCTAGTTTCTCTAGACTTGTCCTCTGCAGAGTATTTTAGTGGTAGATATCTAGTTTCTCTAGACGTGTCGATCTGCAGAGTGTTTTAGTGGTAGATATATAGTTTCTCTAGACTTGTCGATCTGCAGAGTGTTTTAGTGGTAGATATCTAGTTTCCCTAGACTTGTCGATCTGCAGAGTGTTTTAGTAGTAGATATCTAGTTTCTCTAGACTTGTCGATCTGCAGAGTGTTTTAGTAGTAGATATCTAGTTTCTCTAGACTTGTCGATCTGCAGATTGTTTTAGTGGTAGATATCTAGTTTCTCTAGACTTGTCATCTGCAGATTGTTTTAGTGGTAAATATTCAGTTTCTCTAGACTTGTCATCTGCATAGATTTTTAGTGGTAGATATCTAGTTTCTCTAGACGTGTCATCTGCAGAGTGTTTTAGTGGTAGATATCTAGTTTCTCTAGACTTGTCATCTGCAGAGTGTTTTAGTGGTAGATATCTAGTTTCTCTAGACTTGTCGATCTGCAGAGTGTTTTAGTGGCAGATATCTAGTTTCTCTAGACTTGTCGATCTGCAGAGTGTTTTAGTAGTAGATATCTAGTTTCTCTAGACTTGTCGATCTGCAGAGTGTTTTAGTGGTAGATATCTAGTTTCTCTAGACGTTTCATCTGCAGAGTGTTTTAGTGGTATATATCTAGTTTCTCTAGACTTGTCATCTGCAGAGTGTTTTAGTGGTAGATCGATAGTTTCGAACCCAATCGTTGAATGTTCTATGTTTGGGATCAACACACTCTGGTTTATCAGTATTATATGGGTACCTTCAAAGCTCTTATGAAAGGAGACAAAACCAGAAGAAGGAACAGGCACAAACACAACCTCCGTGCCGTTTAACACTGGAATCCAGGTATAGTCATGCATTTGATCACTTCCTAACTGACAGGAGTACTTGCTATAGGTTGTCTCACTCAATTTCTTGAAGAGCGGTGGATCTTCAATAGAAAAAGTCACATCCTGTAACAATGACTTTCTGTACACCTCTGTGGACGTTCATGGTCCAGAGTAGAGACCTGCTATGTCTCATCCGTTTTGTTTCATGCCTTTCCCAGGGTAGGTACTTGCTAAGTTGGGTTCATGGTAAAGAACTACTAAGTAAGGTTGAGGTAGCGACCTACTAAGAAGGGTCCAAGTAGAGACCTACTAAATAGGGTCCAGGTAGAGACCTACTAAGTAGGGTCCAGGTAGAGAACTACTATGTAGGTATCAGGGTAGAGACCTACTTTGTAGGGTTCATAGAGGTTTGACTATACTTTTTTAGCGTGGAAACACATACTTAAACTCTCCATCTATAATTGGAAAGACAATATCACGTGTGTTTGCAGTTCACGTTTTAAAAATTTTTGTCCATCTGTTTTTTAACCTTCACCGTCTCTTGATTACTGTAGTCCCTCTATACTGATTCACAGCTGAATGAACATTCAACTCCCGATGTCTTTCCTAATAATAAATATCCCGTATGGCAGTGGACGGGTTGATGACATCTAACGTTTTTGTTTCATGCCTTTCCCAGAACCGCAAGAGGTCGTAGGGACATCTCTCAGCGCGTGGGGCATCTCTTTCAGGCTGTGCTCAGTCCATTATAGTCGTTTCTAAATTTCTCACACAAAAACCGACACTGTTTGCAGCTAGGAGGAAGAGCGCCAATCTCGTGTGAACTAGACAATGAAATACGGCACACGTTTAAGTGTAATTCTGTTTATATAGCCAATGTGCATTCTAGAATAATCGGACAGAAAAAATAAAACCCAAAAAAACCAACGAATTAACTAGTCTAAATGAAAAACACGTTTCCGTGAACACAAGTGTAATTTGTGGACTAGTGTGAATTCCAGGCAAATCCGTGGTCTGGCGGCATCCATAATAAACTAAAACAGCGAAGCAATGTAGAATCACAGCCGACTACGCGCCATCTTTCCTACATTTTTAATTGAACAACAACGTCAAGGTCCATTCGTACAAGCTTGCGCTTTCATGGCTTTAGAAAATCGTGAACCAGATCAAACAAAACCGTACAAGCACACGCTTTCATGGCTTCAGGAAATCATGAACCAACCCATGCAAACCGTAAAAGCGCTCGATACAAGTTCTTCTGACCAATCCACTCCCCCTCCTTACTGTTCTATGACTGCACACTAGTGTGCTCAGACACCAGATTGTTAATGAGCTGCGCACGTCCATGCAGCACATGGCGACTACTACCTAAAACAAACACCGAGCTGGATATTAGGCCCATCTAATACCACATTTAAGAACTACAAACTCAATTTATCTTTAGTCGAATATCAGTTTGTGACCAACTTAACGACTTTCCTCTTGGCAACTTTTGACCGTCTACAAAGTAGTAGACTGTATCACCATCGAGCAACACAGGTTTACGTTTACAACAAAATCACATCATCAGAAACAACATAACTGTCGATATACATTGTTGTTCGTGTGTTGTTGAAATGTTGCAACAGTCAGTGTGGGTGTTAACTTACATAATTATCACACACCTGGGATTGACCAGAATCATTAAAGATTAACGAAGTAACAATCACACGTATCTATGCACGAGACCATATATGGCTTGCATGTCACTACTCGTTCCTGGGTTAACACAAACGTGAACTCAATGAATGTATTGGTCACGTTATACACCAGGTGTGAACTATGACATACCTGACTCAGGTGAAATAACGATAGACAGGTAAAAGATAAACGGTGGGATTGGGGGAGAAAGGTAGATTGTATATTCTGATCGCTCGTCCACTGGCTCCATGTTACTGTTCACTGTTGTCTGTGTCATAATGACCTCCCATACACTTCTGTAAACCATGATTTCATTGTCTTCCACAAATCCTGATATTTGAGACCAGTCCACATTTCTTATTATTATCATTTCCCTTATATCTTTTCATGACTGATTCTGTGTCTCTATCATCGCTACGTGTCAAATCTTGTGTCCTTTGTTGATAACTATGTAGATCTCTTGACATCTCAATTGTCTTTCTTGTATAGCTCCTTGTACGAGAGAGTTCATCTATTTAACTTCCACAAATGTGGATTGTTCATATTTATAATTCAGCATTGACTTTGTTGTTTGCTTTAAGCACGATTATCAGTGTGTGACCTTCTTACTGACTAACCGTGGTACGTTTTAACAGTCTACACAGTAGCTCATGAATATCACACCATCGTACTACACTGAACTACGGTTACATCAGCGTCACAACCAGATACAACATTAGTGCTGTTATACAAAGTTGCTTATAAGTTATTGTAATGTTGCAGCAAGTGGTCTGGGTGTTCACTTACCGAAGGTAAACACCTATACTTCCAGACAGCGTGTCGTCTACATATCATTTTTCCGCAGCATGTATCATTGTTTTTGCAGTATTGAAAAAAATTAACGCAAGCCGGCTGTATGGGTGCCTGCGGGAGGAGACATATATTAACAATAGGTGTAAACAATTACATACCTGGCTCAGGTGAAAAAAAGATAAGCAGGGGAACTGTTAGATGTGTTGATTGACAGGTAAAACGATCCTTTGTCGGTTTTCTTTATAAAGGAATACGGTTTTCCATCTGTTTTTTGTTACCATCTTCCATAATAGACCACCATCTTTCTGTCCATTCTTGATGTATGCAATGGTTTGTGTCTTTCTATTCGACGTTTTTCTCCAAACTTGTCATCTATAGAGTGTTTTAGTGGTAGATCGCTAGTTCCGAGCACAATCGAAGAATGTTCTACGTGCCTGATCAACACCCTCCTGTGTGTCATGTTTAAATGGGTACCTTGAAAGCTTATGTTGAAGGAAATACAACGGGGAGAAGGAACAGCCTAAAAAAAAACCTCCATTTCGTTTAATACGGAAATCCAAGTCAAGTCATGTCTTTGATCCTTTCCTCGATGACAGCAGTACTTGGTATAGGACTAACTGTTACGTTTGTTACTGTTCAGACACGGTTGGATATCCTGAATGCTCCTCATATGATGCTATGTTACTGTTCAGACACGGTTGGATATCCTGAATGCTCCTCATATGATGCTATGTTACTGTTCAGACACGGTTGGATATCCTGACTGCTCGTCATCGGACGCATTATCTTTCTGTTTCTACTCCCAAATTCAATATCAATGTTGGCGTGTCTCACTCAATATATTGATGAGTGGTAGATCTTTAATAGAAGGAGTCACATCCTGTCACAATAGCCTCCTATACATTTATGTAAACGTTCATGGTTCAGGGTAGAGACCTACTAAGTATGGAGACCTACCATGTATAGTTCAGGGTGGATATCTACTATGTAGGGTTAAGAGTGGGGACCTCCTGCCCTATCATATAAAAACAGTAAATAAACTGACAGAATGGATACGCTTTAAACTATACATTTTTTTCGTATGGAAACAAATACATGTTAAGTTCAGTTGAGTTCATCCCGTAACCCATCAGGTCGTTTGGGCACACATGAAGACACTCCCAAAATCCCACGCTATCCCTCTCTGTCTGTCGCTGCCTGACGTATCTTACCGGGACGACGGCCTGACCACTCAGTGATGTTGTCCACCCATCTCTTCATTGGACGTCCTCGTCCTCTCTTTCCCGGTACGGACCAAAGGTGTATCGAGTTGGTAATTCCGTTGGACCTCGCGACGTGCCCGCACCAGGCCATCTTTCGTCTTTTGATAGCTGTGAACAGATCTTCAAAAGGACCAATAGCGTCTTCAACTCTCTGACGGATGTCTACGTTCGTGACACGATCTTTATATGTAACATTTTTGAGTTTTCTATAGCACGTCATTTCCATTGCATGTATCCTGCCCTGGATATCTGCTGTAATGGTCCAGGTCTCGCAGGCATACATAAATATTGATAGCACCAAAGAGCGCATTAGTCTGACCTTTATGCCGAGGGTGAGCCGCTTGTCTTGCCATATAGGTTTCAGCCGAGTCAGCGCCGCTGTTGTTTGTGCTATTCTTGCAATTACCTCTGGCTTCGAACCCTCTTCACTGATCAATGATCCCAGATATTTGAAACGTTTTACAACATCAAGTTCCTGCCCATTTGCTTCTATTACAGATTGAAACCCTGCTACGGTGTTGGACATGAGCTTTGTTTTATCTGCATTTATTTCCATACCAAAACTCAGGGCCGTTCTATCCAAGCTACCAATCAACTCCTGGAGTTCCCTTTCTGTGCCTGCCAATACATCAATATCATCAGCAAAGCGGAAGTTTGTGATAAGCCTGTCACCTATTTTAACCGTGCCAACATGTCCTTTTAAGGTCGTCTCCATTATTCTCTCCAAGAAGATATTGAAGAGTGTTGGGGAGAGTATACATCCCTGTCTCACACCAACCGTCGTACGGAACCAATCGCCTACCGTTCCCTCTATAGAGACTGCGCTTGTCGCCTGCTCATAAAGGTTTGCAATTACCCTCACAATATCACTGTTGAACTTATAATTCCTCATTGTTGACCATAGCGCCGCATGCCACACTCTGTCAAACGCCTTTCTACAGTCAATGAAGGCATGGTAGAGTGGTTGATGATACTCTGAGTACTTCTCATTCAGTAGACGAAGATTAAATATCTGCTCGATGGTACTCCTTCTCGCTCGAAAGCCCGCTTGTTCTTCGGCAATGATATTCTCTGCTTGTGGTTTCAGTCTGTTAAGTATTATTCTCAAAATAACTTTACTTGGATGACTTATCAGACTGATTGTTCGATAGTTCTGGCACATATTTAGGTTTCCTGATTTAGGTAGTGACATAATTGCTGATTTTCTCCTGTCTGCCAAATTATATTGCAGATGTATGTCAGGGTATTAATTGTTGCCTCACTTATATAAGTCCGAACAGTACTCTGCCCAGCGCTCACGAATGTCTTGAGCTTCTGTGAGACATTTCCCACTCTTGTCCTGAATCGTTGTATTTCGACTTTGTACAGGTCTTACTAAGTCCTTGACTAATTTATATGCCCCCTTGGCATCATTTCTTCCTAGATTTTGTTCGATATCTGCGCACTGAGTCGTTATCCCTTCCATTTTGACCTATTTCATCTTGGCCTTTATGTTACCATTTATCTCTCTATATCGCTGAATCCCATCTAGTGTTTTCTTCGCTCTCTGCATTTGTCGTCTCATGTCACATAAATCCAGTATTTCACTTGTGATCCATACTTTCTTCTTAATCCTGCACCTACCTAGAACCTCAGATGACGTGGAGATTAATGCCGAATGCAAGGCTACAATCATCGTCTCAACATCTGCCTCCTCATTTAGAACCAAGAAAGGTGCGAATCTCCCCCCCCCCCCACCCCCACCCATCGCCGCTACAAAGGTCTCCACAATAGCCGGGTACTTAAACATCTCCAAATCAAATTTCAGTCTAGAAATCTCTCTTTTCAAAACTTTCTTTAGTCTGAGATGCATGGTCATCAGCACTAAGTCGTGGTCGCTCCCTATATCGGCCCCTGGGAAACATATTGTCCGGGCGCTATTGACGCTAGATCTGAATTGATTTGAACCAAAATATAGTCTATTCGACTGTAAAGCGTACTATTTTGGCTGTGCCACGTCCACCGTCTCGACAGTTTATGTGACCCCAGCGTATTTGCTACTATTAGCTTATTGTAATACGCAAATTCCAAATCTCAGCCCTCTATCGTTCGTGGTCACATTTCCATATGCTCCACGTGTGTCTTTCCAGACACGTGCCATGTCTTCGCAAACTATGGCATTCCAATCTCCCTGTACCACCAGTATATCCTTCTTCGGTACCTTCGGTAAATGTACTCTCCAAATATAAATGGAGAGACACTGTCACGTGTTTTTGTAGTTCACGTTTTACAATATTGTTTTCATCTGTTTATTAACCTTCACCGTCTCTTAATTACTGTAGTTCCTCTACACTGATTCACAGCTGAGTCAACATTCAACTGATTATAAATCACATAAACCTACTCTCTCAAACAGTGTGTTCTCAGTGTACCTCCGTTGTCCATGCCGCAATGCCATACTCGAGAACTGGTCTCACTCTTCCAGTGTACAGTTTCTTTAGTATGCCTTCGTCTGCTCCCCTACTTGTGCCAGCAAGTTTCCTCATGATTGCCATTTTTTCTCTGGATCTCATTCGGTTTCTCTAGATCTGACTTTTCCGTGTCATGCGTTGATCAAATACGACTCCCAAGTAGTTTGGGTTGTCGTTTGGCTGCAGGTATTTGCTGTTAAGACTTAATTTTGATGTTTTGGGGTTTGTTTGATAGCGAGAATATCGTACATGTTGTTTTTTCCTCGTTTATTTTGACCAGCCACGAGTTCGCCCACTCTTCCTGCGATGTTAGGGCCTGCTGCATCCGATTTCTTGCTATGCTTAGATTCTTTTCAGAGGTCCACATAGCCAGATCGTTTGCAAAAATTGAGCTATGCAATCTACTTTGTATATTCTCTGTTATGTTATTTATATACACCAGGAAGAGTGTGGGTGACAGTACTCCACCTTCGGGTACTCCCTGCTCAAGTGTCACCTTTTTTGGAAATCTGCCCTTATACTTGAACTCTGTTCTGTTTTTGAGGTAGTGACTGATTCCTTTGTACATTTTCCAACAGACTTCACTTCTTCGTAGCTTGACTCTAAGTCCCTTATTCCAGACCTTGTCAAATGCCTTTTCGATGTCCACCCAAACCGCTACTGTGTGTTTTTGCTTCTGGTAGGCATCTTCTATTTCCTGGGCTATGGGGATGACCTGATCCTTAGTGGATATGTGCTGTCTAAAGCCTGCTTGCTGTGGAATTAGTATTTGTTTTTCTTCCAGATGCCACATCAGTCTGGCGTTTATCATACGTTCCATCAGTTTGCCTACACAGCTCAGTAGACTGATAGGCCTGTATCCATTTGGATCAGTTCTATCTTTTCCTTTCTTTGGTACAGGTACAAGTACTGCGTCTTTCCATGCATGGGGTACAATTCCCCCTTTCCAGCTTTGGTTTAGGACTGTTAGTAACTTCCTCTTCGCTGTTTGGCCCAGCCCCATCAGCATTTAGTTTGTTTCCCCATATTTTCCGGGTGATTTCCTTTTCTCTAAAGTTCTCATGGCCTCTTCCATTTCATTCATTGTTAGTTTTGCCATCATGTGCTCTTCTTGTGCCATATTGATGTTGTCGTGTCCCTTTTGCTCTTCACTAATGTATGTATGCCTATCTGCAGGGACATCAATGTGGTTCGCTCTGGCATAATGTTCAACAAAGGCGTTTGCTGCTTTTTTTCAGTGAGCATGTTGTCGCCCTGCTTGATTGTAATTTGTTTGATGGACTTTTGTCATTCATGGATCTGACTAACTTCCAAAGTTTGTTCCCTCTTTGTCTAAATTGAGGCTTTCTGTTTTGTTTTTCCAGCTTTCTCTTGTTGTTTGGATTAGAGTGTATTTGTATTTCGCCGTGGCGGCTTTGAGGGCGATATTTGCCTGCATATATTGTTCTCTCTCTGCCATGTTCCTAGCATTTGTGACTGCATCTTCCGCTTTCTGCAATTCATCATTCCAATAGGGCTTATAATTTTTCCTTCCCCTTTTTGGGATGGTTTCAGTCGCAGCTTGCATTACTGCTTTGCTTAGACTTTCCACCATGGGCTTCATTTTGTTATTCCGTGTGTTGATTGTCTAATACTGAGTTTGTTGTTTGCATTAATCATGATTTTTGTACAACAATGTCCTTGCCATTGATCAGAAACGTATGTTTATTGGTGGGTTCTGAAATGAGAGATAATTTCCAGATTTATCATTGTCACTGTTATCAATGTGTTCTCATACACAGCTAAATAAACTCTGTAATGGTTATTTAAAACACTCAAACTTACTGCCGTTCTATGTTGTATCTCAAGAATAGTGTAGCTCTCAATATCCTGCACCACAGCCAGAATCAAGATCAGGAAGATTAACGCAGACATTTCCGTCAGATTTGATGTGACTTCTTCTGTCCCTTTTATGTTATTTTGTTTATTGACTGAAGAAAGTTGAACTCGTTGATGTTCTCCTGTTAAAGACAAGAAATCAAAACTGGAGGGTCTATTTGATGAGAAAATTGGTAATCAGAAAACGCGTACATATAGTCATTAATATATATCGGCAACTATGGGACATAATAATAACTGTCCATCGTTGTCGAAAAAGACCGCCGACATCATCCTTGTCGCAGATTTTCCTGTTGGGTGTGGGTGCGCATGTGGCTGAAAAGGCCAATGCGAGCACGAAAACATCTGCTACATATCGGGCACACGAGTTTTGTAGAAGGTGATGGTGTTCCCGCTGTTCGGGATTTCCGGGTCTCGCGTCTGCTCTAGGCTTTCAAAATATGGTCGTCTCCGCCGGTAGCTACACCCGATTTGACTGCGCTTCTCAAGTCAGATATGTCTTTCGCAAGACATTCCCAGGTCTCGATGTCTTTCTGGCAACTTTTCAGTGAGTCCTTCAGACCGTCTTTAAATCGTTTCTTTGGGCGCTTTCTCTCTCACCATCTCTCTCTCATCTCTCCGTAGAGAAGCATCTTTGGGAGCCGCTCGTCTGACATACGGTAGACTTTAAGTTTGGTCTTGACGCTGATGCCACGACGTGCCCAGACCACCGAGCGCAATCTACCAAAGGCTGTGCTGCCCTTTGCTATTCTGCTTACCATCTCATCGTCTAGGCAGACAGATCTCGACAGCGTTCTGCCCAGATATGTGAATTTGTCTACGACATTTAGCGTCTGCCCGCTGACTATAGTCTCTGGTTTTGTGTACGGCATGCCTGGTGCTGGCTGGTACATGACCTCTGTTTTTTTGGCATTTATGGTCAGGCCAAAGGTTTTGCATGCGGTTGAGAACCGGTCCATTCCAACTTGCATGTTCAGTCCTGAGCTGCTCATTAGAGCGCAGTCGTCAGCAAATACAAATTCCCTGATTATGTCTCCAGCCACTTTGCTTTTGGCCTTCATTCTTCTGGGATTGATTAACTTGCCATCTGTGCGGTACTTTATGGGTATTCCAAGCTCTAGTGATCTGAAGGCGTATGTCATTGTGGCCGCGAACGTCATGATGAACAAGGTCGGGGCGAGCACATCCTTGTTTTACCCCGTTTGATACTAGACACGTTTTAGAGATTGCACGACTGTCCAGTACACGAGCACACATGCCTTCGTGTAGCTTGTCACCATGGTTATGAACTTGTTGGGGTAACCAAACTTGGACATTATCACCCACAGTCCTCCTCTGTCTACTGTATCAAATGCCTTTGTCAAATCAATAAATTTGGTGTACAAGGCCCGATTTTGTTCCCGACACTTCTCTTGTACTTGGCGAGCGGCAAAAATCATGTCCACTGTTCGTCTTCCGGCTCTGAAACCACATTGGCTTTCTGAGAGATGGCGGCATTTTTCAAGGTGTTTGTTAAGCCTGTTTAGCAGTAAGCGAGCTAGGATCTTTCCTGCTACGGAGAGTAGTGATATTCCACGAAGGTTGTCGCATTCCTGACATACATTTATTCAAATATCTAAAGACAATTACTGATAGAAAGACCATGTGTTTGCATTTTTTGTCTACTAGCAAAATTGTTAACAAACACGTTACAGGTACTAGAAAAACATTAGAGACAAGTGTAAAGCTATAAAAACAATAGAAACAAGTGTAAAACTATATGGATAATAAACACAAGTGTAAAACTTGGAAAGAAATAGAGACAAGTGTAGAACTAGAAGAACAATAGTGTAATCTTTAAAAAAAAGATGTAGTTGTAAAATTAGAAAAAAACAATAAAGACAAGTGTAAATTTAGTAAAAATGAGAGAAACAATGTTAAACTGAAAACATAAAAATTGGGATACGGTTAAAACTAGAACAACAATTTAGACAAGTAGAAAATGTGAATACTAGAAGAGGTGAAACGTGAAGTATTTCAACGTTATTCGTGGTGACATGATGACTACCTGAAGATTATTGAAGGTGAAACGTGGACTACTTGAAGGTTAGTATAGGTAAGATGTGGACTATTTGAAGGTTAGAAGAGGTAAGATGTGGACTATTTGAAGGTTAGTAGAGGTGACACGTGGACTACTTGAAGGTTATTAGAGACACGTGGACTACTTGAAGGTTATTAGAGACACGTTTACTACTTGAAGGTTATTAGTGATACGTGGACTACTTGAGGGTTATTAGAGATACGTAGACTACTTGAGGGTTATTAGAGATACGTGGACTACTTGAGGGTTATTAGAGACACGTGGACTACTTGAAGGTTATTAGAGACACGTGGACTACTTAAAGGTTATTAGAGGAGACACGTGGACTACTTGAGGGTTATTAGTGATACGTGTACTACTTGAGGGTTATTAGAGATACGTGGACTATTTGAAGGTTATTAGAGAAACGTGGACTACTTAAAGGTTATTAGAGACACGTGGACTACTTGAAGGTTATTAGTAATAAGTGGATTACTTGAGGGTTATTAGAGACACGTGGACTAAATGAGGGTTATTAGTGATACGTGGACTACTTGAGGGTTATTAGAGATACGTGGACTACTTGCGGGTTATTAGTGATACGGGGACTACTTGAAGGTTATTAGAGACACGTGGACTGCTTGGAGGTTATTAAAGACACGTGGACTACTTGAAGGTTATTAGAGATACGTGGACTACTTAAAGTTTATTAGAGACACGTGGACTACTTGAAGGTTATTATAGATACGTGGACTACTTGAGGGTTATTAGAGACACGTGGACTACTTGAAGGTTATTAGAGACACGTGGACTACTTGAAGGTCATAAGAGACACGTGGACTACTTGAAGGTTATTAGGGATACGTGGACTACTTGAAGGTTATTATAGACACGTGGCCTACTTGAAGGTTATTAGTGATACGTAGACTACTTGAGGGTTATTAGAGATACGTAGACTACTTGAAGGTTATTAGTGATACGTGGACTACTTGAAGGTTATTAGGAGCACGTGGACTACTTGAAGGTTTTTAGTGATACGTGGACTACTTGAAGGTTATTAGTGATACGTGGACTACCTGAATGTTAGTACAGACACGTGAACTACTTAAAGGTTAGTAGCGACTGGTGTAGTACTTGCATGATAGAAGAAGTAACACTTGGACTACCTGAATGATAGTACAGACACGTGAACTACTTAAAGGTTAGTAGCGACTCGTGTAGTACTTGAATGTCAGAAGAAGTAACACGTGGACTACATAAATGTTAGTAGAGACACGTGTAGTACTTGAAGGTTAGAAGAAGTAACACGTGGACTACATAAATGTTAGTAGAGACACGTGTAGTACTTGAATGTTAGCAGAAGTAACACGTGGACTACATAAATGTTAGTAGAAATGACACGTGCACTAATTGAAGATTAGTAGAAACACTTGGACTAGGTGAATGTTAGTAGAGACATGTGGGCCACCTAAAGGTTAGTAGAGACTAGTGGGCCACCTAAATGTTAGTAGAGGCATGTGGGCCACCTACATGTTATTAGAGAAACGTCGGCTACTTGAATGTTAGTAGAGCCATGTGGGCCACTTAAATGTTAGCAGAGAAACGTTGGCTACTTGAATGTTAGCAGAAACACATACACTACTTGAAGATTACCGGAGACCCTAAGTATTTGAAGGTTACTAGAAACACGTGGACTACTTAAAGAGCAATATAGACATGTGGACTACTTGAATGTTAGTAGAACCATGTGGACTACATGAAGGTTAGCAGAGCCACGTGGACTACTTGAAGGTTAGTAGAGGAAATAAAATGAATACTTAAAGGTTATTATACTTAAAACATATAATATTTCAAGGTTACTAGAGGTTGCACGTGGACTGCATGAACGTTAGTAGAGATTAGACGTGGATTTCTTAACGGTTAACAGAGGTGACGCGTCGACTAATTGTAGGTCAGTATACATAATTGTACTACTTGAAGGTTGTTAGAGCAGAAACGTTGGCAACTTGCAAGTTTTTTTAGAGGTGACGCGTGAACTACTTTCGGAATATTGGACGGGACACGTGGACTACTTATAGGTTTTTAGAGGAGACACTTGGACTACTTAAAGGTCAGTATAGGATATACGTAGACTATTTGAAGGTTAAGAGAGGTGACACGAGGAATGCTAGAAGTTTAGTAGAGATAAAACGTGGACTACTTGAAGATAAGTATAGAGACGTGTACTATTTGATAGTCAGTACAGATGACACGTGGGCTACTTGAAAGTCAGTGTAGACACTTGGACTAACCTAACATGTAATAAGTGAAGTGGATACTGTAGGCATTATTTGACGTGTCACGAAGACTACTTTAATGTTACTAGAGAAACGGTGAGTACTTGATGGATAGTAGAGACATGTTGAATATTTTAAAAGTTTTAGTGGCGACATTCTAACATATGAAGGTTAGTAGATGTGACACGTGAGCTACGTGAAGGTTAATCGCAGTGACACGGGAACTTTTTCAAAGTTAGTAGAGACCCATTAATAATTGAAATGTTATTAGAGGCACAGACTATTTGAAGGTTAGCAGAAACACGTCGACTTCTTAAAGGCTAGTAGAGACACGTGAAGTAGTTGAAGGTTATTAGAAGTATGTGGACTACTTGAAGGTGAGTAGAGACAACGTGGGATAATTGAATATTATTAGAGGCAAGACAAGGACTACTTAGGGTTTTTAGAGGAGACACGAGTTCTACTTCAAGGTTAGTAGAGGTGACATGTAGACTGCATTAACGTTAGTAGAGGTTACACGTTGACTGCTTAAAGGTAAGCAGTGGTGAAGCGTGGACTACTTAGGGTTATTAGAGGAGACACGTGGACTACTTCAAGGTTAGTAGAGGTGACATGTAGACTGCATTAACGTTAGTAGAGGTTACACGTTGACTGCTTAAAGGTAAGCAGTGGTGAAGCGTGGACTACTTAGGGTTATTAGAGGAGACACGTGGACTACTTCAAGGTTAGTAGAGGTGACATGTAGACTGCATTAACGTTAGTAGAGGTTACACGTTGACTGCTTAAAGGTAAGCAGTGGTGAAGCGTGGACTACTTAGGGTTATTAGAGGAGACACGTGGACTACTTCAAGGTTAGTAGAGGTGACATGTAGACTGCATTAACGTTAGTAGAGGTTACACGTTGACTGCTTAAAGGTAAGCAGTGGTGAAGCGTGGACTACTTGAAGTGCAATATATACTGCTTAAAGGTTAGCAGTGGTGAAACGTGGACTACTTGAAGTTCAATATATACTGCTTAAAGGTTAGCAGTGGTGAAACGTGGACTACTTGAAGTTCAATATATACTGCTTAAAGGTTAGCAGTGGTGAAACGTGAACTACTTGAAGTGCAATATAGACACTTGGACTACTTGAAGGATATTAGAGAAGATACATGGACAACTAGCGGGATATTCGATTTGACATGTGGACTACGTGAAGGTTTTCATATGTGACACGTGGACTACTTGAAGGTAATTGCAGGTGACACGTTGACTAATTGATGGTTAGTACATGTGGCTCATTGATTACTTGAGCGTTATTAGAGGTGAAATCTGAATTACATGAAGGTTAGTAGATATGACACGTTGACTACTTAAATGTAAGTACATGTGAAATGTGGACTACTTTTAAGTTTATAGAGTTTGCACGTGAACTATGTGAAGGTTATTAGTGACATTTGGAAATGTTAACGCTATTAGAGTTGGTACATTAACTACTTAAAGGTTAGTAGAGGTGACACATGGACTACTTTAGGGATAGTAGAGGTGCCACGTGGACTACTTAAAGGTCAGTCGATGTGATACGCAGACTACTTGAGCGTTATTAGAGGTGAAACCTGGATTATATGAAGGTTATTTTAGTTGACACATGGACTAGGTCAGGGTTATTAGAAGTAACACTTTGATTGCATGAAGGTTAGAAGAGGTGATACGTGGACTACTTGCAGGATAATAGAGAAGAAATATTGGCTACTTGAAAGTTCTTATAGGTGAAACGTGAACTACATGAATTTTTTTAGAGGTTATACGTGGACTACGTGAAAGGCGATATAGACAATTGGAGTTCTTGAACGTCATTAGTGCCTAAACTTGAACTAATTGAAATGAATCAGAGCTGAGAAGTCGAAAATGTGAATGCTATAAGAGGTGAAACGTTAAGTATTTCAACGTTATTCGAGGTGACATGATGACTACCTGATAATTATTGAAGGTGAAACGTGGACTACTTGAAGGTTAGTATAGGTAAGATGTGGACTATTTGAAGGTTAGACGAGGTAAGATGTGGACTATTTGAAGGTTAGTAGAGGTGACACGTGGACTACTTGAAGGTTATTAGAGACACGTGGACTACTTGAAGGTTATTAGAGACACGTTTACTACTTGAAGGTTATTAGTGATACGTGGACTACTTGAGGGTTATTAGAGATACGTAGACTACTTGAGGGTTATTAGAGATACGTGGACTACTTGAGGGTTATTAGAGACACGTTGACTACTTGAAGGTTATTAGAGACACGTGGATTACTTGAAGGTCATTAGAGACACGTGGACTACTTGAAGGTTATTAGGGATACGTGAACTACTTGAGGGTTATTAGAGACACGTGGACTACTTGAAGGTTATTAGTGATACGTGGACTACTTGAAGGTTATTAGAGACACGTGGCCTACTTGAAGGTTATTAGTGATACGTGGACTACTTGAGTGTTATTAGAGATACGTGGACTACTTGAAGGTTATTAGTTATACGTGGACTACTTGAAGGTTATTAGGAGCACGTGGACTACTTGAAGGTTTTTAGTGATACATGGACTACTTGAAGGTTTTTAGTGATACGTGGACTACTTGAAGGTTATTAGCGACACGTGGACTACTTGAGGGTTATTAGTGATATGTGGACTACTTGAAGGTTATTAGAGACACGTGGACTACTTGAAGGTTATTAGTGACACGTGGACTACTTGAAAGTTATTATAGACACGTGGACTACTTGAAGGTTATTAGAGACACGTAGACTACTTGAAGGTTATTAGTGACACGTAGACTAATTGAAGGTTTTTAGTGACACGTGGACTTCTTGAAGGTTATTAGAGACACGTGGACTACTTGAAGGTTATTAGAGACACGTGGACTACTTGAAGGTTATTAGAGACACGTGTACTACTTGAAGGTTATTAGAGACACGTGGACTACTTGAAGGTTATTATAGACACGTGGACTACTTGGGGGTTATTAGAGATACGTGGACTACTTGAAGGTTAATAGAGACACGTGGACTACTTGAAGGTTATTAGAGACACGTGGACTACTTGAGGGTTATTAGAGACACGTGGACTACTTGAAGGTTATTAGAGACACGTGGACTACTTGAGGGTTATTAGAGACACGTGGACTACTTGAGGGTTATTAGAGACACGTGGACTACTTGAAGGTTAATAGAGACACGTGGACTACTTGAAGGTTATTAGAGACACGTGGACTACTTGAGGGTTATTAGAGACACGTGGACTACTTGAGGGTTATTAGAGACACGTGGACTACTTGAGGGTTATTAGAGACACGTGGACTACTTGAGGGTTACTAGTGATACGTGGACTACTTGAAGGTTATTAGTGATACGTGGACTACTTGAAGGTTAGAAGTCACAGCTGGGCTATTTTAAGCTAATATGAGACACATATAATGGTCGGTTTTTAGATGCGACTGGATATGCTGTAAGTATGGAAAAAAACAAATGGCTTATCAGAAAGCCAGCACAAACACCTTGATTATTAAAAAAGCCAGGAGAGACACTGAGATTTTCAGAAACCTAGTAAAGACACCTGAATTGACATAAAGCCAGTGGAGACACCTGAACTATCAGAAAGTCAGTAGAGGCATTTCAAATAGCAGAAGGCCAATAAAGACATCTGAACTATATGAAAGCCAGTAGAGACACCAGTGCTATCAGGAAGCCAGACATTTAGACTATCAGAAAGCACGTAGAAACATATGGACTATCAGAAAACTAGAAGAGACACCTGGACTATCAGAAAGCCAGAAGAGACACATGCACTTTCAGGAAGCCAGTAGAGACATATGGACTATCAGAAAGCATGTAGAAACATCTGGACTATCAGAAGGCCAGAAGAGACACCTAGACTATCAGACAGCCAATACAGACACATGTACTATCAGGAAGCCAGTAGAAACACATGTACTATTAGACATCCAGTAGAGACAAATTGGACTATTAGATACCACGTAAAAACATCTGGTCTATCAGTAAGCCAGTGGAGACACTTTGGCTATCAGAAAGTCATTAAAGACATCTGGATTTTCAGAAAGCCAGTAGAGACATCCGAACTTTCAAATAGCAAGTAGAGACACCTGGAGAAACACAAAGGTAGTAGAGACACTTGGACTAACACAAAGCCAGTAGAGACAACTGGACTAACACAAAGCTAGTAGAGACACCTGGACTAACACAACGCTAACAGAGACACCTGGACTAACACAAAGCTAGTAGAGACACCTGGACTAACATAAAGCTAGTAGAGACACCTGGACTAACACAAAGCCAGTAGAGACACCTGGACTAACACAAAGCTAGTAGAGACAACTGGACTAACACAAAGCTAGTAGAGACACCTGGACTAACACAACGCTAACAGAGACACCTGGACTAACACAAAGCTAGTAGAGACACCTGGACTAACATAAAGCTAGTAGAGACACCTGGACTAACACAAAGCCAGTAGAGACACCTGTACTAACACAAAGCTAGTAGAGACATCTGGACTAACACAAGGCTAGTAGAGACACCTGGACTAAGACAAAGCTAGTAGAGACACCTGGACTAACACAAAGCCAGTAGAGACACCTGGACTGAAACAAAGCTAGTAGAGACACCTGGACTAACACAAAGTCAGTTGAGACACATGGACTAACACAAAGCCACTAGAGACACATGGACTAAAACAAAGCTAGTAGAGACACCTGGACTAACACAAAGTCAGTTGAGACACCTGGACTAACACAAAGCCAATAGAGACACCTGGACTAAAACAAAGCTAGTATAAACACCTGGACTAACACAAAGCTAGTAGAGACACCTGCACTAACACAAAGCTAGTAGAGCTACACATATTTACAGATGAAATTCGTCGAGACAAAACTGGTTAAACAATCTAGTTAACACTTCAGATAAACAGACAACACAAGTTGAGACATTCAAAGACCAATCTAGACACACGGAACTCGTGAAAGACACTCACAGACAGGTGAGAACATGTACATACACGCTCTCACAAGAGATAATACCTTGGTCTGTGAAGACAGAAGTATAAATAGAGACTGGTACACGTGTCGATATTGATCACCTACTACTTAATGTGCGGTACTTAATTTTGTAGGTAATCAATGTGTTGGATTTAACTGTAAAAATATTTATTTTTTCATGCCACTAATAGACATCGATCTTTGTTTATGATAACAGGGGACCATTTTTATGATCTATAAAACAATTGTACGAGGCGACATATTCACTTGAGGGAACTGCTGACTTGGTCTAATATTCTTGTCAAGTGATTCTTTCAGACAGACTTGGGGCCGATTCTTCGGTTATCTTTATCACAGAAAGACTCAAGCAAATATTTCGCACGTGGAGTTCAGGCCCTAAATATACACGTACGATGTGATAGTCTGATAAACAACTTTGACAGTCACGTGATCTACTAGAAATGTATCTAACGTTTGGTCCCGTAAGACATGCTGATAAGGCAATGTTAGTCAGGGTCAGTTGAAATATACTGATCAGACAATGTTAGTCAGCCAGGTAAAACATGCTGATCAGATAGAGTCAGTCAGGGTCAGGTAAAACATGCTGATTAGACAATGTTAGTCAGGGTCAGTTAAAATATACTGACCAAATCTCCCTCCTTACTTCTAGAGACAGTCTTCCATAGAAATGGGAAGTTTTGAATTTAGCCTGACTCAGCTGGTTGGAAAATCTACGTGGTCCCCGTAGTAGTGAGCGACACACAAATGAAGTCCAGCATAGAACAACTGCCTGGAGGACCCCGCTCGGAATGTGAGCTCCAACTAACCCCCCAATCAACGCCCATTTCACGACGTACAATATAATAATCATAATTCTCGTGGACATTCATCAACAACAACAAAAACAACAGCATCAACAACACCAACAACAACAACAACAACAACAGCATCAACAACACCAACAACAACAACAAAACAACAACAACCTCCCCAACTAGAAATTGAGTACAAATTTGCCGTCTACAAGAAAATCAATAAAGGCACGTGTCGGTATCGATTAAATCAGACTTAATGCGGCGTTCTTAATTTGGAAGGTAATCAATGTGATGGTTTTAACTGTTCAATGATTGATGATTTCTCACCGCTAAAAGATGATTGGTCTTTCTTGATGACTACAAAGTTAGTCGACAGTTATCCATAAAACATTAGTACCAGGTGACAGGTGTTTGTCATATAACTGCTGACTTGGAGGACTATTCTTGACAAGTTGTCTCTCCCTGAGGAGACTTGGGCCCATTTCTTCAGCTACCTTTCTTACGCTAAGATAAAATCACAGCTTGGATCTGAGACGTGCCGTTTTGTAGCGCTCTTACAAGAACAGTACGTTAGCCTGATACACAACCTAGGTCAATGACCTTATACAACACGATTAGCTGAGATTAATGGCTCACTTCCTGGATCTCTCTCAATCTCGGGCCCAGGATTTTTGTCTCTTACATCACTAAGCTCTAACAGAATGAGATAACCGATCACATATAGGGCTGGCCAAATCGATTATAATAGTTTATTGATCAGTGGCTCATTCTAGATAAATAGACGTGTATTATGTAGATCATTAGCGGTAGACACGGAAAGATATACATTGTCTGAGACTTTAGCTCTATATACGTTTAGTGTAGAACTTCCATCATACTGTAGCCTGCTATACGTTTAGTGTAGAACATCAATCAGACTGTAGAGCTATACGTTTAGTGCAGAACTTCCATCAGACTGTAGCCCGCTATTCGTTTAGTGTAGAACTTCTGACAGAAACACTTGTAGAGAGAAAACCTTTTGTTAAATACATAACTGACAATTTGTTGATTCAACATGTAGAGGCAGCTATCAGAGACAAAACCTTTTGTTCCGTACATAACTGACAACTTGTTTATTCAACATGTAGAAGCAGCTATCAGAGACAAATTCACGGTGACCTAGTGTTTACTACACAGAACAAGTATAATTAAAAACGTTATCAATGGGAAACTGTTTGGTTCAAGTGACCACCAAATATTCAGTTGTGGTCGTATGGCAGTGAAAGAAGCAACCATAAACACTCGAACATACAACCACTCTAAGACAGATGTGAGCCACATAATCTTTATAGATATTGTCGGATGAATTGATGTTGAACAAGAGTGGGCGACTCTCAAAACAGTTCTAGGAAAGCTAAAAGAGGAATGTGTTCCATGCAGGGAAGTAAATCCCAAGCGTAAAAAGTTGATAACTAGATTTGTAGTTACAAGTAGTAGAGCTAAAATCAAAGAATGGACAACATATATAGAGGCAGGTCAATCATTTTGTTATGTTAGAAATGAACAAAGAACGACAGATAAAGTACGCAATATCAAAGGCAAATCAAAGGCAAAAGCCGCCGTCCATCGTACACCATAATGGCATAATTAATTTTGCTAGCGCTATTGTTAGTGAGGATTAAATGCGCAACTTATTATCCTCAATCTCTCGTCTCAAGACACCCGACCTCAGTCGCAAGTCAATGACATGACTACTAGGGGGCGGCTACGATATGCAGGAGACTCCGCATCAAGCACCATCGAAAAAGGAAGGAAAAAAATATGTGAGAATAGAGAGGCAGCTAATCTACTCAATCATTACTCTTGCACAGTTTGCATTACACAATAGACGACTATTCCAAAAGTCCAGAACAAAAGATATTTTTCAAAAAAGACACGAATACAGAGGGGTTAACTTCAATATTGTTTTACAGAGGTAATTAGATTACAATTTTTTACAGAGGTAACTAGATAAAACAACATTTTTACAGAGGTAACTAGATTACAATTTTTTGTACAGAGGTAACTAGATTAAATTTTTTTTTACATAAGTAACTAGGTTTCAATTTTTATACAGAGGTAACTAGATTTCATTTTTACAGAGGTAACTAGACACAATTTGGAATAGTTGGAGATTGACAGTTTGTTAACTGAAAGAAGGTAGAGAGTGAGCATGAATAAGGAGTAACTCTGAGTGCTGTGAAGTAAAGAGTGAAGTGACAAAGGGCTCAGTTTTGGGACCAATTTTGTTCTTGATATCTATAAACGATTTGACATTGATATCGGATCCATGATTGTCAAATTTGCTGATGACATAAAAACTATGCAGTACTAAATTACATTAAAGTCGACATTCAGCATAATTAACCGCTGGTTGGAAATGGAGTATTTTGAAGATTCCATTGTACTAAGTCGCAGCTTGTGAATGGTGGGGTAGCCAGTGCCATTACTTGCGGTTTTATTTCGCTTGCTCATTCGTCAGGTACCAATTTTCAGCTGCGTTGACTGGAGAAACGGTCCACTATTAAAATCACGGCCAGGATGTTGTTTAGTCTTCTGACGCGATTCGAACCGAGAAACACTGTTACAACAGAAAATAACGCTGCTTTCTTTGAACTGAGCTAGCTAGCCCGCTATTCAGTAATGTCTCATCTAAAACTAAAAATGGATATATTGAGGTCGGATTTAGATACAATTCGAGAATAGTTTCAAATATGGAACATAGTTTACCTTTGTAAATTGTTTCTTGTACGTTACATAAAGATGAATGTCTCTATTCCTAGCCTTATTCCTGCCCGTTACATAAAGATGCGGGTCTTCAGACCTTGCCTTCTTCTTGACCGTTAAATAAAGATGAGTGTCTCTAGTCCCAGCCTTCTTCTTGCCCGTTACATAAAGATGCGTGTCTCTAGTCCTATCCCTCTTCGACGCTCTATCTCCTATTTTAGACCAACATTCCAAAAGTGAAGGTTACTTGATGAAGACGGGGTTTTTTTGATAACAGAATCAAGCCCCTGATCCCTTATCCCTTCATAAAAAAGAACAGCTGATAATCAGTTTATGTTTGACATAAATGACAGTTCATAAAGGCCTTAACACAATCAGTACACGGTGCTCATCCTTGTTCTTTCTCTTCTGAGTTACGTTATTCTGCGTCCTTCTCAATCTTGTCCTATCGCCAGGATTTATTCCACAGTCCTTCCCAGGTCTGACCAGTGACCCTATATGTTTAGCCTCTGCTTCATTTAGCCAGGTCTGGCATCTTAGTTCTTTGTGGGCCATTCAATCTTGAAATACGTGTTCAGGGGTCTGGACTCAGGTCCCACCTGGACATTCATTTGTTTGAAAGATGTTGAGACGATATAGGTGGCCCAGTAGTATGTTGTGGCCCAGTAGTCTGTTGTGGCCCAGTAGTTTGTTGTGGCCCAGTATGTTGTGGCCCAGTACTCTGTTGTGGCCCAGTCTGTTGTGGCTCAGTAGTCTGTTGTGGCCCAGTAGTCTGTTGTGGCCCAGTCTGTTGTGGCACAGTCTGTTGTGGCCCAGTAGTCTATTGTGGCCTAGTCTATTGTGGCCCAGTCTGTTGTGGCCCAGTAGTCTTTTGTGGCCCAGTCTGTTGTTGCCCAGTAGTCTGTTGTGGCCCAGTAGTCTGTTGTGGCCCAGTCTGTTGTGGCACAGTCTGTTGTGGCCCAGTAGTCTGTTGTGGCCTAGTCTGTTGTTGCCCAGTCTGTTGTGGCCCAGTCTGTTGTAGCCCAGTAGTCTGTTGTGGTCCAGTCTGTTGTGGCCCAGTAGTCTGTTGTGGCCCATTCTCATGATGAAGAAATGCAGTTTGCTGGTGTCTCTGTATCTGGTGGATTGGATCTGGATTCTTTCTCTCTTCCATTTCATTCTTCCATTTTTTATACTGACTCCAAATGATGGTTTCAGCCTCTTTATATGGCACTTTATAGATTTATTGCCCATTTTCCAAACTGATTAGGGAAGTGCATCGGCTCTCGTTTGCCGTAATTCCCCAATGGAGGGGAGCCACTGTCATGTAATCTTTGAGATTGTTTGTAGGGCATTTATCTCTGTTTTGATTTCATGCGTTATGTCCTTATTTGATGTGTTCGTTACCGATTCGAGTAGTGATTTAGAGTCTGTGAAGATCAATGTCCTGGCATGTGTGTGAGCTTCCAATTTAGTGATAACTGTCAGTGCTCGGAGAAGTGCCATTGATTCTGCCCTCAGGCTAGATGAAGTTATCCCTGTTGGAAAGAACGTATGCGTTATCTTTCCGTTATTGTGTCTTATGAAGATGCTTCCATCACCATGTGTTGCCACCCCTACTGCACATCCTTCAGTGTACAGATGTGTCTAATCTGTCTGACTTATTTGCCTTCAGTCACATTGTTTCTTAGGTAGAAACGGTGGGGGGGGGGGGGGGGGGGGGGGAGGGGGCAGACTGATTAATTTTCTTTCCGATTCAAGCACTTCTGTGCTAATGGAAACACTATCTAAAGAGTGGTTTGGCCCCACATACTCCACTATCATTTCATTGGTGTGCATTGTCCTGGTAGATCTCCGTGACACCTCTCGAGGAGATCTGAATGTGAGTGAATGCAAAGAATGCGATTTTGAAGATGAGTTTTTGAGAGTCTTTTGAGGGTGCAGAAAAGGGGAGGGGAGTGTGCGGCTAGAGTTGAGTTAGGGTAGTTCGAGGCAATATACAATAGCTTATGCTTTTAACCCTCGTAAAGTTATTAATATTAATAGATAAATTATATTGTATTATTTAATTAAGATTTATTTTTTGTGTTTGTAAACCCATTGCTTTCACTTCAATGGTTATGTTGATATTCATGTAATAATCTATTACCTGACGTTTGATATGTCATTTACTGTGTGTGGTCGTCAATGATGTGGATACATGTGGTAACATTATAGATAAAAAAACCACGTGAAAATCGTGACTGTGCTACATGTGTGTATGTAGTAGTAGCCAATTTTCAATCATGGCTGACTGTAGGTTGGTGCGACCTTGGGGTAGAAACTCTATATTGAGTTTTTAGTTTTCCTTTTTCCTTTCGGCGTTGCCTCTTCACTTCCATGTGTTTTCTCTTCACTTTTCCCTGTGTTGTCTCTTCACATCCCAGTGTTGTCCCTTCACTTCCCTGTGTTGTCTCTTCACTTTCATGTGTTGTCACTTCACTTACATGTGCTGTCTCTTAACGTCCCTGTGCTGTCTCTTAACGTCCCTGTGTTGTCCCTTCACGTCCCTGTGTTGTCTCTTCATTTCTCTATGTTCTCTCTTCACTTCCCGGTGTTGTTTCTTCACGTCCCTGTGTTGTCTCTTCACTTCCCGGTGTTGTTTCTTCACATTCCTGTGTTGTCTCTTCACTTCCCTGTGTTGCATGAGCTTATTGTCGCCTAGCCTGAGGTGGCTCTTCAGATTATATCTCAATTTGGATCAGTCTGCTGCTATGTCCTCACAAGATGTCAGATCCATATCCAGAGTTTTCCTGTCCCGCGAACATGTCCCGCTTAAACGTCCCGCTTACATGAACCGCAGCTGTGGTCGGCCAGCTGTACATTTACCACACGCCAGTCGTCCATAGAGATTACCATTGGGGATGCAACCGTATTCCACCCCAAGGATGGATATCATGCGCCGTAGATGAAAGGTATAGAGCCCATGCTCTTGTTTGACCCATGTTGTCCACGCTTTACTGCCATAGAAGCGTACTGATGATAAAGGCATTGCAGACCATGGCATTGATCGTGTTTTCTCAGACACGTTCTGTGAGAAGAGCAAATATGGTAGCAGCTCTGACCAATGAGTTGCCAAATTCAGGTTCTAGAGAGAGCGTATCATTGATTAGAGACCCCAGGTAATTGAACTAGTCTAGAGTTACCAATTCATAGTTATCGACAGTGATAGCTGGGGTGGTATCTACGTCTTGTCCCAGGGCATTTGTTTTATTCAGGGTTATTGAGAGGTCTAAATCTTTGAAAGCCTGGGAGAAGCGATCTATCAATCTCTGGAGTTCATGCACACTGTGAGTGATAATTGTAGCATCATCAACCAATTACAAGTTCCTGAAAGCAGCCTCCCTGATCTTGGTTTCAGCTTTGAGTCTCGCGAGATATAGTGGTATGTGTGTATGTATTTAGTTCAAACTGTTTACTCTGGAAATTAGTGTGTCGTCTGTTTGGGATGGTATGTTCTATTTGGGATGGTTTGGGATTGTTGGAATGGTTATGTCTGTTTGGGATGGTTTGGTCTGTTTTGTCTGTTTGCATGGTTGGGATGGTTGGGATGGTTTGGTCTGTTTGGTCTGTTTGCATGGTTGGTCTGTTTGTGATGGTTTGCCTGTTTGCGATGGTTTGGTCTGTATGCGATGGTTTGGTCTGCGTGGGATAGTTTGGTCTGTAGGCGATGGTTTGGTCTGTATGGGATTGTTTGATTTGTATTGGATAGATTGGTTTGCATGGAATGGTTTGGTTGAAATGAAATGGTTTGGTCTGCATCGGATAGGTTGGTTTGTATGTGATGGTTTCGTCTGTATGGGATGGTTTGATCTGTTTGGGATGGTTTAGTCTGATTGGATCGATTGGTCTGGTTTGATTGTTTGGTCTGAATGAGATGGTGTGGTCTCATTGGATGGTTTGGTCTGCATGGGGTGGTTTAGTCTGGTTGGATGGTTTGGTCTGGTTGGATGGTTCGGTCTGCTTGTAATGGTTCAGTCTGCATGAGATCGTTTTGTCTGGTTTAATGGTTTGGTCTGGTTGGAATGGTTTGGTCTGTTTGGATGGTTTGGTTTGTATGGAATGGTTTGGTCTGGTTGGGATGGTTTTGTCTGTATGGGATGGTTTCGTCTGTTTTGGATTGTTTTGTCGGCATTGGATGGTTGGGATTATTTTGTCTGTATATGATGGTTTGGTCTGGTTTGGATGGTTTTGTCTGTATATGATGGTTTGGTCTGGTTGAAATGGTTTGGTCTGATTTGGATGATTTCGCATGGAATTTGACAAAGTCTGGAAAGAGGGAATTAAAGTCAAGCTACGAAGAAGTGAAATCTGTGAGAAAATGTACAAATGGATCAGTCACTACCTTAAAAACAGAACAGACAGAGTTCAAGTACAAGGGCATATATCCAAAAAGGTGACACTTGAGCAGGGAGTACCCCAAGTGGGAATACTGCCACCCACACTCTTCCTGGTGTATATAAATAACATAACCGAGAATATACCAAAAAATAGTCCATAGCTCAATGTTCGCAGACGATCTGGATATGTGGACCTCTAAAAAAATCTCACCATAGCAAGTAATCGGATGCAGCAGGCCCTAACATCGCTGGAAGAGTGGGCGAACTCATGGCTGGTCAAAATAAATTAGTAAAAAACAACATGTACGATATTCTCGCTATCAAACAAACCCCAAAACACCAAATTAAGTCTTAACAGCAAATACATGCAGCCAAAGGACATCCCAAACTACCTAGGAGTCACATTTGATCGGCGCATGACATGGAAAAGTCAGATCGAGAGAAACCGAATGAGAGCCAGAGAAAGAATGACAATCATGAGGAAACTTGCTGGCACAAGCTGGGGAGCATACGAAAGCATACTAAAGAAACTGTACACTGGAAGATTGAGACCAGTTCTCGAGTATGGCATTGCGGCTTGGACAGCAGCAGCAAAGGCGAACTTCGATGAAATTAGAAAACTCCAAAACCAAGCCATGAGAGTTATAACAGGAGGCATGAAGTCAACGCCAATTGTAGAACTTGAAAAGATTACAAAACTGCAACCCATGACCGACAGAAGAAATTTCAGAAACAAAAACTGCCAGACTGAGAAAGAAAGAAGAGATTATAACCTGAGCTACATAACGGAAAACTACCCAAGCATGGACTGGACCCATGCATACACCGACGATTCTGTAACAAACACGACACAGAACGGAGGGGCATAATCATTTCTGAACCTACAAAATGGCAGAAAAATAACACTGTCATTCGCTACTGGAAAATAATCAAGCAATTTCAGAGCGGAGGCAGAGGCACTGAGGGCGGCAGTGGAAGAAATGGTGACAGGTAAAAGGAATGAAAGCCACATAGTCCTGCTTACAGATGCCCTGGCCGTAGTCACAGCACTGAAAAGCCAGAAAAATACTGAACTGAATGATTTAAGAGCAGAACTCTGTCAACTATGCCAGCAGTCCGAACCAAAAAGGGTAGTGTTACAGTGGGTTCCATCCAACTGCAACATCCAAGGCAACGAGGAGGAAGACAGACTGGCAAAAGGCGGTGCAAAACTACCACAACCAGATACTAGTATGACATACGAAGAGTCAAAACGGCTTATTAGAGCTAGATACATGACCACACGGGAAACCGAACATACTGGCTACAGAAAAACCGATGCCTATTACCAGTTTCACTGAAAAGAGCAGGTCGTAGTCTTCAGACTTCGCACTGGCCACAATAGACGAAACAAATTGAAGATAGGTGGCACTGACGAATGCCCGTGGTGTACCGGAAAAATGACCGCTGAGCATTTGCTGCAAAACTGCCCGGCATACGAGGATCAGAGAGAGCAGATGTGGCTATCACCAGTGGCAAAAATAAACAAGCTCTATGTCAGTGTCGACAGCCTCAGGAAGACCGCTGCTTATTTTCGAAAAAATAAAAATTAATGTCTGACTGCATACGATGAATAAGAAGAAGAAGGATGATTTTTTCTGTGTAGGATGGTTTGGTCAGGTATGGTCTGCATGGGATGGTTTGGTATGGTTGGAATGGATTGGCTTGCGCTACAACCATGAAGAGACGATACACATGCAGAACACACTCGCCTGGTAGTAGGAATTGGTCCTCCCAGAGACGGTACACAAGAAGAAAACATAATAACAAACGCTTTGTTCTGGTGTCCATTACACTTTACTTAGACCTAGGTCACTTAACAATATGGCTGGCATGTGATGCCCAGATACCCAGGTACAGACGTCTCCATTATGTTACCTCACTCGATGTTGTCACGTGACTAAAAACAAATTGACCTCTAACAATTATCTACAGGGACACACTAAATGACATCAGTAGACCCGGCAGAAGAAAGAGACGATAACAAAGGAAAAGAAGTAGATGAAAAAACATGAAATAAGTTCAACATTTAAGTAGAACATGTCAGTAAGTTCATAGAACATGTCAGTAAGTTCATAAAACATGTCAGTAAGTTCATAGAACATGTCGGTAAGTTCATAGAGCATGTGAGTAAGTTCATAGAACATGTCAGTAAGTTGATAGAATATGTCAGTAAGTTCATAGAGCATGTGAGTATGTTCATAGAACATGTCAGTAAGTTCATAGAACATGTCGGTAAGTTCATAGAACATGTCAGTAAGTTCATAGAACATATCGGTAAGTTCATAGAACATGTAAGTCAGTTCATAGAACATGTCGGTAAGTTCTTAGAACATGTCGGTAGGTTCATAGAACATGTCGGTAAGTTCATAGAATATGTCAGTAAGTTCATAGAACATATCGGTAAGTTCATAGAACATGTCGGTAAGTTCATAGAACATGTCGGTAAGTTCATAGAACATGTCAGTCAGTTCATAGAGCATGTCGGTAAGTAAATTCCCAGTTTCTGTTTTGGTGAGCTGTTAGTTACCATCATCATGTGTCATGCTTGGTAGCATTGGTCATTATGGAAACCTCACAAAGCTTTGAAGTCAATCCTTTATAGTTATGTGACGATATCAGTGTGTCTCCCTTGTAGGTCTGACCATAACCAAGGAATATGTTCTAGAAATTGTTTTCCTTCCGTTTGACTTGTAAAAACAAGATAATTTTTATTTTTCGTATTGTTTTTTTTTGCGTTCCAATTATTTTTCTTTTCGACAATTGAAACTGTGTTTTGTTTTGCGCATGCGGCCCAGTGCATCCGACTTCGGCATACATTTTAATGTAAACATCTCATTCCTCCTGTGCTTTTTAAAAGTTTGCTTCTCCGCTATAGGGCTGTTGGTGTGATGTGGAGCGACCTCAGCACCTTCGTAATCCAGTTTCACAGTTATTCACTTTATAATCACAAGATTATACATCATTTAACAGACAAGAATGTACACCTGTATCTTACATTGATTCACTTTATAACCACAAGATTATATATACATTGTTAGACAATAACGTTCACCTGCATTACACAATATTGTAAACTTAACTCACACAAATGTTTCACACGTCATTCACATTCAGTTTTACATTTATCTCAAACAAAGTTCTTCACTTAACTCTCTCATAGTTCTACACTTAATTCACCCCCAGTTCTACACTTAACTAACAGTTCTACACTTAACTCACAGTTCTACACTTAACTCACTAACAGTTCTACACTTAACTAACAGTTCTACACTCAACTCACCCACAGTTCTACACTTAACTCGCAGTTCTAAACTTAACTCACTCACAGTTCTACACTTAACTCACAGTTCTACACTTAACTAACAGTTCTACACTTAACTCACCCACAGTTCTAAACTTAACTCACTTACAGTTCTACACTTAATTCACAGTTCTACACTTTACTCTCTTATAGTTCTACACTTAACACACATGTATACACTTAACTCACTCACAGTTCTACACTGAACTCACAGTTCTACACGTAACTCACAGTTCTACACTTAAGTCACAGTTTTACACTTAACTGACAGTTATACACTTAACTCACTGTTCTACTCTTAACTCATTTACAGTTCCACACCTAATTCACGCATAGTTCTACACTTAACTCAATCACAGTTCTACAGTTAACTCACTCACAGTTCTACATTTAACTCAATCACAGTTCTACAGTTAACTCACTCACAGTTCTACACTTAACTCACTCACAGTTCTACACTTAACTCACTCACATTTCTACATTTAACTCACTCACAGCTCTACACTTTTCTCACAGTTCTACACTTATCTCACAGTTCTACACTAAACTCACAGTAATACACGTTCCTCACAGCTCTACACTTTAATCACAGTTCTACAACTTACTCCCAGTTGTTCAATTAACTCATTCACCGATTTACACTAACTCATAGTTCTTCACTTAACTCACAGGCATACACATAACTCACTCACAATTCTACCCTTAACTCACTCACAGTTTTACACTTACCTCTCAGTTCTACACTTTACTCCCTTATAGTTCTACACTTAACTCACAGGTATACACATAACTCACTCGTAGCTCCACACCTAACTGACTCACAGTTCTTCACATAGCTCACTCACAGCTCTACACCTAGCTCACTCACAACTCTACACCTAACTCACTTACAGTCTTACACCTAATTCACTCACAGTTCTACACCTAGCTAACTCACAGTTCTACACCTAACTCACTCACAGTTCTACATCTAGCTCACTCACAGTTCTACACCTAACTCACTCACAATTCTACACCTAGCTAACTCACAGCTCTACACCTAACTCACTCACAGTTCTACACCTAACTCACTCACAGTTCTACACCTATCTCACTCACAGCTCTACACCTAACTCACTCACAGTTCTACACCTAGCTAACTCACAGCTCTACACCTAACTCACTCACAGTTCTACACCTAGCTAACTCACAGCTCTACACCTAGCTAACTCACAGCTCTACACCTAGCTAACTCACAGCTCTACACATAACTCACTCACAGCTCTACACCTAGCTAACTCACAGCTCTACACCTAACTCACTCACATTTATGCGCTTAACTAACAGCTCTACACCTAACTCACTCACAGTTCATTACTTAACTCACAGTTCTGCACTTAACTCACAGTTCTGAACCTAACACATTCACAGTTCTACACTTAACTCACTCACATGTCTACACTTAAGTCACTCACAGTTTTACACTTAACTCACTCACAGTTCTACATTTAACTCACTCACAGTTCTGCAGTTTACTCACAGTTCTACACTTAACTCACTCACAGTTCTACATTTAACTCACTCACAGTTCTGCAGTTTACTCACAGTTCTACACTTAACTCGCAGTTTTACACTTCACTCAATCACAGTTCTACACTTAACTCACAGTTCTACGTTTTACTCCCTTATAGTGCTACACTTAACTCACAGGTATACACTTAACTCACTCACAGTTCTACACGGAACTCACAGTTCTACACGTAACTCACAGTTCTACACCTAATTCACAGTTCTACGATTAACTCACAGTTCTACACTTAACTCATACATATAGGTACCCACTTAAACTCACAAAGAGACGCACAAACACACTCAATACTCACACTGTCACACACAGTAACACTCACACTGTCACAAACACTCATACACACTTCCACACACACACTTACACTCTCATTCACACTTCCACCGAGACACCCCTACTCACACACACACAAACACACCCACACACATACTAATTTGAATTAAACACCACAATTCTAAACTTAAAAGTCTCCAAATGAACCCTCCTCACCTCCCTCCCTTATCCATCCTTCTGAGACCGAAACGTTTTCTACGTCTCTTTCCCTCTCGCATTGTTGCTATCATTCTTGAATATTCTCTATCCCTCCCCAATCTTCCATCTCACAACGTCCCCTATCCATTTTCCCTTTTACTCGATCATCCCCTCTCTCTCTCCCATCTGAATTCCCTCTCTTCCATCCCTATTTTCTTCCTCTCATCTCAGTTATCTATTCCATGCACTATCTCCACCATATCTTCCATCTCCACTTCACTATCTCTCTCATATTCACTGAATCTCCAATCTCGTCTGTTATCTTTGATATCCACGTAATCTATCATCCACTACTATTGTTCTATCCCTACTTTATCTCTCATACTCACTATCTCTCTCTTCTCCCTACATCTCTCATCTCCACTATATCTAACATATCCTTGTATCTCCCTTCCTCCCTATCTCTAGCATATTTGATATCTCATATATCAACTTTATCTTACATCTCCCTTTATCTCCCTTCTCATTGTTTCCACCGATCTGTACTACACCTCTCATCTCCACTTTGTCTCATTTCTCCACTACCTCTCCACCTCCAAATAAGCCATCTCTGTTTGATCACTTCATTCAGTTCGTACCGTAACCCATCAGGTCGTTGGGGCACTTTTCAAGACACTCCCAAAATCCCACATCTTTTCTCTGTCTGTCGCCGCCTGTCGTATCTCACCGGGACGAAGGTTTGACGACTCAGTGATGTTGTCTACCCATCTCTTCTGTGGACGTCCTCGCCCTCTCTGTCCCGGTACGGAACCAACGAGTATCGAGTTGGTAATCCCGTTGGACCTTGCGACGTGCCCGCACCAGGCCATCTTTCGTCTTTTGATTTATCTGAACAGATCTTCAAAATGGCCAATAGCGACTTCAACTCTCTGTCGTATTTATACGCTCGTGACACGATCTATATATGTAACAGGTCTCGCAGGCATTCATAAATATTAAGATCACAAAAAATAACTACTGTCTCCCATTTCCGCTATCTTTCTCCCATAGCTAATGTACCCCATTTCCACTATAATTCCCCCAATACCTAATGTCTCCAATTTCCACTATCTTTCTCCAATATCTATTGTTTTCCATTTCCACTATCGCTCTCCCATATCTATTTCTCTCCATTTCTACTTTCTCCCATGTCTTATGCATCCCATTTCCACAATATGTAACCCCCCCCCCCCCCCCCGTCTACTGTCTCCCATTTACATTATAAATGTCATATATCCACTGTATCTTATCTACAGTATCTCTCTCCCCTATACACTGTCTGCAGTCTCGACTATATTTCTGCCAGATCCACTGTAACCCATCTCCCTTTCCGCTCTCTGATTTCTAATATCTCTGTCATCTACATTTGTATCCCATTTCCATTATTCCTCTCCCACCGGCAGTTACTCATCACCCTTACATTTCTCAAAACTTCACTTTATCTCCAATCCCCGTTGTCTCTTATCTCCTTCTAGTCTCCACTGCCTCCCACCTCGCTCCACAATCCAGTCTGTGTATTCTCCACTATCGCTTAGATCCATTGTCTCCCATCTCCACTATCTCTCTCCCGTCTCCACTATGACTACCAGCTCTACTATCTCTCGAATCTTCATTGTATCTCCCATCTTCCTCCTTTATCAACAGTGTGCAATCTCCACTATCTTTCTCAGATTCGCTGTCTCCCATCTCCATTATCTTACTTCCAAAAAAACTATGTATCCCTTCTCCCTTATCTTTCTTAGAAACTGACGATGTCTCCAATCGCCGTTACCTATTTTCCATCTACACTTATCTCCGTTC